>CM055735.1:4217073-4754160 GCA_029465975.1 Dallia pectoralis | reverse complement strand
ATTGCCAAGGCTCTTGCTATGAAGGAGAAGATGGTGGTGGTGTACTTTGATATATAGAAGGCGTATGATACTATGTGGAGGGAAGGGGTGTTAATTAAGTTGAGTGCATTGGGTGTTAAGGGCAGAATGTATAATTGGATTCTGGATATCTTGTTTGACAGGTACATACAGGTGAGGGTTGGGACGATATTGTCAGGGAGGTATGAGGTTGTAAATGGTACCCCACAGGGCAGTGTGATTAGCCCTGTGTTGTTTATATTAATGATGATTGATGATGTGTTTAGGGATGTAGGGAGAGGTATGGGTGTGGCACTGTATGCAGACGATGGGGCATTGTGGAAGAGAGGCAGGAATGAGAAGTTTGTGATGAGGAAGATGCAAGAGGCGGTGGGTGTGGTTGAGGACTGGTCCAAGACATGGGGTTTTAGGATGTCGGTGGCTAAATCTTGTTTCATGGTGTACTCTAGGCGGATTGTGGGTGAGGTTCGGCTATATATGTATGGACAGGAATTAGGAAGGGTGTTAGAGTTTAAGTATTTGGGGTTGTGGTTTGATGAGAGGCTTACGTGGAGGAGACATGTAGAGTTTATAGAGCAGAAGTGTAGGAAGGTGCTGAATCTGATGAGGGCAGTGGCAGGTGTAGATTGGGGGGCAGATAGGAAGACACTGATGTGTATGTATCAGGCACTGGTTAGATCCACGATGGACTATGGGTGTTTTATTTATGGTGCTGCGGCCAAGACGGTGCTACAGAGATTGGACAGGGTGCAATCACGAGCACTAAGGCTATGTGTGGGGGCTATCAGGACCACTCCGGTGGTGGTGTTGCAGGTGGACACAGGGGAATTGCCATTGAGCTTGAGGAGGGACAAGTTGGCACTGGCGTATTGGGCCAGGTTGAAGGGGTGTGCTAAAAGCCACACTGCGGTTGTGGCAACTAGGGAGTGTTGGGAGAGGGACAAGGCTAGTCTGAGGATGTATGGGTGGACAATTGGGCAGAAAGTGATAGAGTACGGCTTGGAGGGCATAGAGGTAGGGCCGGCGATAGCATTATGTATGGTAGTGTTAGGGAGACTAAGAGGGGTTGGGACTTAGGTGGGGTGCTTGGGGGTGGAAAAGGGAAGGAGGCAGTAATGAAGGCATTATTTCTTTTTCTCAGGAACACGGGGCTCTACAGGAGAATATAGCAGGGAGGCTGTGACCGGCCTCACACTCCAGTGCGGTAGGTGGCGGTATATGCACCTTAAGTTGGTTGCGATCTGCCATTAAATGAAAAGAAGAAGAAGAAGAAGAACAATCGGACTAATTGTGTTCACCTGTGATTTCCCCTGAGTTTGTCACACCTGTCTGTAATTAGTCATGTATTTATGTTGGGGTTGTCTGTTTGTCAGTGTCGGGACATTGTTTTCAGGTATGTTGGTAGTTCGTCTTGGGGTTAGTGTGTTTGGGGTTTCTGGTTCATTGGGTGTTATTTCTTGTCGGTCTGTTTTGTAGTCTGTGTTTGTATTGTTCTTGTAGTTAGTTTCTGTATTCTGTTTATCTGTCCTTGTGCTTTTATAGACTGTAGTTTGGTTCTTGTCCTTGTGTCTCAGTCGTGTGTTTCACGTTCATTATGTGTGAATTCTCCGTGGTCCTAGTGCTCTAGTCCGATTGTATTGCTGTGTATGGAGTTTTGAGTGTTTTATGATCTTCCTGGTTAAGAGTATTCCTTTGTTAAGAGTATTCCTATGTTGACTTTCGGCTTGTGTTTCTGTTTTGTTTTCAGTTCCCATTCTAGTGCCTGTCAGTTCTTACGTCCCTGGTTAAGGTTCGTAATAAAGAACAACTTCACTGTCTCTCTGCGTTTGCGTCTCACTTCCTGCTCGCCTGAAAGAGGCTATTCATTACAGTGTTGAGGAAATCTTAGCAATTGGATTATTGGCGTTCTGAAAATAATTCAACATAACACTGACTGAACAGCAGAACTCAATTAAAGAATTAAAGTCTATCACAAATACATTCAGGCATGAAGTTGATTTAGAGAACTTGGCTTTCTGGATATGAAACTTACCCATCAAAATCATGTCATTTTTTGTAAATTTTTAAGAATTAAGAGTATGTGTCATGATTTGCCTTAGCGGCAGTGAGAAGACCTAAACGCTGAACTCTATGCTCTGTGGTTATATTCATAGACCAGGAAAAACAGGCAAGTGATAAATAATCGCTGAATCAGGCAGGCAGGACAACGATTAACTGGCTGCGAGGACAAGCAGCAGGGAAAACCAAACAAAGAAAAATAAAACAACACTAACACTAAACGTACAGAGAAACAGAGCTGAATAGGACCATGGAACACGAATAGCGACTAATAGGCAGGAAATAATTACTTGAAACTTATTACTAAGATGAACACAGAAAGATCAAAAGAGGGCAGTACAGGACAAGAAATCGACAGACCAAAGCTAATACAGTAACAGTACAATCAAAATAGAAAATAACCATAATCATTACGTTCAATATTTATAGTATGAACAGTTTCACTTAGTATGTATGTTTCTAATTTCTTCCAGAAATGTTTGGTATATAAGCTAAATGTTTCACATTCAATATTACAGAAGGAGCATTTGTCATCGTGGTCAGTAAATCTTGACACCATTATGTTTGAAGGATACATATATTTTTGTCTGCCTGTCCCTCTCTGTCTGTCTGACTGCATCTACATTTGCCTCACAACAGTATATGGATAAAAATACCACAATAAAATGTGAATCATGTAGGCCACATGTGTCAAACCGGTTTCATGGAGGGCCGAGTGTCTACAGGTCTTTGCTCTCACCTTGTTCTTGATTGATTAATTAGGTCACTAATTGGTAAGGTTCTACCCTCTACTGGTTGTTTAGGTCTGAACTGGGAACTAATTTAAATGAAAACCCAAAAACCTGCATACACTAGGCCCCCCGTGGAACCGGTTTGACATCCCTGATGTAGGCTATTGTGATACAGCTTCATCTCTGTCAGGAACATGCTTCCTTTTGAGCCATCTGTCCAAACTTCACAGGAAACGCAGATGGAAGTGGCATAAGCAACACCCAGGCGCTTATACACTGATGCGCCAGAACATTATGATTGTATATGCTGTTGTTGTTCTGCATCGCACCAAGATGGACTCTGCAAGACTCCTGAAGGTTTCCTGCGGTATCTGGCACCGAGACATTCGCAGCAGGTACTTCAAGTCTTATAAATTGCAGGTGGAGCCACCCTGAATCAAATGTGTATAACTCCGGCAGGTAAAAGGCGTCCACATAATGAAAAATACAACATGGCCGACAAAATGGCTGACAAGTGAAACACTTTGTGTAACGCACAATAACTGCGGAAAACAAAGACCTAAGGACTTATCGTTCAGTACACATGAAGAGGACATCCCCATGAACTAAACTGTCAATGCCCGCAACTGTCGGTCAAAACACAACCAAATGACAGGTTGCTGAAGTTTGACAGTTGTTGCTACAAGGTAACCGCTAATGCGCACACACGCACGAATATTAACTCTAAATCAGCCGTCACTCCGATTGACTAGCCACTTCACAATCATGTGTGGGATGACTGTCTACCTATAGGGTGTTAAGGAATAAGACGTTCGTTGTAAGATGGTCGACAAAATGGCTGACCAGTGAAACACTGCATGGAACACATAACTGTGAAGGTCATTGGATATTTTTAAAATTATATTGCCAATTGCGAGACGTAGTGTGACCCATAATGTCCGCCAAGAATAATTTTTCTGTACAGTACAAATTTGGGACAATGTACAAAACGCTACTTCTCTTGAACCGCTGCTCTGATTAACTTGGTTGTTGGCTTTACATGTGTAGACTTATTGTCATTCAATTTGATATTTAAGAAATTTGAGTTAGAAACGCCCCTTTCCACCATTTTGTTTTCATGTACATTTTCATATTGCCTTAATTTCGGTGTGTTCGGGATCAGCCCCGCTGCCCAATATGTTAAAAATAGATGCCCTTTGGCGTACATGCCTTACTTCCCAAGATGAACAAAAATGCCTCTGGGACGTATAAGGTTCGCGATGATGGAATGTCTTGTAGAGTCCAGATTTGGGAAAATGTACAGAACACATTTCTCCCAAACCGCTGGTCCAATTCACTTGCTTTTTGGCTTGACATGTGTAGAATTACTGTCTTTCAATTTTATATCTAGGAAAAACAATAATTGTATTAAATAATTGTAATTTTGACTGATGGTCTTTCAGACCTAACATGATTCAAGATGGCATCACTCTGTAATGCCTTAAAAGGGTTTCACTTTGATATGTGAAAAAAATGACTGCGTAAGAGCTTGATAAACTTGAGTCAATTGGACCCCAAATAAAACAAAATGTCTAATGCTAATGATGCTGGCTCTTTGTCTCTTGACCTGATGCTTTAATTGACTTGATTCGTGGCTTGACAGGTGTCAAATTATTGTTTTTAAACTTGAAATAAAGCAATATTAATACAAAAAAATCAGTTGTTAGCATGATTAGCATGCTAGCTGTTGTTAGTGAAGCGTTCTAGCCAACCAGTCATTTTGACAAATAGAAAGGTTAGCATTATTAGCATGATTGCTATAGTTCGTGCAGCATTCCAGTCATTTATATTTAAGTCACTTGTTGGCCAAGGTTAGCTAAAAGCAACCATATCAATCACGTTTTAATCATTTAACAAATGCTCTTATCCAAATCAACCTACCTTTAGTACTCGAAAAAGTTCCTTGCCCAAAGATACAACAGACATTTGTCTTTATAGGGAATTAAAGCAGAAACCTTCAAATTACGCCACTTAATAACCACTGAAACCATAACTAACATTGACCTGCATAGGAGTATACATGGGCCTCATACAAACTGTTAGGCCTTGCCAGGGCTCTCAAGTTTTGAAGACAGGCAAGAGTGACATATCGCTCCCCGCCCGCCGCCCTCGAGGGAATGGGTGTGTTTCATAAATTATATTATTATTTGTGTTTTTGTTGTTAATAATTGCTCAGACTTGCAGAAGAAAATATTTGACACATGGCACTGACAGTTCACCCAAATACAAAGTATTTATTCAATTTCTGTGTGTGTGTGCGTGCGCGTGCAAGATTATGACTGGTGTTGTTTATTGTAGATGTTTGTTGCCTTTTTGGACTCCTTTATCATGTGTGGTGTTGGCTCCCATTTGAAGCAGTTCGGCTCAAGCCCAGCCATTTTCATGATGTCCCATCCATAGATAAGCTGTTTCGAGTTGAGGTTTTGTTCAAACCGACCATGGAGAATACCCTCTCGGCATCAGTTCAACCCAGTCACCTTTAAAAAAAGGAACCAGGGGCATAATTAATATTGAGCAAGTCATGTTGTGTGTTGGGACCTGAGGCATGGCAATGTCCATGAGTTGGTACTCCATAAACTCCTCACTTACTTGGTCTTGTTCCTTAGGGTCATGAAAAGGAAGGAGTTCCTGAAATCTTAAAAAGACCACATGTGTACAAGACTGATTAGAATACAGTGACAGACAGATTTGTTTTGTGATCATGATCATTAAACTTAAAAATATATAATCCGAATGTGAAAACCCTTGCCTGTATACAAAGTATAGGGCATCTTCAACCCCACACTCAGCTCTCAGCTGCACATCAACAAATCGTGCATGCTTCAGGAGAGAATCTTTCAATGGGAGTTTCTCCATGGCATACTCCACAGCTCTGACCAAGAAGGCCAGTGCTACTTGCTGGAATTGTTGAGCCTTCTGTGGTGTGACCTCTCTAGCCTCAAGGAGCCTGTTGAGTGTAGCTCTGGTGGTGAAACCCACATTGAATTTTTCTCCTGACAGTGTGACAGAAGACATATAGAAAGTTAGTCAAATAAAGGCATCTTATAGTATTTCTCTGGGTTATACCAGTTTCAAGTTTATTGTCATACAATCATATTAAATAATATTTATCAGTCATGGTAATTTGTTGTGCTCAAAGTAATCTCAACTTTATAGATTTTTTTAAATATAAAGTACATAAATAGTCGAGGTAAAATAAAAAAAGATGAATTTTAGGTGAAGGATTAATTGTAAAAAGTGACAAGTGTGGCATTTGAGAGTGAGATGGTTGAGTAGAGTTCAGCATCCAGGATAGAAGCTGTCTCTGAATCTACTAGTGCTGTTTCTGATGCTCTTATGTTCTACCGGATGACATAGGGGTGAATATATTGTGACTGATATAGTTTTTACAATGTATTGTATCTATTATCCTTCATCAGCAAGACAACTCAATCCATAGAAAAGGTGTATTTGTAGTAACATTAAAAAGGGAGATCATGACTTACCGTACTCACGTGCTCAAAGTGATGCTCGGAGCTCCAGTGGTTTTTCCTCTGGGTTGGTGAACAAAACTTTCGAAAGATTGCACCAGAATCACGTGAACAATTCCCGGAGATGCTTCTTTTTCATTCGTTGTTGCGTTAAAACTTACCCAGATACAATTGTGCTATTTTCTGATTGGCTATTGTGTAGCCTGTTTCTTTTATTTTGATTGGCTGTGTCAGGCTAGACCATTGACTGTAGGGCTAGACTGAAGAACTCCAGGGGAGACGCGCTTGATTAGTGCCGGTTCCATAATGAGAGCTGCGCGGCCAGAGAAATGTTGGGCGCTGCGGCAAATTAAATATATTATAGATATTTTTTTCCGCGTGAGAAATACAATGTGTGGCGGGAGTGCGTGACAAAACACTGAAATGAGTGACTGTCACGCTCATTGCGTGACACTTGAGAGCCCTGCCTTGCCATACTTACACAAACAAAGACACTACTATATCCCACTCTGTCCACACCAGAACTTGAAGTCGAAACACAATGCGACATTACTGGCTACAACACCCTTTTTTATTCAACTGATATCACTGGACCAGACAACATCCCTGGTCGCGCTCTCAAAGCATGTGCTGACCAACTGGCTGATGTATTTACTGATATATTCAACCTATCGCTACATCAGTCAGTGCTCCCCATCTGCTTCAAGAAGTCCATCATTGTCCCTGTTCCAAAAAAGCCAAAAGTCCTCGGCATGAATGACCCTGTTGCACTAACGCCCACCATCATTAAGTGCTTCGAGCAGTTAGTCAAAGCCCACATTACAGCCTCCATGTCTGCTACATTGGACCTATACCAGTTTGCCTACAGACCAAACAGATCCACAGAAGATGCCATCTCTCTGTCCATCTACTCCGCACTTTCTCACCTGGACAAAAGGAACACATATGTGAGAATGCTTTTCATAGACTACAGCTCAGCGTTCAACACCATTGTGTTCACTTGCAGTGAAGCTCAGGGAACTGGGTCTCGACCCCGCCCTCTGCGGATGGATCCTGAACTTCCTGACGGGCAGACCCCAGGTGGTGCGGATGGGAAACACCACCTCTACCTCACTTATCCTCAGCACTGGTTCACCCCAGGGCTGTGTGCTGAGTCCGCTCCTGTACTCTCTCTTTACCTACAACTGCATAGCTTCTCACTCCTCCAACACCACTTCTACCTCACTTATCCTCAGCACTGGTTCCCCCCAGTGACCTGGTCTCTCTACTCCAACATTGTGGTTAAGAGGCCAGGAAACGGCTCTTCTTCCTCAGACGGCTAAGGAGATTCGGCATAAATGCAAGGATACTGTCCAACTTCTACAGGTGCGCTATTGAGAGTATCCTGACCGGATGTGTCACCGCATGGTACGGCAGTTGTACCTCCCTCGACCGTAAGGCACTACAGAGGGATATAAAAACAGCAGAGCGCATCACGGGGACTGACCTGCCATCCATGCAGGATCTCCACACCCTGAGGTGCAAAAGACAAACCAAGCAAATCATTTCTGATCCTAGTCACCCAGGCCATGGACTGTTCAGCAAGCAGAAGGCTCAGAAGCGTCCAGACCAAGACCAACAGGTTCAGAGACAGCTTTTTCCCACTGGCCGTTAGGATACACAACTCCTAAATTCCCTTCCCTCCATCACCTCATGCACATCTGTCACTTTATACTGCCACTTGACACTTTAAAATAGCTACCTAGTTACCATGGACAATTATTTATATGATTACCGCCACTTTACCATAAACTGTATATAGCTTGGATTTTTATTTTATTTTTTACTATTGTTATATGATGTATATTACTTGCTTTATGATGTATATTTCTTAGATAGGTCTTACATTTCTATTTTTTTAATTATTTTTTATTAATGTATTGCAATGTTGGGGAGGGCGAGATCTAAGCATTTCATTGCATAACTTGTTATTGTAATGACAAATAAACACCCTTGAACCTTGAACCTTGAACTTGCCTGTCTGATATACAACATATTCTGTTTACAACTATTAGTAGACTGATTACATAGTGGTATTCACAACTAAGTAATTCATTTCAAAATGACTGAAGCCAATCATTAGCATCAATTATTTACCACAATTGCTTTGAATACCTGCCAGGGACAAAGTAACCAAGAAAAATGAGGATGATAGTTCAACTTTAGAATTGTGTCCAGATTAGCATAAACTACCTGATAACTTGGTCATTGATTTGAACTGTACCGTAATACCCAGAAAAAGGCATGCAACTATATTTGCTCATATGTAGCACTATAATAAAGAATTGAACAAAAAATGTCACTGTAGCCACCGTGAGTGACGTAGAACCACAGAGTTAGAGTAAACACTGATCGGCTGTAAGATACCCACCTGTCTAATATTTTGTGTACACTACTTCAGCCAACAAAGTTGCCTTAAAGGTCAAGGCATTGACAGGTTTCCTTGCACTTTTTCTGTAATTGATGCCAATTCAACACGGATAGACCATGAAAGACAAATATTTTTTCACATGC
This sequence comes from Dallia pectoralis, assembly GCA_029465975.1. Taxonomy (NCBI): domain Eukaryota; kingdom Metazoa; phylum Chordata; class Actinopteri; order Esociformes; family Umbridae; genus Dallia; species Dallia pectoralis. The sequence goes on along the minus strand of CM055735.1, from coordinate 4,745,291 downwards.
CTCATTTCTCGTCCCTTACTTCCCAATAGGAGGGCCCCGTCCCATTGTTGCTTGCAACTATATTTGGTATTGGTTCTGTTTTCTAGCATTCTCACTTGTTTATTTAGAGCATGTGTGTTCATTTCTAGACCATTCGGGCACCTGGTTTTGATTCTTGCATGTGAGAACAGTTTCGGAGTCAACAGCTGTACTTTTCACTAATAGAAAATGGAGTCATAATAACATGGTACATGCTTTAAATTCCTTATATAATGTATACAGGGGCTGGTCATAATAATTAGAATATTATCAAAAAGTTGATTTATTTCAGTAATTCCATTCAAAAGGTGAAACTTGGATATTATATTAATTCATTACACACAGATTGATATTTAAAATGTTTATTTCATTTAATTGTGATGATTAAAAGTGACAACTAATGAAAATCCCAAATTCAGTATCTCTGAAAATTAGAATATTACTTCAGACCAATACAAAAAAGGAGTTTTAGAAATGTTGGCCAACTGAAAAGTATGAACATAAAAAGTATGATCATGTACGGCACTCAATACTTAGTTGGGGCTCCTTTTGCCTGAATTACTGCAGCAATGCAGCGTGGCATGGAGTCGATCAGTCTGTGACACTGCTCAGGTGTTATGAGAGCTCAGGTTACTCTGATAGTGGCCTTCAGCTCTTCTGCATTGTTGGGTCTGGCGTATCGCATCTTCCTCTTCACAATACCCCATAGATTTTCTATAGGGTTAATGCCAGGCGAGTTTGCTGGCCAATTAAGAACAGCTGGTCCTTAAACCAGGTACTGGTAGCTTTGGCACTGTGTGCAGGTGCCAAGTCCTGTTGGAAAATGAAATCTGCATCTGCATAAAGTTGGTCAGCAGCAGGAAGCATGAAGTGCTCTAAAACTTCCTGTTAGATGTCTGTGTTGACCTTGGACCTCAGAAAACACAGTGGACCAACACCAGCAGATGACATGGCACCCCAAACCATCACTGACGGTGGAAATTTTATACTGCACTTCAAGCAATGTGGATTCTGTGCCTCTTGTCACAAATGTGGTGTGCAGGTAGCAGGCAGGACACAGGCGCAGAGAATCTCAATATATAAAGGGATTTTTTCCCACAAGACAGGCGACTCGGGACTAAAACCGAACACTACGGGTATCCACGAGTGACAAAACAGACTTGACTAATAACTGGGACTGGGACGGACACAGGGACTGAGACAGACTCGACAGTAGGACTGGGCTCAGAGACACGGACGGAAACGGGCACAGAGACAAGGGCGAGAACGAGATCAGAGACACGGATGGGACCGGGATCAGAGACGAGGACGGGCGCAGGGATGAAGGCAGGGGCGGAGACAAGGGCGGAGATAGAGAGAGGGACGGAGACCGGATCTCGGACGGGATCTGAGACAGGGACTAGGACGGGATGGAAGACGGGGGCTAGGACGGGGACAGACTCAGAGACGGGGACAGACTCAGAGACGGGGACAGACTCAGAGACGGGGACAGACTCAGAGACGGGGACAGACTCAGAGACGGGGACAGACTCAGAGACGGGGACAGACTCAGAGACAGAGGGGGCAGACTCAGAGACGGGGACAGACTCAGAGACGGGGACAGACTCAGAGACGGGGACAGACTCAGAGACGGGGACAGACTCAGAGACGGGGACAGACTCAGAGACGGGGACAGACTCAGAGACGGGGACAGACTCAGAGACGGGGACAGACTCAGAGACGGGGACAGACTCAGAGACGGGGACAGACTCAGAGACGGGGACAGACTCAGAGACGGGGGCAGACTCAGAGACGGGGGCAGACTCAGAGACGAGGACAGACTCAGAGACGGGGACGGGCGGGACAGGAGGCCCAGACTCGGGCGGGACAGGAGGCCCAGACTCGGGCGGGACAGGAGGCCCAGACTCGGGCGGGACAGGAGGCCCAGACTCGGGCGGGACAGGAGGCCCAGACTCGGGCGGGACAGGAGGCCCAGACTCGGGCGGGACAGGAGGCCCAGACTCGGGCGGGACAGGAGGCCCAGACTCGGGCGGGACAGGAGGCCCAGACCTGGGCGGGACAGGAGTTCCAGACCTGGGCGGGACAGGAGTTCCAGACTCGGGCGGGACAGGAGGCCCAGACTCGGGCGGGACAGGAGGCCCAGACTCGGGCGGGACAGGAGGCCCAGACTCGGGCGGGACAGGAGGCCCAGACTCGGGCGGGACAGGAGGCCCAGACTCGGGCGGGAAAGGAGGCCCAGACTCGGGCGGGACAGGAGACCCAGACTCGGGCGGGACAGGAGACCCAGACTCGGGCGGACAGGAGACCCAGACTCGGGCGGGACAGGGGACCCAGACTCGGGCGGGACAGGGGACCCAGACTCGGGCGGAACAGGGGACCCAGACTCGGGCGGGACAGGAGGCCCAGACTCGGGCGGGACAGGAGGCCCAGACTCGGGCGGGACAGGAGGCCCAGACTCGGGCGGGACAGAAGACCCAGTCTCAGGCAAAACAGGAAGACTGGTCTCGGGCATAATGGGTAGACCGGTCTCAGATATCAGCCCCCCCCCTCTTCTGACACAGCACGGGGTGGCTCTCTCCACTCCCGCACTGCTACGTAGCCCGTCGTTATCCCGATAGCCGGTGGAGCGGATGGTCGTGAAGGGAGAGGTGGACCATCGTATCGCACACCGGCGAAAACATACCGGCACCTCGGCAGGCTGTTCACCTCCATATGAACAGCTCTTGTTTCTCCGCTGTGTCTTTTTGTAGGGTCGAGGGATTCTGTCACGAATGTGGTGTGCAGGTAGCAGGCAAGACACAGGCACAGAGAATCTCAACAGCCAGCCTCTTTAGCAATGACCTTTTGTGTCTTGCCCTCCTTGTGCAAGGTGTCATTGGTCGTCTTTTGGACAGCTGTCAAGTCAGCAGTCTTCCTCATGATTGTGTAGCCTACAGAACTAGACTGATAGACCATTTAAAGGCCTTTCCAGGTGTTTCCAGTTAATTAGTTGAATAGAGTGTGCTAACAGGTGTCTTCAATATTAAATCTTTTCACAATATTCAAATTTTCTGAGATACTGATTTTGGGGTTTTCATTAGTTGTCACTTGTCAGTTATAATCATCAAAATGAAAAGGAATGAACACTTTAAATATATCAGTCTGTGTGGAATGAATGTATACATTGTACAAGTTTCACTTTTTGAATGGAATTACTGAAATAAATCAACTTTTTGATGATATTCTAATTATATGACCAGCACCTGTATACAGTATATATACACACATTCACAACTTTATACAGTGTCATGAATATTGATTGGTGAAATAAGTTGCATTGTGGCAACAAGGATAGTAGACAAGAAGGTGGGCGTAATACACCTCTTATAAATGTGTAATAATTACAAATGCAAATCACCCCAGGCCACAGACGATCTGCAACTTGCCAATGACCTGAACCAGTTTTACTGCAGATTTGAGAGACAAAGGAGCTGTCCTGTCTGCACTCCATCAGCTGTGTCTTGGCACCTCCATCAGACCCTCATCACCATGACCCACCAACAACCTAATCATCACAATTGACTCCGCCCCTGAGACCAGAATGGCACCAATCAACACCTTTTCTGAAGCCACACTGGGACTCTCTATAATGGATATATTTTTGTCTGCCTGTCCCTGTCTGTCTGATAAAAACATCACAATAAAATGTGAATCATGTAGGCTATTGTGATAGAGCTTCATCTCTGTCAGGAACAAGCTGTCGCACCTCAAGACCATCACAGATCCAGTACTAGACCCACTGCAGCTTGCCTACAGACCCAACTCTGCTCTGGAAGTTCCTGTGTCCACTTGTAAATGGATCACAGACTTTCCCTCCAACCAGAGGCCGCATTTGAGGTTGGGGAAACACCTGTCAGACCCTCTGACCATCAGCACTGGCTCCCCTCAAGGTTGTTTCCTATCCCCCATTCACACAAACGTCTGCACCTCCAGTCAGCACTCTGTCAAACTTCTGATGTTCACAGATGACACCTCCCTCATTGGTTTAATCTCTGATGGGGGCCTCCTTGGGGGAAATTGACCAGCTAGTGTTCTGGTGCAGTCTCAACAACTGAGACTGCACCAGGACCTCAAGTAGGAATTAAGACTGGACTCTCCAGTGGAATTAAGAGTGGACAGGAGTCTCTTTATTGTCTCATTGTCCTGGGGGGATCCTCTGTCAACTTAGTGGAGTCCTTTCAGCTAGCACAACACAATTGCCCAGAACCTCAAGTAGGAGCTGAACATCACCTATCTCACTAAGCACAACAAAGACTGTAGTGCCTGCAGCAGGTCAAAAGTACCAACTACCAACGTCCCATTTGGGTGACAAACTATTCAGAACTTTCCTCTCTGGTAGACGGCTACGGTCTGTCAAGACCAAAACATCCCTTTACAAGAACAGCTTCTTCTCCACAGCGGTGAGTCTAAGGAACAGGCCTCTTGCACTAGTCTGCCCTTAGACCACCCCCATAATTACCCACACTGAGCACTATCAGCTCTGATACGATAGACATTGATTGACATCCCGTAATATAACTGGACACTCTTATTTGCCCAACTGTATATACAATTACATATTGCTATACTTTCTACTCTTTGCACATTTTGAAATCTGCTCTCACATCTAGACATTGCTCATTTGCACTACTCGGATGACATACACAATATGTATTAATTATTTAAACTAGGCATGGTGTCTTGTGTTGTGTTTTTTGCTCTATTTGCACTGTCCGTGTACATTAAAAAATGTGTGTCCTAAATGTAGCAGCTATGGGTCAGAACAAATTCCTTCTATATGTAAACAAACTTGGCAGTAAACCTGATTCTGATTATTATTGCAATGAGGAAATGTGTTTTGGAGGAAAGGAAGGATGGAAAAAAGGGAAATGAAAGATGGTTAACATTTTGAATATACATTTTAAAATAAGACAAAGCCAGGTACAGAGAAAGATTACCCTACTCTGACTCTGTATTATCAAAAGGTTACCAGAGAAGAAGTTAGAGGTCAGACAGCCAAGCCAACAATGGTGGTTGGCTATAGAAATGATTAGGAGATGCAGGATTTTCAATTTATTACTAGGTCAGCTGACACCTAATTGATGTGTGCTTTGCAAGCATTATTGTTTTGATTGAAAGGCATGATGAGTTTATTAATGAAGTAAATTTTGGTTTTAAATTGAAATGAAAATCAATATCCTCAATTAATTAGTTGTGTTCATATTTGCATATTATTTATTTGTATATTTAATTACTTCATTGTGACAACTTCCCTGACGTAGTGTGGGAAGAGTGCACACTCTATTTACTGGTCTACAACTTTGTAATAAAACAAGATATGAAGATAAATAATTAATACAAAATACGTGCACAAGACTTCCGTCTTTAATTTAGTGTGACATTTATACCATTGTGATGTATTGTGCCCTGTAAATGTTACAGTGTGAAAAGTGTGACAACATACCCCCACTCTCCCCTAAAGCAGAGAGTGGGCAAACCTGAAATGTCATGTTACCAGTTCTGCCTCTCAGTGACATAGGCTGCTTGTTCCTTACACTTGGAGTTTGTTTTGGTAGGGTCATTTGGAAAAACTGTGTTTTAGGGTAGGTTTCCCCTAGGTACAGATCCAAGAGCAGCTTACTTTTACCAGTCTAAAACTTCATCAGTGAGGAAAAATGTCAAACAGACCCAACAACTACTTCTAACAGCAACTATAGCTATACTATTCCTGCAGAGCACAAACATGAGGCGCATAGACCTCTTGTTTGAGAAATACTCCTTCCTGATTCTTTTTTTAAGCAACATGACAAGTCTGGGAGCTCCCTGGATAAAAGTATGCACCTGATTAGCTGCCAAAGATTTCGCCACGCCTGGTTTTCCAGTCGCTCAGGAAATCTACCATAATTCATGCAACTGGACACATTTTGGGGCAACGGCATGAAAAGGGCCTTGCTTTCTGATCCCTGGCATCGACACCGTTTAGATATTTTATTAAAAGCTCTACCGCTGTGACTGAATCGTTTTTTATTAACTAGAGTCCTTCTCTTGTTTCCTTTTCAAGGTCAATTCTTAGCTTTTAACTTTTGCCAGGTTTACATGAAATTGGTTCATGAAAAATAATTGAAGTACTTTTTTATAGGCAATATTAAATAAATCGAAATAAGTAGACTATAGTAGATATAGTAGATAATAACCGTTTAATAGTATTCAGGCATATCTCATGTTTTGTGGTTTTCAAGCCGCCTTAGAAACTGAACTGGTTGGCTTTGACTTTACAAGTATGTGAAAAGTATAGATAGATTGCTCACCCATAATGTCTCCTGTTTCGAATGTGAATCTTATCTGGTCATAATAACGTAATAAAATCACATAGATTATCCCTGTCAAATGTCAATGAACATAAATAGTCTCCTCTATACCAAAACAAAAAACACAGAAATACAGACTAAATCTACACACCATGTAAAAAAAACGACATTAATAAACTATTATAACTGAAAATGTGATTTTAAAACACCAACCTGGAAAAAAGAAATACAACTCCCTGGATTCTTTGCAGTCTTCGGCTTGACTATTGTCCAATCCGCGTCATGACAGCTCCGCACGTGACTCAGGGTGAAGTTCTTCTTCCTGAGAGAGCCGTGCAAAACAGACTAACAAATTTAGCAACGGAGAATCGCAGTTTCTGGGTAAGTAAACCAAATTAAGAGTCAAATACCGCGGCACATACATTTGATGGGTATTTCAGCAGGGTTTGGTTGGTGTTTCTCTAGCCTGACATGAAATAAACGGTCGCATTTAAGTTCCAAAGGAGCTGTTAGCTTGTGTTTCGGGCCTGCACTATTTCCTGGTCACTGCTCGCGAGCTCGTTCTGCGAGTTCTATAGATGGAACGCGTTCCATTTAGCGTTCGCTTCTTCGCTTGTCGCTTGTGTTGGAATGTGTGAAGTTGTTAAAGTTAGGATATCGTGCGTCCGAAGCATTCATATGGATACATTCCGTTTAATTGTAGTTAGAAAATACTCGATACTCGGTGCATGTGCGATAACAACCTGAACTTTTATTATGGTCATATGATGTCTTTTGCAGTTTCGCATTACATTTTCTCAATAACACACTTGCTTTAGGGATGCGGGCTGGCTAGCAGACAAGTACAATAATTTACTGTTGAATAAAGATAATACACGAGTAATAAACTGATCTCCAAGTGTATTGAAATTGTATGTGGCATTGTGTACTAAGTCTGACTTCGTTTAGTCCCTTACTGCTTAACACATTAACTGAATGGCTTCACATAAACGTTGGGGCGTTTATTCTGGTGCTACGCTGTTGGCTTGTTGTTGCCTTGTCATTTAGTCTATCGCTGGTCTTGTCACATATATTACGTATTACTACAGTAATAAACTTGTCAGACAGTTTTAGATTGACAGTGTTTGAGATCCATTGGATCCTCACAATTGGGTTAATTTGCCTTCAAAGAGGTCAGTCGCTTTTCTGTTGAGGATTTTGTTATTTGTTAGTTTATTTATGTTTTGTGGATTTTTGTGATTAACTTTATTTTACGTGTATATTTTGTATGACATTTAAACGATAACTTGGCAGTCAATGGAACTTTCTCGAGGGCGTTGTTGTAAATGAGAATGGCATTTCATATTAGTAAATTCATGGCAAATAAAGAAATCATTGCTTGCACTAGTTATGAAAATAAACAGATTTTATTGATAAAAGTCAACGTTTTAATTCTACTATAATAATCATACCAAGCTTGAAAATGTAAACACTAATTTAGTTATTTGTACATAAGTTAAAAAAGTAGTTTCATGGAATATGAAAGCAACTGGACATAAGAATGGTCAATATCGGACAGACATGTTTGTTTTCGAATGACCCACATTCTCCATGGTGTTTTGCACACTTATATTAACCGCGGTTTATAGTACACATGACGAAATTTGTGGTATGCAGAAAATAGGCATCAGCCTTCATTCAGTATAATATCAACAATAAGTCATGCTATTGATTTGGTGTGTGTGTATGATGGATTGAATACTGGGCAGAAGTTTGTCAGTGACGTATGATTGGAGCATGCTTATGGTGACAGCTAAGACTACCCCCTCCTGCCTTCTCCCACTGCCTGCTCCTAATGTGTCATTTACCAAACCGCAGTGGCTGTCAAGTGTGTGTCCATGTGCGTTTAACATTATAAATAGCGACAGGTCCCCAGGATGCCATCTCATTGGTATGTTGGTGACCCGATGTTGCCAGATCAGTTATAATGGCTAATGCTTTCAGTGAAATAATGACTTGTCCTATACTTTAGCATTTATTGGTGCTAGACATTTATTTAGACGGAACGATTTATTGGAGTTGACATGTAAATGCTGTATTGCTTCTCAACAATACAAATGTGGACAAACAAAATATAGTGTTTACACCTAACTAAAAATGTTGTTCTTGCGTACATGCTGTCGTCAATGGATCTGAAAAGTTCCTCCTGTATAATGTTGTGATTCTGGAACAATCCCAGCTGAACTAAGCCCATCTGAGGCTAAGTATAACTAAACCTGTGGTTCCTTGAGGTGAAACTGCCAGCTGTGTGCGTGTGGGTTTACTGATTGTCAGATTTACCACAGCAGGTATTAGTATACCACAATCTTGGATAATATAAGTACTTTCACTATGTCTAGTACTAAGATAAATGGCCTTGTTTATGAAACGGTCACTCGGTTGTTCCTGAGGAAGGTCAACCTTACCACTGCAAAAATGCCCTCTGGGAATTTAACATATTTCACAATATTTGTAACATTATTTTCAAGCCTTACTTTAGACTGGATAAATGTTATTTATGAGTGCGTCATCTCTCTGTAGTATCACTGTCATATCTGTTAGTCATGAAATGCTAAGTGTGAAAATGAGCAGTTCTGTGAACATGGGTTGAGGAACCTGTTTTAGCTCTTCAGTGCTACTTTTACATCAGGTGGCCAGAAACTTAAGAATTCACTGTGGTGTATGGTCCTTTTTAGGGATGCACCGAATATTCGGCCACCGAAAATTTTCGGCCGAAAATGGCCCAAAAGGGCATTTTCGGTTTTCGGCCGAAATACTTTTATCACCGAAACAATACGGCCGAAATATGTTGTGATCTATTCGGATCCTCTGCACTTCATCGCGACTGTACTTGATCCGCGTTATAAAGACCATTACTTGGATGCAGAAATAAAGCAGCGCGCACGAGAAATGATCCAGGCGGCTATGGATGCGGAGAACCCGCGTGGAGACGGAGCAATAGCGCACCGAGCAGTAGGGCACGGAGCAGCAGCGCACGGAGCAGCAGCGCACGGAGATCAGAGCGCAGAAAAAAAGACTCGTCTCTCTGCACTAGATGAGGGGCATGCACCCTCGTTGTCTGATATGTTCAGTGAAATCCTGCAAGAAAGTGCCTCACATGGGCGTAGGTTTAGTGGGGACGCTGGGGACATGTCCCCAACAACATTTTAACATGACTAAATTGTCCCCACTAATATTTTAGCGAACTCCGTTATGAGTTTGTGAAGCGATTTGGGTCAATTCCGACCGCAGAGCCGGTACGGTACTAGAAACGCCGTAATTTGATTGGCTAAAAAACCTAGGGGAGGGGAGTTATCTGACACGCAATAAGTACACAGGAGAGTGACTGAAGACAACGGTAAAGTTACCAGTTCTTTCTGTTAATACATACCCCATATGTTAGAATCTTGCAGTCACAATAAACAGTGGAAATGTTTCCTGTGTATATTTTGCTTATGTAATGTGGCCTATTTGGGATATCCCATTAGTAGGGGCGGAGTAGTGGCACCACCAGGGTCGCTACAATATTGAATCGGACAAACAGCATTACCATCTAAAAGCAACAGGCTATTGTCTCAACTAAACGCAAAAATAATCACATTATTCTCAGTAAAAGTTCACTTGCCGGAGGGGGGGGGGAGAGATGTCCCAACCGAAGCTGAGACCAAACCTACGCCCTTGGTGCCTCATATCCATAAATGCAATGGTACTAATAATTGGCATAATTTATTTCGGTGTTTCGGTTTTCGGTTTTCGGTCTTGGTTTCCTCTTTTTCGGTTTTTGGTTTCGGCCAAGAATTTTCATTTCGGTGCATCCCTAGTCCTTTTCCTGGTCGGCAAGACTGGCTGGAGTCGTCCTGTTTTTATGGTTATTCAGTACCACCGCATCCCTGGCCACCGTTGGAAATGATCATTAGAAAACCCTTCTGCGATTATGTTCGCACAGCTGTAAACCAGTGTCCTGATTAAACAAGCAATAAAACTGTCCCTAGTCATTTCCGGGAGCTTCACCACCTGTGTAATGCTTGTTCTGTGATGTGTTCGGTAGTTTTGGCAAGTTAAGCAGTAGTTCTAGCTATGGGTTTTTTTTCTTATACAAGTGCTGTTGACCTATAGGCAAATTTAACCCTAGACAACGTCTTTCCATTTGCTAGTTTTGGTCGGTTTTATAGAGTAATTGTACTTGTAATTGTTACTCGAGGAACCATGTGACATGATTCAAAAATATTTTTTGTGTTTAGCATTTCTTTCAGAAGTTTTTGACTTTCCAAGTACATCATCCCACACTCCACATGCAAACTTCACATATATTATACGTAATGTACATTATCACACCGTAGTATGAAAGCACCCTAAACATCATAAAATATGTCTGTGATGGTTGTTTTATCTAGTAATTGTTATTTGAGGAACCATGTGTACAACTGTACATTATTCAAAAATATTTTTTGTGTTTAGCATTTCTTTCAAATTGTTTTGACTTTCCAAGTACTAGTACATCCCATGGTTCTTGGGTTGTTTTTCCTCAATCACACTGCCGTTACTGTTAATGGCTTGTCTGTATGTATTTCACTGATGCGTTCGCTTCATGTTCGATGATCAACCTGGGCAAACAAACTCTAAATACACTTGGTAAATTCCCTACTGAATAACAGTTGATTTCATACATCAATATCTTCCTAACATTTCTTTATTCCCCTCATATATCCACCCCTCTCCATCGTCTTCCTCTCCATCTCCCACATCCGACCCTCTTTCCACCTCCTAAAGTGAGAGGAAGACCTCCCCTGTCGAGTCATGGCCTCGGCTTCAACCCCAGTCTACAACTCTTCTGTTACCCCCTTGGAGAACAGGTCTAGTCAAAACGTAAGCAATCTAGTCCTTTTTTGCCTTTTTTCTTACACTTTTTCTGTCTGTTTATGTCTTCACTCTCTGGTGTGTGTTCATAGAGCATTCATTGTGGTTGAAAGAATATATTTTTTTACAGAATTTATATTTACCCTGCAGCTTAAAGCAGTTTGAGCAGCTAGGCTGAGAGAATACACAGACGCGCGCGCACACACACACACACACACACAACCACACACAACCACACACACACACTAATTTCTTGCATGCACACAGACTCATCTCTTTCACATGCATACACCCGGTACTCTCTCACGCACTACTACAAATGCATTCATGTGTCCCTTTACACACCCTCCCACCCTCCCACAAAAAATTCAAAGTTATTTATGGTTACTTGCCATATATAGTTATTTGTGCTCACAGTTTATTTTTTTAAAGAAATTGCTGGACAGAAGACAAAATTAGAGTAACATCCAAATCTAGCTTATTAAAATAGAGGGAACTGACTGTCTCCGTCATCAAACAACAATATTATTTTGACTGGCAATGTTTGTAAGATACCTGAGACAAGGAGAGGTCACTTATGTTAGAGAATGTTAGTGAGTTACCTGAGACAAGGTGAGGTCACTTATGTTAGTTAGGGAATGTTTGTAAGATACCTGAGACAAGAAGAGGTCACTTATGTTAGAGAATGTTAGTGAGTTACCTGAGACAAGGTGAGGTCACTTATGTTAGTTAGGGAATGTTTGTAAGATACCTGAGACAAGAAGAGGTCACTTTCTTATGTTAGAGAATGTTAGTGAGTTACCTGAGACAAGGTGAGGTCACTTATGTTAGTTAGGGAATGTTAGTGAGATGCCTTTGACAAGGTGAGGTTATGGAAGAAAATCTGTCTAGCACTGAATTTATTTGCATTAAAATAATGCATCTGAATTTTTTGGCATTGAAATAAATCATCTGAATTATTTTTGCAGTGAAAATCTTTCTACAAAAAATAATTACATGCAAAAAAATTCAGTGCAAGAACATTTAGTGTCTAAAAATTAGGGGTCGAATATCGGCCAATGCCATAATCGGCATCGGCCGATATTCAAGTCTATAAAGCCGATTAATAGGCAGGCGCATACGCGGGCAGCATATATAGTGCTGTTGTAGTGGAACCGCGGTAAAGATTTTTATATTCCCATTTTATATATATACGTTTTATATTCACACATTCGCCAGCTCCGGGGATATGGCACAGCGGTCTCTATTCGGGCTGACTGCCTAGTTGGAAAAACTGATAGAAAATACTGTAGCGCACGCAAACAGAGTAGTTAGGGACCAACGTAAAAGTGCAACATCCAGAGCTGCACTAACTATAACATAGATAGAAAATACTGTAGCGCTCGGTAAACAGAGTAGTTAGGGGCCAATGTAAAAGTGCAACACCCAGGGCTGCACTAACTATAACATAGATTACAGATGGTTGTTTTTAAATAGCTTTTTCAAATGTTTAAATCCTTATCCAAAAATGCATCAATACACTCTCCATAGTGCCATCTAATAGCCACAAGAAATACATTTCATCAAACATCAGCTCTTGATTTATTGAGAATAGTTTAAAGCTTAAAATGCTCTTTTTCCAATTTTGAGATTTATTCTCCAAAATGCATCAGTACACTCGTCAAAGTATATTCTAAGAGCCGCAAGAAATTATTTATTTAAAGGTTTTCGGATGTTGTAATTAAATGCTTTGATACATTTTGAAAGACTTTGATAAATTGATTTTTGAATAAAAAAATAGATAAGTGCACTAAGAAAGTGCTCTTATCTATTTTTTCTAATTGAATAGTTAATTTATCAAAGTTTTTCTTGTTACCTGTTTCTTTTATTTAATATTATATATTACACATTTTTTATGAAACGTTTTTGTTGAAAAATGTTATGTCTTTATTCTTAAGTAATTATTTGTTTTACATTTGATCTTGCAAATCGAGGTTAAAAACCAGCACATATCGGCCAAATATCAGGCTAAATAAATCGTCTATAATAATCGGCCATAGGCCGACCTAGATTTCAAAAGATCGGCATCGGCCTGAGAACCATAATCGGTCGACCTCTACTAAAAATTCAGTGTTAGAAATTCAAAATCAACATCCGGGATACCAAGGAAAAGCAATCAATTCTGTCTCAACTCCAACCAACATTCAATCAAGTTTCGGTGTTACGTTTTAACTGGTAATCATGTTAACTGGTGACATTGCAGATGCGACGTGGGCGTGTCATTAGAAACTCTGGCTGGGATATTTAATGTAGTTGACCGTAACGATGTTCAAAATAATACAAACGTCAATAAATTGTTCAAATGTTTGTAATTTTATTATTTTAGTTAACCTGGTGGGCACACTACACTCTGGGCGCACTACACTGGGCGCACTTTACTCTGTTATACTTGTGGTCTATATGTATCACAAGAAGGGACGGACTGGCACAGAAAAACGGCCCTGGACTTTGATTAGGCACGGCCCAAAGCAATCAGCGCGCGGAAACTTTTTAAAAGTAAAAGCGCAACATATTTCTTAATATTAGCTACTGCCTGTGGCATTTTACAGCTAAAATGTTGACTACATCATACACATGGGCAAAAATAGAATTCAGAAAATAAAAGCTTAAAAACTATTTCAAAAGATAAAATTGTGGCATCTAGTGGGGGGAGCGTTATTTCAATGCAAAAAAATTCAGTGCCAGAAATTCAATGCAAATAAATTCAGTGCTAGAAATTCAGTTTCAGAATCTGGTGAGACAGATTTTCTTCCATAGAGGTTACTTTCTTATGTAATTTAGAGAATGTTAGTGAGATACCTGAGACAAGGTGAGGTCACTTTCTTATGTTAGTTAGGGAATGCTAGTGAGATGCCTGAGACGAGGTGAGGTCACTTTCTTATGTTAGTTACAGTGTTAAGTGAAGTCATTATCTTGTGACTGGGGGAACTTGGAAATTTCAGTGGGTATCCATTTTATATTTAGACACAATCGATCAACCGGAAAAATGTTATTGGTCTCAAACTTTTTTGCACAATTTAATTCCCTAAAAAAAACAGTCTGTGATCTTAACTAGTCCATTGTGGTTTCGGGTGGGTAGGACAGTACTGTATGTTTCTAAGATGAATATGAGGCAGAAATCAGTGCAAACTGATGGACTCACCAGAAAAAAAAACAGTTTAAATGGTGAACACTGATCAATTTAGTTTTAGTTTTTTGCTTGTATTTATTTTTGTAGGGTAGGGCTGCAGGATTATGGGCAAAATGATTATCACGATTAATGCCAAACGGCAATATTGAGATCACAATTATTCATTGATTTTAGGGACAACATATTTTTATAGCTATTGCTACATTTTTGCTAATGTACAAATCTTTGCACCCAAAATTAAACTGGTCCTTAAAATGCATCATCTCTTAGAATAAATGAAAATGCACCAAACATACAGGCCAACTAAAAATTATTATGCCATCATGGAATGCAAATAAATATCAGGGCTATGCAGAAAAGGCTGACACTGGCCAAGGATGAGGATTCAGTGAGGTATCGTAAGGGTTGTTATTGTTCTTGGCCTTCATTTATTCATCATACTTCACTGGTGTTTTTTTAGGTGGTTGGACCAGTTAGTTATGTTGCTGTTTGTCGCAGACACATTTCTTATGCACCCTGTGAATACAATTTGTTCTTGCTTAACATCACTTGCCCTAATTCCATAATACTTAATATTTAATAATACAAATAACAGATAATTATCTGTTTCGGGGATTAGCTCTTCACCTTCTGCTCCACACATTTGATTTTCGTTATGCCCGTCTGCACTCTTGTGTATTACTCAGGCTTTCGCCAAATATCCCCATTGTGGCTGGCTTAAGAGGTTCAGGAAGATTTTGATATGCAGCGTAGATTTCCATGAAGCGGGCACACATTTTAACTTTCAATTGAGCAGTCAATCATGTTCATTTAATTGTGATAAGCCAAAATCGTAATTGCGATCAATATTCGATTAATTGTCCAGCTTGTGCTCCGCGCGGAGCACAAGGCCGACCGCGCGGAGCACAAGGCCGACCGCGCGGAGCACAAGGCCGACCGCGCGGAGCACAAGGCCGACCGCGCGGAGCACAAGGCCGACCGCGCGGAGCACAAGGCCGACCGCGCGGAGCACAAGGCCGACCGCGCGGGCACAAGGCCGACCGCGCGGAGCACAAGGCCGACCGCGCGGAGCACAAGGCCGACCGCGCGGAGCACAAGGCCGACCGCGCGGAGCACAAGGCCGACCGCGCGGAGCACAAGGCCGACCGCGCGGAGCACAAGGCCGACCGCGCGGAGCACAAGGCCGACCGCGCGGAGCACAAGGCCGACCGCGCGGAGCACAAGGCCGACCGCGCGGAGCACAAGGCCGACCGCGCGGAGCACAAGGCCGACCGCGCGGAGCACAAGGCCGACCGCGCGGAGCACAAGGCCGACCGCGCGGAGCACAAGGCCGACCGCGCGGAGCACAAGCTGGACAATTAATCGAATATTGATCGCGCGGTCGGCCTTGTGCTCCGCACGGTCGGCCTTGTGCACTGGTACACTCAGTTTACCACACATGGAAACTCTCAGGTATGAACTCTGTCTGTTAAGCTCTGACACGAGGCGATAACAAGGGAACATGACAGCCCTTTATTATCTAGTGTTTTATTTCCAGCGTGTCTGCTGGGAAGAACTTGGGGGAAAATACCTCAGACACTGGATAGAGTGCACATACATCCGCTAAATCCCCTTATTATAGACTCTCTTTCATGCTTGTGAATTACTCATTCCTATTGGCTCTTGAATCAGGAGGTCTGTGAGCTGCACCCAATGAAAACAGTGCTGTTGCAGCGCGGCCTGTTGAGGGTTTTCCATGTAAAACAAATGACTAGGTGCCGTTTTTCAGTCACAAATGTGGCTTTGTAGAGACCCGCTGGCTGGAGTTCAAAGGAAGCGATGCCACCATGTTGGACGTGTGCACCCACACCCCACATGCAAACTTCACATATATTATACGTAATATACATTATCCCACACCCCACATGCAAACTTCACATATATTATACGTAATATACATTATCCCACACCCCACATGCAAACTTCACATATATTATACGTAATATACATTATCCCACACCCCACATGCAAACTTCACATATATTATAGTTAATATACATTATCCCACACCCCACATGCAAACTTCACATATATTATACGTAATATACATTATCCCACTCTCCACATGCAAACTTCACATATATTATACATTATCCCACACTCCTTCACATGCATACTTTACATTTATTATACATTATCCCACACTCCTTCACATGCATACTTTACATATATTATACATATTATACATGATCACACCGCAGTATGAACGCACCGTAAACATCATATAATATGTCTGTGACTTGTGCTGCAGCAGACCTTCTGTCTGTTCCAACCAGACAGCATAGCCTTTGTTGATGATGGGGTCAAATTGATGCTCTGACCCAGTTGTCTGACTAACAATTTGGCCCTTGTGAAATTCACTCAGGTCTTTACTCCGACCAATTTCTCCTTCCCTTTTTTGACATGCTTTTTTATTGCTAGCTATCCTGCCATAATCCAACGTGGAAGAAGTGATTTAGAGCTTGAGCAACTACATTCTCCTGGCCTATAGTAACATTTCCCAGCATCCACCATTGCCCTTTAAAGATAATAAAAATGAAAGCCTATTGAGCTGAGACCAAGCAATCTTGTGGGCTACTGATTTTTTTCTACTAGTTTTTCAGAAGACTTTTAATTTAGATTTTGGTTAAATGCAGCAGGATATGCGATAGCTCCACAGGCTGGTATGGTTTGGTATTTTCTTATAGGAAGCCTGCTGGCCACTGACTCATCAGGCTTGTTTGCACAAGTCTGCTGTAGACATTGTTATTCTAGCTTGTAGTGTTCAGAGTGGTTCCCAGATAGCAATAAACCAAGATGGTGCCACCGATCGCTGGGATGTGGTAGACGTCCACATCATAGGGGTCTATTGCTGGGACAAACTTTGAACACCTAAGGGAAAACGTGAAGCTTCCAGCAAATTTTATTTTTTTAATATACATTTATATGTTTTTTTGAATGGGAAACCGTCTCTTCACTTTGTTACGATACCCATCTGCCTGCTCCTAAATAAAATATTTGAAACATGAGTTCCGTACTACTGCAGTGTCATTTGAGCCAAAGATGGCGAGTGACTGGCGCTAGAGAGTACGGGGTAGAGGGAAAAGAAAAGGTGAAAAATAGGGATGTCTGAATGAAGGATTCAATGAATGATGGTGAAAAGAGAATGGGAAAGAATGATGAAAGAAAAGGAAAGCGCTTGTTCTGTTGGACCTTTTTTCACACCATGATGTTTTACATACTAACTATCTCTGCTCTCCCTACATTTTTTTATTATTCTCTTCATCTCTTACCCCACATTTGTCTAGCCCTGCTATTTCTTCCTTTCTCTTTTAATAGTTTTTTACCCCTTCTACTCTCATACTAAACATCCCTGAAGATCCAGCACTGAATAGGGTGGATGAGCCACACGTTTCATTTGGAGAAATAGATCAGGGCTTCCAAACTTGGGGCCAGGACACGGATTCGTTGCAGGATGCTTTATTATGTTTAGAAACTAGTTTTGAGTAGGGCTGCAGGATTATGGCAAAAATGATAATCACGATTATTTTGATCAATATTGAGATCACGATTATTTGTTGATTATGTCACATAGGTTAATTATGGATGTAAAAGCAGTTATGATTGGCCTATGTGACATAATCAACAAATAATTGTGAAATAGGTCCTCTTATTCACCAAAATGCAGTGCATCTCCTTAAAGAATAAAGAAAAATAAAGAAAACAATAAAAAAAAGTAGCGAGGCTCTAACAGGGTTAAAATATATTTTAGGAAGAAAATATGCAGATAGTTTTCCAACAGGAAAGTTTGTAATATTTCCTTATTATAAATTAGCTATTGACTCTCCCGTGTGATCTTGCGTGAAAAATGATGTTTGCAAGCGTCGACTCTGCATTGCAAAATCATCATCAATGTAATGACTTGTCAAACTCATCTATGGATTCATTGTCCTGCGTGACCATAGATCCGTTGTAGTTGCAAAGTACTTTAAATTGGCAACATCACTTTGTATTTCGCCTCTGCGTTTTTGGTACATCGCAGATAATGCCACCTTTGAAAAATAATTGCGCGACGGGATCACGTATCGTTTATTCAGTGTGTTTAGCAAAAATGTGAAGCCTTCTTTTGACACCGTGTTTATTGGGCACATGTCTTTGCCCAAATGAAATACGATGCGGGGGGGGTGTGCGCTTGAGGGGGGCTGCGCTTGAGGGGGGGCTGCGCTTGAGGGGGGGCTGCGCTTGAGGGGGGCTGCGCTTGAGGGGGGCTGCGCTTGAGGGGGCTGCGCTTGAGGGGGGCTGCGCTTGAGGGGGGTGCGCTTGAGAGGGGGTGCGCTTGAGGGGGGGGTGCGCTTGAGGGGGAGGGGGTGCGCGCTCGTAAGGGGGGGTGCGCGCTCGTAAGGGGGTGCGCGCCGTAAGGGGGTGCGCGCTCGTAAGGGGGGGTGCGCGCTCGTAAGGGGGGGTGCGCGCTCGTAAGGGGGTGCGCGCTCGTAAGGGGGGTGCGCGCTCGTAAGGGGGTGCGCGCTCGTAAGGGGGTGCGCGCTCGTAAGGGGGTGTGTGCGCCCTTGTAAGGGGGTGTTCGCTTGTAAGGGGGTGTGCTTGTGTTTATCTGGAACAAAACAGTGTTGTTTTGTGTGCCATGTTCATGTACATCTGTCTGTTTTGACTGTAGGCTTCCAGAGAGAGTCTGAAGATGGAGACGCTGGCGGACGTCATTTTACTTCCCGGTGAAGAGAGAGTCCAAGGTGAATGTTATGAGCCTATTGTTGGAGCTTTTTTTTTTTTATTGCTAAGTTTTTGCCTCCGTATTTAAAAAGGTAGTCAGAGCGTGGGAGCGTGGAATCTTCAGAAGCAATATGCCTTGAGTAGGAGATGAAAGGTGGAAATAGGAGGTTTTAAGTACCGTAATTTCCGGACTATAAGCCGCAACTTTTTTCCCACGCTTTGAACCTTGCGGCTTAAACAACGACGCAGCTAATATATGGATTTTTCCCGCTTTCACATAAAAAAACACATTCTGTGACATTGTTAAATATCATTTGTTGATAGCGCTGTTATCGTTAAGGTAATTGAGTTGGTTCCTCTATTCTAGGTATTACGGTACTACGTTTACGTTATTATTATTATTATTAGTATTACAGGCACGATACACTAGGCATTTTGGATCGCTTGTCGCTGGTCGCTTGTGGGCGTGTATGTTTTTTTTTGTTGCGACGCAGAAAGTTTACACTTCACTATTACAATGCACCCCTTTGCTAAGAATTTGGTTGATCAAAAAAAAACAGATTAATCACAATTCAACATTTTCTATAAGCCGGGTGAAAAAGTAGTTTCATTAGTTGTTACTATGATTGTTTGTGTCATGACGACGTATTATGTTTGCTCAATATGCATTTTTATTTAAGCATTCTTGACAAATGAAAATACTTCCCGCTCATATTACATATTTTTGGAGGGAATAATTGCATATAAATTGATTTACACAAAAAGATCTCTATTTCAAACATGGATAACGAGAGAAAGAGGCTTGTTGCATTATCATTGCTGCTTCATCGCAGGGTGTTGCGCCGCAGCACCGTTCCATTTCGGTGAACCCTATTCTTTTGTCCCGAGAAACTCATGGGGACTACCATAGGCTTGTACAGGAACTCATGGGGAGTACCATAGGCTTGTACAGGAACTCATGGGGAGTACCATAGGCTTGTACAGGAACTCATGGGGAGTACCATAGGTGTGTACAGGAACTCATGGGGAGTACCATAGGCGTGTACAGGAACTCATGGGGAGTACCATAGGCTTGTACAGGAACTCATGGGGAGTACCATAGGCTTGTACAGGAACTCATGGGGAGTACCATAGGCTTGTACAGGAACTCATGGGGAGTACCATAGGCTTGTACAGGAACTCATGGGGAGTACCATAGGCTTGTACAGGAACTCATGGGGAGTACCATAGGCGTGTACAGGAACAGACGATGCCTGGTTCCAGGGTTATTTTCGGCTCACCAGGCCGAGTTTAGTAGATTGGGATTCCGGTTGTGAGGCAGGACACCCGGTTTCGTAGAGCAATTAGTCCAGCCTAACTTCTTGCTATTTGCCTACGATGAGTAGCATTTAATTGTGCTGTTTGCCAGCCAACTGCAAAATGAACGTGCACTGTAGCATTATTTCATATGAAAAATAGCACAAGAAGAAAATTAAATGTCTCTTAATCTATAATTAAAAAGGGACACATTGTACAGTTCTTGAAATCCAGAAACTGCAATTATTAAATGTTCCTCCATTTTGAACGTAGTAACATTTTGGATGCCTCATATAGAAGGTACACAGACACATCGTTTGTGATTGGCTATCGCCCAAGCGCGTTAGAGCGAAAATCGCATTCATTTTGCATAGAATAGGATATATCCTATCTTTCGACGCTTCTTTCGCTGTCTTCGCGTCGCCAGGTATCCCACAATGCCATGCTCAACACTGTCACGTGACCTAATTGAAAATTAATGGGAGGCTTGTGAAGTGCCTAGTGTATCGTGCCCGTAACGTTCAGTGTAAAGGAGGAAACAGGAAGAAAGACGACATGCTAGCTTGTTGGTTTCTTAAAGTCGTATTATGCGCTTCCTTCAGAAAGCAACGAATGTAAGTGCTCTGTTTATATATTTTTGTTATGTTATAGTGACATTATGCCTATTTCTAGGTTTGTACAAAAAAACTAATTGTTTGAAGTATTGTAGCTATGCAGATAACGGTAGTTGCACGTTTGCTTCTTGTTAATAGTAATTCATTAAGTCCATCGTGTATTCTCTTTTAGTTTCACTCCGTTTCAGTGATGTCAAGTTGATTACTATGTGGAAGTAATTAAAGGAGCAAGTGCGTTCGCTCACCTGGCTCGTTGAAAAGAGTTTTGCTGTTTATTTATGTTAATACTAGGGCCGTCAATTTATTTAAAAAAATTAACTAATTAATCGCACAATCCTGTGATTAATCGCGATTAATCGCATTTTCCCCAAGTTGTTTGAAACAATGAAATAAATCAATTAACACAATGAAGTATATTTTAAATACATTATTTTATGATAGTCTCTCCTGTGAACAATACAGAATAGTCATTCTTATCAAATATAGCAACTTTATAAACAAAGTGTTGAAGTGCAAGTTATATATTTAAACCCTGAAGGTTATCAAAAAATACTGGATCATCTTGGCAATAGTCCAAATGAAATAAAAAAAATTCAAAAACAAAATGAAAAAGTGTAAGGTGAAACCATCAATGTCAAAGATAGATTATTTTTTAACTTAAGCCTATAGGCCAAAATAATTGCACTATATGTAAAGATGCCAGATTAATTTTAAAGAAGTCTATAACAGCCTTTGTAATATGAATGACAAACAGAATTAAGTTAAATTAAGTTTGGTGATGTCGGGTTGGTTAGGGTCTCCATGAGAGTGACGTTCTCTGCTTTCTCCAGCAGGTTATGTCTCAAAACAATCGTTTTAGAGGGTAGATTGTATGATGGGGATCCCAATGCAATTGGAATGATTTATTTCAGTCCCTCGTCTTCTACTGTGTTTATTGGGCGGCAGTTTCTATCTATTTATCTAAAACATCGGTTAACAGTTACTTGTTTGGTCAAAAGCCCGATTAAGCGCACCGTACTGCAGTAACGCGGATTGGCGGATTGCAACATCAATAATGATCGGGTGTTTCTGTCCTATATACTCTCTAGTAACGTAAATAATGACCATGTGTTTGCTTTTATATAAACTAAAGGCGAGCTGCTTCTATGGTATTTGAATTCGGCTTTGCAAACCGAAACCGAAACTTAATAAAGTGGTGCGTTAATTGCGTTAAATTATTTTAACGCGTTAAACATGTGAAATTAACGCATCAGATTAACGCGTTAAATATCACAGCCCTAGTTAATACTCAAGAGGAGTAAAACACATTGAGAGAACAGTACAGCCCGTGTTTCGTTAAAGCCTTTTTTTTTTTTTACAACCCGTGTTTTGTTAAAGTCTGTGTAAAGTTAATTTGTTTCAATGTACCGGTAGGCACGTGCGGCTTCTAGACCAGTGCAGCTTATTTATGTTCAAAATAATATTTTTTTTAAAATTAATTGGATGCGGCTTATATTCAGGTGCGCTCAATAGTCCGGAAATTACGGTACATGCAAATTCAAACTTAAAGACCAAGAGAACGCTCGATAATACGTCCTTGATGGAGAGTCTCGTAACTGGCACTAGTTACCTTTAGATTCTAATGATGGCTACAGCGTTGCACGTGTTGGAAAATAATTTTTTTATTTGAAGTAGTAATACTGCTTCACTTCCTTGTGATTGGTGTTCTGCTCTGTAACCTTTCTGTATCTGTTTAAGGTTACATGTTGGCAGACAGCCCAGCCTTTATTCTCCCATAATAGCTCTTGGTTTAGATCAGCTCCTCTCGTAACAGCTCGGGTTTAGAGACGATGCGGGTTTACACAACCAAATATCTAAATTGGCCTCCCTGTTGAAATTATACATTTCTGAATTGGCCTCCCTGTTGAAGTGATATGAAAACATTAGCCATTTTGTAATATAATGTTTTGAGAGGATATTGTAAAATAGAAATATTGCAGATTTCCTAATGAAATCTTCAAGTAAGAAAAGCGCTAGGTGCGTACAATTTCAGACGGTCTAAATCGTTTTCAACAGAAGGGAATCACACCCAAAATGTACTTTATAAATATAGAAAAACTCACTTGTATTAGTTGAATGTAGAGCATGTCCTTAGAGGGAACTTCTTATAACAGGAAATCTTTCAGTCAATGTAGTGTTTTTTTTCTTCAACCTTGACCTTGGATACAACATTTAGCTCTAGTCTAGGTTCTCTCTTCTACCTTCCATCACCAATCTGTTTCTGTCTCTCTGTTTCTGTCTCTCTGTTTCTGTCTGTCTCTCTTTCTGTTTTTGTCTCTCTGTTTCTGTCAGTCTCTCTCATAAAGTGATAAATGCATTGTTTTCATAACATTTATGTTTTTCTACTTCCCATCCAGACAAAGACATAATCTACATGTGTCCATTCAACGGAGCCCTGAAGGGCAAAGTCTTCATCACCAACTACAGATTGTACTTCAAGAGTGCTGACGTAGTGAGTAGTACAACCTACAATACTTCACACACACCCCCCAGCTAAACTCAGGGAGTAATATCAGGACAATACGCAGAAGGCAGGGTTAGCTCAAATGCTTAATCTTAAAAATTACAGATTAGTTTTATATATATTTTCGAACAGGAAGTCATGGGTCACCTGACACTGTCAGCATCATTGGCTGGGGGCGTGGCTACAAGGTGATGTGACCAGGAATGTCCTGTTCCTCTGCCGACGCTGCTCTAGACCGTGGCGGTCAGCTTTGTGCCACAGAAGTGTACCATACAGCGCTGCACCACCTGCTAGGATGCTATGTAGAACGCTCACTTTTTATTGTCAGGGGAATAACAAAAACGAGGGATACGTCTTTGGAAATCTACGACACACCAGGCGTTGGACGAATCGTCCGCTAAACTGAGAGTGAACGTCAGTCTGTGGAGAAAGAAGGTAGTGAACATGGAGGCTTAAAGGCGGGTGGTGATTCCCACCCTCCACACCACCGTGATTACTTAAAGCAACGTCTGGTCACAAGGTGATGACTGACTTCTCTCCATGGCTGTTATTTATGAGGGTCATTCTCATCTTCGTGTCCCTATCACCTGGCGTCACCCATGTCTGGCACGGCCCTGTGTTGTTTCGAATTCTGTTGTTAGACGGGCCTTGTTGCCATGGTCGGCAGTGGTTCATGTAGGTTGTCTACGAACCGGAAGGCTAGTGGTTCAATCCCCGGTTCCACCTGACCAAGTGTCGAGGTGTCCTTGAGCAAGACACCTAACCCTACTGCTCTCGACGAGCTGGATGGCGCCTTGCATGGCTGCCGTTGCCGTCGGTGTATGAATGTGTGAGTGAATGGGTGAATTGTGAGGCGATATGTAAAGCGCTTTGGTGGCCCCTGGGTCTGTGAAATGCGCTGTATAAATGCAGTCCATTTACCATTTATTTACCATGGTGATTCGATTGGAGAGGGTGGAGGACTAGATGGAGGAACGGAGACAAAAGGACTGGAGAGGAATAGTTAGAGGCTGATGGATGGGGCAGACACGGAGGTCCCAAGGTTGGCACTCGTGGCTCATCTGTCAGCGAGCCGTGTGTGTCTGTCTACTCCAATGTGTTTTTAATAACAAACACACTCTGTAGTGTCCTACTGTTCACCTGTCTGGTCCAAACGAGTGCTCTATGTAGGGAATACGGAGTGATTTGGAAACCTCATCACTGTTTGCACTTTAACACAGGTCACTAGGTTAACTATACAGTGAGCTCACACTCTATAGAGTCTCATACATGCCTACTCTGCTGCTTATGAAAGAATGCATGTGATTATAATGGGAACCTTTTAGTGGCCTAAATAAGGTGTTAGGAAGCCGAAATGGGATCCAGCTACACAATTACTACTTTACCAAGGTTTCCCAGTCCTTAGTTTGGACCTACTGAAGTAGGTGCGTCATTCTATTGTACTTCAACCAATGCACCGGCTGCTGTTCTATTTTTAGGGTAATCTTTTGTGAAACCACCGAAATCCAGGCTTTTTTATTGGTTGTTACCTCATAGGACCCGGCCGTGACATTGAACGTTCCGCTGGGCGTCATTGGTCGTGTGGAGAAGATGGGCGGGGCCTCCAGTCGGGGGGAGAACTCATACGGGTTGGACATCACCTGCAAGGTCGACCCTACTTTATACACACTACACAAACAAACCACAGGGTGCTTTTTATCGCAAAATGAAGGTGCTGGAAAGTTCAATCACCAGTTACATACAAGAGAACAATTGTTATTTGTGTGCCAACAAGTGTTTTTGGTTCTGTCCGTTTGGCCCAACAGGACATGAGGAACCTGAGGTTTGCACTGAAGCAAGAGGGTCACAGCAGACGAGACATCTTTGATATCCTCTTCAAATTTGCCTTCCCAATATCACACAGCCTGGTTAGTACACCCACTTCCTGATAATAATTGTTCAAGACAATGTCAATATGAATTACTGTTTAAGACCGTGGTATGCCTTTGCTCCATAAAGAATAGGGAAGAATCCCAGATCAATCACTCCCAAAGAGCTGTTGACTTAACAAAGCTCATGTTGTTTACATGTCCAATAAATCCATGATAGTGGCAAGTCAAACAAATGACCAACAATACGCTCCCCCTCTATCACACTCGCTCATTTCACCTGCTTTTTTTTCTAAATAATTACCCTATTGCAAAGCCCTAAATCAATAATTGTTTATTTAAACTATGATATAATTTAGATAATAACATGAGCTAGAGTGGAGGCAATTATTTTAATGAAATGGATGTAAGCCCTTTGAAGGATATGTGCTTTTTATCTCAGTCTTTTGTTGCTTTTCTGTCCTTTCTCCCTCTAGCTTCTGTTTGCATTTTATAGTGAAGAGAAATATGAACAGAATGGCTGGAATGTCTACAAACCAATGGATGAGTACAGGCGGCAGGTACGTTGTAGTAATGTCATAATGTGGATTGTCAATTATGCTTTTATGGGTTTGTATTAACCTGATCTTGACAGCCATTCGTCTGCTGGATCGTTGCAGTACCCTATACAACCACTAACACACAATATCGAGCTAAAACTCAAAACAACATACGTTTTTTTGTGTTTCAGTGATTTTGAAAATGTATATCTCAGAAAAAAGACCACCTCTCAGTAACATAGCTGTATCTGGGTCGTTAATTGAGATAGAGACTTGAAACAGCCTGGCATAAAGCTGAGACCTGGGGGAACACATAGGAAGTGTATACCGGTACATTTTCAAAATCACTGAAACATAAAAAAACAAACGTATGTTGTTTTTTTTAGTTTTAGCTCATGCCCGATATTGTGTGTTACATTATCCTTAATTAATTGAACATTTCCACAAAATTCAGACGCTTTCTTTTAAATACCCTTTACTAGGGGTATGACGAGATCTCGTGTTACGAGATCTCGCGAGATTAAAATGCGACGAGATTTCTCGTCGAGGTGAGAAGTTGTCTCGTGAGTTGTGATGTCAGCGTGTATGGAACGCCAAGTGGCTGAAAACGTGACACACTTCAAGCGTTGTCTAATAAGACGTTCAAAACGCCTGTTCTACAATGCACGTTGTCTAATAAGACGTTCAAAACACCTGTTCTACAACGCACGTTGTCTAATAAGATGTTCAAAACGCCTGTTCTACAACGCACGTTGTCTAATAAGACGTTCAAAACGAGTGTAATGATGTATTTTCGCTTGATCTGTTCAAGTGTATCTACATGTTTTTTGCACTCACTTACTTCTAGTGTAATGTCATTTTTACACTAGTCGTTTACGTCTTTAATTTTGGACGCTCGTAATTGGTCGGTCTTTCTCAGACGCTCGTAATTGTCATGTCTTTCTCAGACTCTCGTCGGACTTTGGCACCATTCATTTTCATTTTTAAGGCTACAGCGCATGCGTGTTTTGAGAAGCTGATAGAATATTTTTCATGACATTTCAAAACATTTGTTTCTGTTTGCACTTGTAGTTTTGAGAGAACAATACTTTGGTTATGGAAACACTTACTATTTGCATTTAATGTGTTATTTCTATTATTTATATATTTGTTTTATTTATACAGTTTTATATTTTTTTATGTTCGATTTGTGGAAAGGAGTTCTCATGTGAAATACAGGGGAGAAGCCAGTCGTTAGTTTATAGCAAAATATTTTGCAGTGTTTGCATGTACTGCATAGAATTCATTAAAATAATATTCATTACAAGTTGATTTCAAAATGCACCTAAATTGTTTTGCATTTTGTGATTTTCAGTTGAATAAAAGAGTATTTTCCATTCATAGATCATCATTAAGGATTTCTTAAAAATGTTGTAAAAATCTCGTCTCGTTCTCGTGAACCCAATCTCGTGTCTAGTCTCGTCTCGTGGAGTAAGCGTCTCGTCACACCCTTACCCTTTACCAAATATTCCTACATGGTTCTGTTCCAGAGCAATATCCGTTTAGATTGGGGCGGGTCATTTTAGGCGGAAATTGAGGTGAAGAAGTGGTTAAGTCAGCTGTAAGTTGGACAGTGTTGTGTTCAGGTACTCCTTTAGTCTGTTGGACAGTGTTGTTATGTTCAGGTACTCCTTTAGTCTGTTGGACAGTGTTGTTATGTTCAGGTACTCCTTTAGTCTGTTGGACAGTGTTGTTATGTTCAGGTACTCCTTTAGTCTGTTGGACAGTGTTGTTATGTTCAGGTACTCCTTTAGTCTGTTGGACAGTGTTGTTATGTTCAGGTACTCCTCTAGTCTGTTGGACAGTGTTGTTATGTTCAGGTACTCCTTTAGTCTGTTGGACAGTGTTGTTATGTTCAGGTTCTCCTTTAGTCTGTTGGACAGTGTTGTTATGTTCAGGTTCTCCTTTAGTCTGTTGGACAGTGTTGTTATGTTCAGGTTCTCCTTTAGTCTGTTGGACAGTGTTGTTATGTTCAGGTTCTCCTTTAGTCTGTTGGACAGTGTTGTTATGTTCAGGTACTCTTTTAGTCTGTTTAAATAGTTTTACAAAGGTGACCAGGAGTTTTCACAATCACTAGTTGGCACATTTCTAGATTTAAAAGGGAATTTTCTCAAATATGTATTCAGAAAATGGGGGAACTTGTGTCCTGCAATATTTTTGCTTTACCTGTACCTCAACATGCCAATAAAGCCTCAAATCGAGTCACTGCTTTAGGTCTCTTCTGATTGGCTGTTTGTCCACTCGTCCTCAGGGCTTACCCAATGTAAAGTGGCGTATAACGTTCGTCAATGAAACCTACGAGTTGTGTGACACCTATCCCACCATACTGACCGTCCCCTTCAAAGCCCATGATGACGACCTGAAGAAAGTGTCCGCTTTTAGGTCGAGGGGACGAATACCAGTAAGAGACATGTTTCCGCCCGATCTCCTTACACACCTGCTGCGTTCTCCTCTTCCGGTCTACCTTCTCCTGCTACTTCTCCCACCATCACACTCTACCATCTTCCTCAGTTCACTACATTCCATTGCCTCCCTATTTGCCCCAACCATCACTCTGTCACTCTACCTCTATAATTCTCTCTGTCTCTCTACTTCTTTTTCCATCGCTCTATACCTCTTTCCGTCACTCCATCTACCTCTCTCCGTCTCTCAGTCCCTCTATCTATACCGCTCACTGTCATTCTATCGCTCTATACCTCTCTCTCCATCACTCCATCTCTATACTTCTCTCACTCAATTTCTATATCTCTCCCTCACTTATTCTTTCTTTCTCTCTCAAAATCTCCGCCTCTCATATGTTCAGGTTCTCTCCTGGATCCACCGTGAGAACCAGGCGGTGATCTGTCGCTGCTCCCAGCCCCTGGTTGGGATGTCTGGGAAGAGGAACAAAGACGACGAACGCTACCTGGACTTGATCCGCGAGGCCAACGGCACCGCCAAGCTCACCATCTACGATGCGAGGCCCAGCGTCAACGCCGTTGCCAACAAGGTCAGGGTTCAACGGCGCAATGGGAAGTCTCTGTCAGGAGGGGAGGACAACGTGTTCATCACGTGTCGATACGGTTATTCTGTGCTGGGGGTTCTACCAGGTCGTTCACATCGTGTTTGTTCTGTTGTCCACTATAGGGCCTCGCTAGTTGTCTGCCACATTGTGTTCTCAGGTCGGAAGTGAGAAACGAGGAGGTAGAGTTTAGTATCGGCACTGTGCGTGTATGTGTGTGTGTGGAATGTGGCACCACATGCGCACGTCGTCGCACACTTTGCTGTTCAGAGTCAACGCTTGGACACTGTTTACTAATATGGAAGGGAACCTGTAAATCTGTCTGGCGCGTCAGTCTGAGGCTGTCACCTGCTAGCTCACCCAGCACATTCAGCCATGCCTGCAGTGTGGACAAACTAAACCCCGATCCCTGCTCCAATCCCAACTGGATCACTGACCTAGCAGTGGTGTTTCGGAAATACATTATGAGAAATTGTACATTTTCATCAGTAATCCACTTAATGGGCGGCAATAATGTTTGTTAACGCATTCAAACATGGCCAGTGATTAGCTTTATGAAAAAAAAATTGTGTTCGCTGCAGGCCACAGGCGGGGGCTACGAGGGCGATGATGCGTACCAGAATGCCGAGCTGGTGTTCCTGGACATCCACAACATCCACGTCATGAGAGAGTCTCTGAAGAAGCTCAAGGACATTGTGTATCCCAATGTGGAGGAATCGCATTGGCTGTCCAGTCTGGAGTCCACCCACTGGCTGGAACACATCAAGGTAGGAGGGCGAACATTTTCTTTTGCGCTTTCAAACTAGCCATTCTAGTTTTGTGGCTTCTGTTGGGGAACAGCTTTGTTTCTTGCGCATTCCCATACACACACACACACACAAACAAACACACCTCTAAGCAGCTCTATCCTTCCCTGTAGCTTGTGATATCAGGAGCCATCCAGGTTGCGGATAAGATTTCGGGGGGTAACTCTGTGGTGGTCCACTGTAGTGACGGTTGGGACCGGACTGCCCAGCTCACCTCTCTGGCCATGTTGATGCTGGACGGGCATTACCGCACACTCAGAGGGTTCCAGGTGGGTGGAGTGATCTGTGTTCTAGTTGTATTAAAATGACTGTTCCAAGTCCATGTATCAATGGGAGAACCAGTTATCCTTTGATATGGTGTAGAGCATTTGACCGAACCAAAAGGCTACTGGGTCAAAGAGCCGCCAAGGTGAATCTGTTGTTCTGTCCTGGAGCAAGGCAGTTAACCTAGAGGTCTCATCTTAAGTGGCTGTGGGCTGTGAGTGTCTGCTGAACGAATAATGTTAAAGAACTCTCCTTTTCCTTAGGTGCTGCTAGAGAAGGAGTGGATCAGTTTCGGACACAAGTTTGCCTCTGTAAGTTAAATGTGTTTTGCGCCAACTATCCTGATTGCTTATTCCCAACTTCTGTCAATAACTTGTTTATTGAACGCTCTTTGTACATGTTTGCCATCTTTCTTCAGAGAAAGGCACATGGCTGTAATTGTGCTGTTACACATGTTTTATTGAACACTGTGAAACAAAAAATGAACACGCTGCCCTTTTGTGTGTGTGTGTGTGTGTGTGTGTGTGTGTGTGTGTGTGTGTGTGTGTGTGTGTGTGTGTGTGTGTGTGTGTGTGTGTGTGTGTGTGTGTGTGTGTGTGTGTGTGTGTGTGTGTGTGTGTGTGTGTGTGTGTGTGTGTGTGTGTGTGTGTGTGTGTGTGTGTGTGTGTGTGTGTGTGTGTGTGTGTGTGTGTGTGTGTGTGTGTAGAGGATAGGACACGGGGATAAGAACCACGCAGACCAGGACAGGTCTCCCATCTTTGTCCAGTTCATTGACTGTGTCTGGCAAATGACTAGACAGGTAGGATGGATCCACACACACGACCCAGACACAAAGCTGTCCAGGATCCTCCTACTGGGGACAACCAGGGACTTTGTTGTATAACCAGATTTGTATAGTCTATAGTGCACTTTCCCTCTGCGTTTGATTTAAAAAGATACAACTAGGTGTAAACATTAAAAGAAAGGAGTTTTCTCTCAATATAAGTACACAAACATAGTATTTTTTAGTTGTCCACCCTAAATCTCACTTCTCTTTCCACCCTCTCTCCTGGACCACAGTTCCCGACCGCATTTGAGTTTAATGAGCGTCTCCTAGTAACCATCCTGGATCACCTGTTCAGCTGTCGTTTTGGAACGTTCCTCTACAACTGCGAGAGTGCCAGGGACGCCAACGTGAGTTGTGCTGTACCTCTCTCCCTTTCCCTCTCTCCCCCACTCTCTCCCTCTCTCTCTCTCTATTTCTGCTATGAGAGTGCCAGGAGAGCACCAATGTGACTTAGTAGATGTATTCTCAGTTTCAGTCTTTTACTGTTCCTCAAACTGAGCCGGTGTCGGAGACCACAACAAACTGGAATTCCCCTCGTATCAACTCGCCATGTTAACGACTCTGGTCACTTTTACTACTTCACTCAGCTGTTTTTCATACCATAGTTTGCAGTGTTCCAAGCCCTTCTCTTTCTTCATATGAATTTCTCTTTGTCCCTCCCTCCTTTCTCTCCCTCCCTTCTATCTCTATCCCCCCTCCTGGTTATGTGAAGTAGAGCAGAACAGAACGAGAAAGAGCGACGCATCAGTGCTTTTGAGTCGCAGTAATAATGCACTTTGGTAAAATGGATACAACCCCTATTAATACACTGTATTTGATGCGAACAATGAGACAGGCTCCAATCCCCTAGTGATATGACAGTCTACATATTTAGTGATACATGACAGTCTACACAGCTGGCGATATGAAAGTCTACACAGCTGGAGATATGACAGTTTACATATCTTTTTTGGATTTTTAGCATTTTTTGGGGGATTTATTAAACAGGTCATGTTCAGCAAATCTTTATAACATTTTAACAAATAAATATTTTTTTATATGACGCACAAATGTCATTGTCTAGAAGATGTTGAATCAATTCTACAGCAATCATGTAATACCAAAATACTGATGGAGGACAAACCCATTTATTTATTTTCAAATAATCTGTAAAACTGTTAGATTAGGGATAAATAAACAATTCTGGAATTCTGCCTCAACCTTTTATTCTGTCCTTGATTAGGTTGAATCTATGTCTGCAAAACAGGCCTACAGTGTATCTTTACAAAGACAGTGTAATTGTCGCGCATGCAATTAACAAAGTTGTAAGTCAATATAAAGCGATAACTAACTTGCATATAGAATGGAAAAGGGATGTTATTAAAATTATTGTTTGTCTACCAACAGTGTGTAACTGTAAAATTATTGAAATGAGTATTAATACAGAGGTGTCCAGTTCACAGTCAAACAAGTATGACAACTTCTCTGCATGAAAATAAATCCCAATACTATGGCATTTCATTTATTTTTTGAACTGGTATAAATGAGCTATTGTAATGACCCAGGATTTCATTCAAGCTCCTACAAAAAAGCAATATTTTTGTGGTGGGGGGATTCTCTGTAGAAATCATGGAAATTGTGTAATACCCAATATCCCTCTCCTGGGATATCATAGGAAAATGGGTTTTATTGCGAAGATAAGTAGTTGAATGGTGACCTTGGAGAATCATTTGCTTTTGGCAACCTGATGTAAAGTAACTTAGAAAATTCTAAACTTATTTTTCTAAACTTATTTTGCCCTCCAATTAGGGAAACTGTATAAAATTGAGTGCACTAAATACATGATTACAGTCTAGATTTTCAAATTCACACGTCCTATCACACGGGTTCAGCTAATTCAAGATCTGATTTGAGCATGAGCCCACCTACACGCCCTAGTATAGATATTACATGTGGGTTGCTCTGGCTAAAAATGTCTGGGATTGGTCTTCCCTCGCTCCTCTCTCCTCCCTCCCTCGCTCCTCTTCTCTCCTCCCTTGCTATTCCTCTCGCTCCTGCTCTGGCCACCCCTCATTAAATTACATGGTATGTTTGTTCTCCCCAGGTGGTGCGTTCTAAGACAGTTTCTCTGTGGTCCATGGTGAACAGCGAGGCATCCTCCTACCTGAACCCCTTCTACACTCCAGAGTGCAGTCGTGTGCTCTACCCCGTGGCCAGCATGAGACACCTGGAACTCTGGGTAACCTACTACATCCGCTGGAACCCCCGGATCAGACAACAGGTACTACACACTCTCTGATTAGACTACGTAGCACTGTCATAGCTTCTTCTTATACATTCATGTCACCGTTTGTGTGGTTCCAGTTAATATACCATATTGGTTACTGAACCTTCATTTATGAGCCTGTTTATCACTTACCAAAGTAGTGGTATAAAGTGTATGTTATTTCTAGCGTATGTTTTGTCTAGAACAGGGCTATTCAATTAATCTGGAATTGGGGCCAGTTCATGAAAGTGAGGCAAAATAAGGGGCCGGAGAATATGAGTAATTATGGTAACAAATAGAGAAATTACAACAACTTAATGAAGGAATCAATATATCAAAGTTAGCATGAGTTGTCTTAAAATGCCTTCTCAAATTATACTCCTTGCACACGGCGAGGCACTCGTTGCAGATTAAGCACACAGGATTCACATCAATGGCAATAAACGCGTATTTATCTGTCCATTCATTGTTGAACTGCCTGTTGTCCGAGTCAACTTTTATTTTTTTTAAGGTAGATATTGACATTTTAAACTTTGTGTTTATATCGAAATTTATATCGAAATTACTTCGTGCTTGGCTTGAAAGAAAGTCAGAGCGTTTCCGTCAGAGCTCGGCACTAGAGCGCACCGCGAATGGGCGATTTTGATTGGTCATGTACCTGTTTTGCCACCATGGCTTAAAGAAGTGCATATCGCTCATATTGCATGAAATAATTTACAATTAACAATAGTCATGCGGTGTATGAAACTACCCATATGTAATAACTATACACAGTTGCGATACTTTGTTTTTAAAAAAGTGTGTGGGACATTGCTAACACAATGCTAAATAATAAATCAGATGTATGTACAATAACCTTACGATGTCCAGCAATCGATCTAAATAGTACATTGGGTTAAATTTGTAGTTTAAGTGTGTACTTAAATGGTCCAGTGGCAGAATTTTTGCCAAGCGTGTCAGAGGTTCTGGGTTCTAGTCCGCACTCGAATAGATTTTTTTTTCTCATCAAAACCGATGTTTATCAGTGGATGAATATCAGGCAGGGACACGTTTGTGTGCATTTTGTTTTGTAATTTCACCGTAACGAATAGAGTCACCACAACGGAACACAGTATCCGTGCCTGTCAGGAATACGCTTAGAAACAAGGTTGTGGTTCCAATCGCGGAACCCAATATATTTATTGACAGATGTGTAGAAAGGCAGAGGAATAGTCAGGCAGACTGGGTTCTGTCTCGGCAGATCATAGTTCGAAGACGGTACCAGGGATCGGGCAAGGACAAGGTCGGTAAGGCAGGCTGATGATCGGGAACAGGAATCACTGGTAGACACAAGACAGGATTAGGCAGACTGGGAGAACTGGACAGGCTAATAACTGGTAATCTGATCAATCGTATTCATAAGTGCTCAGTAAGTCAGGAACGAACAATACCTCGTACTGATCGAAAGACCAAGTGCTACTTTTTTACCCCAACTAATTACTGGCAGGTGTGCCTAGAACTCAGGTGATCCTGATCGGGGCTGATCTCTCCCTCTCTCCGGAGATCGGGGAGCTGTCAAAGCTGGCATAGAGAAGGACAAACCTCCGTTTCTAAGCGCCACTGATCGCGGCTGCAACGAGCACTTTGATCACTTGATTTAAAAAGCAACACATTTCAGCACTAGATAGCTTCTTATTTAACAGATGAACGAAATGAATGCTCTGCTAGTTCACTGGAGATTTTTTTATTTATTTGTATTGGTACATTCGTGCCGCGAGATTTTTCAAAAGTGGTGGGGACAATTCCCACCCGCAAATTACGCCTAAAGGGCCGGTTCAAAATCCCTTAGGGGCCGGACCCGGCCCGGGGGCCGCCAATTGAATAGCCCGGGTCTAGAATATGCTACACTGGCTACAAGTGTCAGCCACCACACTGGCCAATTATTCCTCTGTCCCATCAGCTGCATGATTCACTGGAGCAGTAAATCCTCTTTCACTGTCAAACACAGACACACAATTTTTTATTTTATACGGCAGTAATGAATATGCAGTATGTTTTTTTTTTTTTTACACTATGTGTGTGTGTATGTGTTGACTGTGTAAACCGATTCGTGATTGTCTCTTTGTATATTTTGTGGTTATAGGTGTATTTATTTACATTGCTCTCGTTAATGTCAAGTCTCTTTCTTCTGCTCAACCTGCTCTTGTCTCTCTGCTGCCACCTGGTGGTTCATGGTATTTGTTGCTGACCTATTCTGCTTAAATCTACTCTTATATCCCACATATCATATTCTGTTCTAATCTATTCTGTTGTCTTTGCCTGTATCCAACTGTTCACTTAAATCTTCCTATATTATGTCTTATTCTGCACTATTTTCCCTTCTGCTGTTGTATTTTTTCCCCATTGGAATCCATTGCTTTGTCCTTTACAGCAGCAGAGTCCAGTGGAGCAGCGCTACATGGAGCTCCTGGCCCTGAGAGACGAGTACCTGAAGAAGCTTGAGGAACTGCAGGTCCCTGACTCCTCCCCCAACTCCTCCCTCCTGTCCAACAGCTCCACC
This sequence comes from Dallia pectoralis, assembly GCA_029465975.1. NCBI lineage: Eukaryota > Metazoa > Chordata > Actinopteri > Esociformes > Umbridae > Dallia > Dallia pectoralis. The sequence goes on along the minus strand of CM055735.1, from coordinate 4,709,620 downwards.
CCTAACGCCGCCTCACCTACGCAACACATCACACATCTGCGCACACCTTTATGAGTAACGCTCTTACAGACAATGTGTGTGTGTTTTTGTGCATTCATTGGGGTTAGAGTTTGCTCCGGTTCAGTTAATTCTTCATATGAGAAAATTTGAGATTCCAAAGTTTGGAGAGAAACAACCATTCTGCAGAATTTTGGAATTTCATTTATCTTGAGATTACTTGCCGAATTGACATGCAGTTTGACCCTGACACACACAGGAAGGTGTTGTTCGTTTTGTACATAGCGTAACTACAGTAATAACGGAGGTTATAAATAACTTGGAAACATAGTAAGTATGGTGTTTGACCATAACAATAGGGTAACTAGGGTGATTATGCAATATGTCACAGTACAGCCTTTTCAACGTTTTTTCTAGAATGTTCTCTCCCCCTCCCCTGAGAAGCCTTAATACAAAACAAATACTCAGTCTGTAGACAAACTTTATGAAAGGGCGTGTTCGAATGGTTCACAATTCACTTGCTGCTTTCTAATTCTTTACCGGTCAGCAAGTAGTGTTTTTGGAGATTGGTGGTGGAAGGGAGTCTTTGCTCTTCTTGGACTTGTGTACCCAAGGTTCACTCCAAGGCTTAGAAAATGGCACTGAAAGTGGGGAGACTGGAATGAAAATTTTACCATTTGACTGGTTTCCCTCAAAGCGCTGTGTTACCTATGCAGATGTGTTGTTAAGATGTCTGCGGGACGGCTGGAGGTTCGTCACGGTTCCTAGAACGTCCTCTGTTCACTGGGACTATACATATGTCCCTGACATGAGTGAAGCCAGTCCAGTCGCTACGTTTGAATAAGAACTGACCAACAGTTGAAATCTGAAAACTATTCTGCAAACCAAGTCTGCTTCAGTTCCCATGTCCCAGCTCTGAATGACTTCATCCTCCAGCCAACCACATGTAGTATTAACCATGCAAGACCATAGAAATCGCAGATTCTATGTAGGGCTATCTTCCTAACAACCCATTATCGTCCTGTTTCTTCGGGCTCGACTCTACTCGATGATCATTTTACCTAACTTTCGCTCTACTGTAGATTGTTTGTGGAGACCCAGGACCCTGTAGGAAGAGCTGTGAGTTTGCTTTCTTAACACAGTCCTCTCTACTGCAGAATGTAAAATTTATCACCAGGCTAAACTCAGACATCTATTCAACAACAGTTCCCAACGGTCCCTAATCCTCTGGTTCTGCCTCTACGGATTTCTATCTCTTTGTTTATGGCAGCCTCCAAAATCAAAAGCTTTCAATCCGTCAAACTTGAAAACCGGTTGGTCTTCTCTTTCTACATCAATGTTATCGTTTTCCCCAGAGTGTTAATGATCAATTTTATTTGTGTTGTGACTCCTACAAAAAATTCTCGGTAATAATGCTGGCGCAGATTCAAACGTTAAACTGGATATGGTGGTTATTCTGACAGAAGTGACAGAGATGGGAGAAGGTGGGAGAAGAACTGTGGGATCTTTTTGGGCATGCTTGGAACATTTTCACATGCAAACTCTAAAGCTTTGGACAAAATAGACAATAGTTTTACATAAGATTCAGGCTATGATTGGTAGTACTCATACTGTTACCAGTAAATCATACTGTTTACCGGGCAGATTCAGTGTTCTGGAGACCGCTGGTCCGGTCCAGTTCTGTGCCTTTAACTGTCTGAGGTCCAATCCTCAGGTGGATGTTTTGTACCTGAAGTATAAACTTTATCTTTGTCAGTGATTCTTTGTGGGCTTTGTCTTTTGCGAGGGGAAAGGGACTGAAAGCACCAATTTGGATGTGGGAGTGGGTACTCTTGTTTTAAAGTCACCATACTGGATATGGAAAAAACTAGATGCGCCTGAGATGGCTTGGAACCAGACAGCCCATATTATTAGATGGTGCTCTGGGAAAAATTAGAGCAGATACTATATTCTTTGTTCAGAATCTTCCTTTTCACTCCCTTGTATTGCCCCAGAATGCTTCACTTTGGAAAACTTTGACCTCAATGAGGCGACAAAGTTAAAATGAAGACGATGAGTAAAAAGAATAGTTACACTGCATTGGTTGTGTTTTTAGGGAGACAAAAATCTATTTTGTTTATTTTTTACTTTGTACAAGTACAGTAACTATGATGTAATTACCTCAAACCAAACCTATTTTACTGTTGAAAAGTTCTATTATTGTAAAATATAATTATTTTATTTAGTGTAAAATTTGACACATTTTATAAAAAGGAAAGTAATACCACAAATGTTTTTTTATGGTTGGTTTAATTGTTGGTTAATTATTTGTGGATTTGTTGTTACATACATTGTTTTCTTCAGTTTGTCTTATTTTTCCTTGGGTCATACAAAGTTGATGTACTGTAACAGATTTCTCACAATGTCATTTAAGCAAGACAATATTTCAGGTGAAAAGTTGGGCATCAGTTTAAATCATTTATGATGTTTGTATGGCTTTATGGGCAGTTGGGAATTTTAGCATTCCAACAATATGTATTCAAATCATGTTTGAATCACACAAGATTTAATTCAATGGATTCAGTTCTTTTGATTATTTTCCTGTGATTGTGTGAATGGCTGTGATTCTTTCAAACTCGCATTTTAGTGATTACAAAGTTGCTCTTTTGGTTAAAGAAGATGTTAATAATTATGGGCACTGTAAAACTACTACCAAATTGACTCCGGATATAGATGCTTCCATTTTCGTCACCGAGTAGTTAATTACAGGCACGGCCATAAAAATCCTAATAGATTGGGATCGTTTAGGGCATGCTTGGAACATTTTCACATGCAAACTATAAAGCTTTGGACAAAAATGACCATAGTGTTACATAAGATTAAGGCTAGGATTGGTAGGACAAAGTTGCTCTTTTGGTTAAAGAAAATGCTCAAATAATTATGGGCACTGTAAAACTACTACCAAATTGACTCCAGATATAGATGCTTCCATTTTCTTCACCGAGTAGTTATTTACAGGCACGGCCATAAAGATCCTTATAGATTGTGAGTTTGATGGAATCCCACATCCTAAAGGTATTGAGCAATCTGTTAAATTTTCTCAAATGTCACTCTTAGATTGTGTGTCTTTGACTGTATGAGTGAGGTGCTTCGGATATTAGAGTGAAATTTGGGAGTCTCACAAACTGTCACTAGGGATTTGTTTATTTTTTTCAACCTTAATGTAGGTAATATAGTATAAAGGGATTTTTTTTGACGTTATAGCATACTTACTACTTTCTAGCCCGCTGTTCCAAATGAATTTGTGCAGTCTGGACAACTTGATCTTGTCAGGACTTCGTTGGCCTGCATGCCAGTCTTCTTCAGGGGTTGAATTGTACATCCAGCTGTCTTGTGCTACATAACATGAGGTTGGCTCCTCACCCTATGGGCAGTTCAGGTTCACACTTTCTCACTGGTGTGTTTCTTCTTATCACTGTGTAAACAGCACAGATTGTCACCCAGGCTAACATGGAAGTTTTGGCAAACACTAGACAAATTGCTGTGGGATCCGGGCTTATACTACTCCCTCATGTAGAGCGTTCCATTGTTGACAGGCTCATGTTGTGTAAAAAAAAAAAAAATGCTGATTAAATTAATTTAAAGATTTCTCACTTAAGATATTCTAATGGGGTTAATTCTTTAATTTATGTTTTTGTGTTCACAATACAATGTTTTGTCATTTATTTAGGTGATGACATTGCAATGATAAAAGTCGGTTCTTATCCAGCCACTTCAAAGGCACACCAGCCAATGGGTCCTGCCTCGATACAATATCTGAATTGGAGCCTTAACGTTTGTACACGCTAGCTACAGTGACTTTATGAAATAGCTTTTTTTCCAGTCATATTTTGGAAATATCATTTTCCTGTCCATGCTTTAGATGCGGATGAAACGTGCAATGGCATTAACCCACAGACATGCCATAGTACTGGTAATTAGCTTAATCTATTTGTATAAAGTCTCGACGTAAAAACGGACGTTTAACAATATAACAATAACCAAACGGACGTTTAACAATATAGGTTTACAGTAACCAAACGGACGTTTAACAATATAACAGTAACCAACGGACGTTTATAACAGTAACCAAACGGACGTTTAACAAACAATAACAAAACGGAAGTTAAACAATAAATAACAATAACCAAATGGACGTTTAACAATATAACAATAACCAAACGGACGTTTAACAATATAGGTTTACAGTAACCAAACGGACGTTTAACAATATAACAGTAACCAACGGACGTTTATAACAGTAACCAAACGGACGTTTAACAAACAATAACAAAACGGAAGTTAAACAATAAATAACAATAACCAAATGGACGTTTAACAATATAACAGTAACCAAACTGACGTTTAACAATAACTATATATATCTATATATCTATATTGGAGTTGTTGATGCTGAAGCCGTTTGTGAGAATGTGTACTTCTAGCTCCAGAAATGCATTTTGGGTAATTGTACTGGTGTGCCTCCGGATGATGTGTTCACGCGCTGGACTTCTACTTCCTTACTGTAAACACACACATACAAGCCCTTATCGGTTCTACTTCCTTGCTGTAAACACACACATACAAGCCTGCTTCATCAGTTCTCCTATCAGACTCGGAAGCTGCCAAACATCCGTATTCTCGGCAAGCCGAGGCTGGTTAGCCTAGTGCTCATTGTTATGGTGTCCTAAAAAATATTTATACGCGTAGCCGGCGAACCCAGATCTAGGAGGAAACAGATTTGATCTATATCATAACGGGAAGGAAACGGGACTGAGTGGATAGGAAAATGGAAAAGAAGTCTGCTGGGGCAGTTGGAAGTGGAGATGGGTCTGCGCCCCCGGGAGTACCGAGTCGAAACAACAAACCGCGAGTGATGAACATCTCTACGGTGAGACAGACGAGCGGAGACGCGGAGGCGGACAGGTGAATTTAATGATTTCCGATATCGCTACTAAACACAGACTACACATTAGGTTACAGTACTGACTACAATACCACTTGTATCGATATTATGACTTTGGTATTTAGCAGTGTCGCGCATTGAAAGGCAAATGTGTTTTCCACATAGGTTATGTTTACTGTTTAGACGGTTTACATGTGTAGTGTCTTGTCATTTCCTAATATACTCCAGTCTTTAAGTGACCGATTGATGCCTGATTAGTTGGACGTTGGGTTTTAATAGCTTAGCATTGTGCTACAACATGGCAGTAGTGCGGGGCGTACAAACCGTCACCTATAATCTCATGTGGTCTATGTCTCTTATTTCGGCAACGAGCGCACCAGATGGACGCATCCCTGTTTAAGCGGTGGCTTTGCCTATAGCAGTAATCAGCATAACCGCGACATATTTTAGCCCAGAATGCAGCCGTTGTCTTATTTGAAGTGATAAAACCTTATTCGTGTGTGTTGAGGTGACTCAAATCAAATGTCCACCCTTTCTTTCCTTTGTCGCTGTTTTTAATCTCTACTTAAACCCCAAACTCTGTCTCGTCCTTCCTCTCCCCCATCTGTTCATTTCTTTTTGAATATCCCCCTGTCTGCCTGTATGTCTGCCTTCCCCCATTCCTCCCCCAGTCCAACCGGTTCTCATGTAGAGTGGTGTAAGCAACTGATAGCAGCCACCATATCCAGCCAGATGTTGTCCGTAACCCCAGACACTTCATCCAGAGATTCCAAGGTAGGTCACACAGCAGACACACATACTAACAGGCTTATATTTGTGTTAATTCTGGCAGATGTTTTAGTGTGTACATTCCCTCTGTGATCGTACACACAGGGATGTTAGACTAAATAATAATTATTTAATAATATATATGTGTGTCTATTTACATAATATGTGTATATATGCATATATACATGTGTATGTACATACATACGTGCATACGTACATACGAGTGTGTGTGTGTATATATGTGTGTGTGTGTGTATATGTATGTATGTGTGTGTGTGTATATATGTATGTATGTGTGTGTATATACAGTGGTATGTAAAAGTTCGGGGAAGACCCAGGACTAGGTGGAGAGATTATATCTCCACACTGGCCTGGGAACGCCTCGGGATTCCCCAGTCAGAGCTGGCTAATGTTGCCCGGGAAAGGGAAGTTTGGGGTCCCCTGCTAGAGCTGCTACCCCCGCGACCCGACCCCGGATAAGCGGTTGAAGATGAGATGAGATGAGATGTAAAAGTTTGGGCACCCCTGTAAATTTGAATGTTTTTCCTTTATAAATCATTGTTTGTCTAGATAAGAAATTTCAATTAAATATATCATATAGGAGACAAACACAGTAATATTTGAGAAGTGAAATGAAGTGTATATGATTTTTGGAAAGTGTGCAATAATTATTTAAACTAAATTAGGCATTTGCATAAATTTAGGCACCCTTGTCATTTTATTAATTTCAATACCTTTAGCACTAATTATTGGAACTCAAATTGGTTTGTTAACCTCAGTGACCCTTGACCTCCATAACACAGGTGAATCCAATCATGAAAGTGTATATAAGGAGGCCAATTGTAAGTATTTCTTCTCTGTGCATCTTCCCTGAAGAGTGGCAACATGGGAGCCTCAAAACAACAACCTGAAAACAACGATTGTTCAACATCATGGTTTAGGGGAAGGATACAGAAAGCTGTCTCAGAGATTTAAGCTCTCAGTTTCAACTGTGAGGAACATTGTGAGGATTTGGAAGACCAGAGGCACAGTTCTAGTTAAGGCACGAAGTGGCAGACCAAGAACAATCTCAGATAAGCAGAGGCGCAGGATGGTGAGAACAGTCACAGTCAACCCACAGACCAGCTCCAAAGACCTACAACATCATCTTGCTGCAGATGGTGTCACTGTGCATCGTTCAACTATTCAGCGCACTTTACACAAGGAGATGCTGTATGGACGATTAATGCGGAAAAAGCCTTTTCTCTGCACACGCCACAAACGGTGTCGCTTGAGGTATGCTAAAGCACATTTGGACAAGCCAGCTTCATTTTGGAATAAGGTGCTGTGGACTGATGAAACTAAAATAGAGTTATTTGGGCAAAACAAGGGGCGTTATGCATGGCGGAAAAAGAACACAGCATTCCAAGACAAACACTTGCTACCTACAGTCAAAATTGGTAGCGGTTCCATCATGCTGTGGGGCTGTGTGGCCAGTGCAGGGACTGGGAATCTTGTGAATGTTGAGGGTCGCATGGATTCCACTCAATATCAGCAGATTCTGGAGAACAATGTCCAGGAGTCAGTGACAAAGTTGAAGTTGTGCCGGGGCTGGATCTTTCAACAAGACAACAACCCAAAACACTGCTCAAATTCTACTAAGGCATTCCTGCAGAGGAACAAGTACAACGTTCTGGAATGGCCATCTCAGTCCCCAGATCTGAATATTATTGAAAATGTGTGGTGTGATTTAAAGCGGGCTGTCCATGCGCGTAAACCATCAAACCTGACTGAACTGGAGATGTTTTGTAAAGAAGAATGGTCCAAAATACCTTCCACCAGAATCCAGACTCTAATTGGAAGCTATAGAAAGCGCTTAGAGGCTGTTATTTATGCAAAAGTAGGAAGCACGAAATATTGAGTTAATTATTCTTTTGTGGTGCCTAAATTTATGCACATGCCTAATTTAGTTTAAATAATTATTGCACACTTGCCGTAAATCATATTAACTTAATTTCACTTCTCAAATATTACTGTGTTTGTCTCTTATATGATATATTTAATTGAAATTTCTTATCTAGACAAACAATGATTTATAAAGGAAAAACATTCAAATTTACAGGGGTGCCCAAACTTTTACATACCTGTGTGTGTGTGTGTGTGTGTGTGTGTGTGTGTGTGTGTGTGTGTGCGTATATATACAGGCAAATATGTAAACTCTAAGTCCATTGTAACAAGTTAAAAAAGTGGAGCAGTGAAGCCAAAAAGACTCTACATGATTGTCTGGACTGAACTCGTAGGGACATCTTCAGGGGTGCCACAGATAACCTTGATGCCCAATCAAGGCAGCTGGTCCTGGTGGAGTCTCTGGTTCCACCCTCAAGCACATTGCATGTCTGAACAGGAGATAGCTGGTCAGCAGTCACATGCAGCATCCTAGCCTGCTTCAAATCCTCCACCATCATCCCAGTCCCCCAAAAAACAACTATCCCAGGGCATAATGACTACAGACCAGTTGCCCTGACCTCTGTGGTTATATTATGTGCCTGGTGCTGTCGCACCTCAAGACCATCACTGATCCAGTCCACAATCAACGACAAAATCAACATGGCTCTCCGATTCATTCTCCAGCATCTTGACTCTTCTGGAACCTATGCAATAATCCTGTTTGTGGACTTCAGATTTGCATTTAACACCATAATCCCAGCCCTACTCCTAGATAAATTCTCCACCATGGCGGGGGGGGCTGTAAATGGATCACAGACTTTGATTCCAACAGGAGGCAGAGCACGTGAGGTTGGGGAAACACCTGTCGGACCATTCGCTCCAGCTGGTGTCCTGGTACGTTCTCAACAACTTGGAACTCAATACTATAAAGACAGTAGAGATGAGAGTGAACTTTAGGAGCAGCCCAGCTAGCCTTCGTCCCATTGTCCTGAATGGCTCCCTTGTCAACACAGTGCAGCCCTTTTGCTTCCTGTGCAACACCATCACCCAGGACCTCAAGTTGGAGCTAAACACTCTCTCACTAAAAAAGCACAATAAAGACTGTACTGCCGGCAGCAGATCAAAAAGTACAAACTGCCAACGTCCGTGAGGATTAATTAATTATTAATTCCTACATAGCCATCATCAAGTCCATATTGACCTCCATCACAGTCTGGTATGTTGCAGCCACTGTCAATGGTAAAGACAGACTGCAAAGCATCAACATGCATTGTGGGAGATAATATTATTTTAAGACAATGTGCCTTTAACCTCTCGCTTGCCACATAAAATAACGTGGCGAGCCAGATTCAGCCAGCAGGTCTCGAGTTTGACACATGTGCTGTTGAGCAATAGCAGTTCAGTCTAAACAATTGTTGTATTTGTTTGCTATATGCTGCTTTGGATTTTTTTCATGGCTTGAACATTTTGGAAACATTACTGTTTTGACTATTTGTTTTTGGGCTGATGTTAAGCCATTTCAAGCAATGTTTCCAAATATTTTATTGTAATTTAGAAAAAACAGTAGTAGCACATTTTATAGCTGTGTGTGTGTACTAACCCACTTTGTGTATGATTGTGTTCTGTAATTCACAGGTGTGTAAGAGGCCTGAACTCAGGGTAAGATTTTGAGGCCAGTGTTTCCACCCAATCCTTAATTGGATAATCTTACTCTTACTCCAGTGACCAGGGCAGTGAATGGGACATTACCCTGTGTAGAGTTTTATCTTATAGATAGAACATTAGACGACTGTCCTGACCATCTGTGGTCAAAAAAACCCAATGGCACTAACCATGACAGTGCGGTTATGTTCCATCAAGTTTAATCACGGCACCTTATCTCAAATATATCTCAAATTTTTACATAAATGGTGAGATACCATAGTTACTAAATGTACTGTATGCCGTTGAATGATGTAAGTCTATCTGAATAAAAGTATCAGCTAACAACTTGAAATCCTATCCAAAAGCCTGGCAAATTTGTGCAGAAAGCATTTTTGTCATAACTGGCTATTTCAATGGGTTCCTAAACTTTTCCGCTAGTTCCTTCTGGGCTATCTAGTCATTGTAGACGTTTCCATGCAGTTTTTGCTTTGTACTTGCACTTTAAATGCTTAAGAGAGGGTGGTCTGCTGCTTTGTACAAGTCTCCAACATTCTCCAATGTTGTACTGCTGTCCCATATTAACTTATTCCGCCAGTACTAATTTCTCCACAGAGCTCAAACTACTAGACACACACATCCTGTTTCTGTGACCTTTAAGGCCTCAAAGATCCTTTTATCAACTCTTCAGCATTCGTTCTTTCTCTCTTGTTCTTTTTCCTCCTTCACACTCAAGACAACTTGCCCACTGTAACAGAATATACTTGTCTTTCTTTGTCTTGTTTCTATCTCTCTCAATTTCAACTCTCGCTTTGCGATTCCGTGGTCAGGACACCATGGACGAGGTACACAGTTACCACTGCGATAGTGACTCTGAGATCCCCCCCCATGCTTTGGCAAGTTTCTCGTTTTCCTTTTAACCCTCCCGATGTCTGCTCATCTGTTGTTTCATATTGCTTTACCCTGCCTCTGCCTCACGCTCTGTTTCCCCTGCCCCTGCCTCACGCTCTCTTTCCCCTGCCTTTGTCTCACGCTCTGTTTCCCCTGCCTCTGCCTCACGCTCTCTTTCCCCTGCCTCACGCTCTCTTTCCCCTGCCTCACGCTCTCTTTCCCCTGCCTTTGCCTCACGCTCTGTTTCCCCTGCCTCTGCCTCACGCTCTCTTTCCCCTGCCTCACGCTCTGTTTCCCCTGCCTCTGCCTCACGCTCTTTCCCCTGCCTCACGCTCGGTTTCCCCTGCCTCTGCCTCTCGCTCTGTTTCCCCTGCCTCTGCCTCACGCTCTGTTTCCCCTGCCTCACGCTCTGTTTCCCCTGCCTCTGCCTCTCACTCTGTTTCCCCTGCCTCTGCCTCACGCTCTGTTTCCTCTGCCTCACACTCTCTAGAGAACGCTTTTACCCTGGTCTCGCTGTGTCACTTTGACAGGGATAAATAGTTCTGCTTATAAGCTTTTGTTTGAGGAGTTCTAGATCTCAGGGATGATGCTGACATGGTATGGTTCTATGGTCTAGGCTCTGAGAGACAGAACCAAGGAGGTCCAGATGGATGAGGTTCCGCTGGTACCGGGAGAGACTGTTAGGGCTGTGGGTGAGTCTTCATCACTCATGTCGAATAAAAGTACAACCCCCTGGAAAGTTGGGTGAAAACCAAAACTTCTGAATCTGTGCTCTGCACAGAGGAATTAAAGTTGGGCGCAATGCCAATCGCCATGTTGGGTCAAATCTAAAAATTGCCCTTGAAAAACAGCCGTAAAGCATGGAGGCTACAGCATTATGAATTAGGACTGTCACAGGGCATGTCCAACTTTAGTCCAAAATTTCCTGGTACAATACTAGAGGCCATTTGTCAAAAAGCTTAAACTGAAACCAAAATGGATCTTGCAACAGGACAATGATCTATTAACCAGGGGTGTACTTGTTGCACTTAATATGCATTTTTGTTCAATGAAAAATGGATTGCAAAGTCCTTACTGTTTCACATAAAAGTGTGTGTGTGAAGAAAGAGGACGAGAGAGATTCCCAATCTCTCCCCCTTTTAACAAAGTGTAAAAAGTGCTGTGATTTTCATATTTTAGACTTGCATTACTTATTTGTTCCCTTTCATGAAGGAGACATTATTTTATTTCCTAATGCCGCATTACTTAGCACAGTGTTTTGTTTTGTTGATTTGTTTTTCCTGCTCAGCCAAGGATGTAATGTACATCTGTCCTTTCACTGGCTTGGTCACCGGAACCCTCACTTGCACAGACTATAAACTGTACTTTATCAGCCTTGAGAGGGTAAGAACACACACACACACACCTGGACAGGGTAAGGAAACATACACACACCTGGACAGGGTAAGGAAACATACACACACCTGGACAGGGTAAGGAAACATACACACACCTGGACAAAGTAAGAACACACAGAAATGTCAAGCTTGAGCATTGTTTGATTCTGACAATTTTGTGTAAAATGTTGGTATGTGAACTTCCCATCCTGTTTGTATCACATTGTTTCCCAAGGACTCTCCATTTGTCCTGGATGTGAACCTAGGAGCAATCAGTCGTCTGGAGACCATCAGTGTCCAGAGTCATGGAGAAAACACGCAGGGATTGGAGATAGTCTGTAAGGTGAGAAACTTTTAGAAACTCATAAAGCCTAAACAATCATGACAATCACACTTAATGTTGAGCCATGGATATGTAAGAGATAACTCACAACTTCACAACACAAGTTTTTTGGTGCCGAACCACAGGTTTACTAATGTGCAAAGTGTACTAGTGTTTTGATGGATGACAAAAAGTAATTTTTGGTTCAATTATAATAATTATAGAAAATATGTGACTGTTTCACTAAATGTTTACACTGATATTAAAGTGTTCTATACCTACTCTCTCAGGACATGCGTAGCCCTAGGTTTGCCTACAAGGCGGAAGATGGCAGCCAACCAGAGATAGTAGAGGTTCTCTCCAAACAAACCTTCTCCCTATCAAACGACCTGGTAAGACCTTAGACCTATCAATCAGCCAATGGTACAGTGGGTACGGAAAGTATTCTGACCCCCTTACATTTTTCACTCTTTTTTTATATTGCAGCCATTTGCTAAAATCATTTAAGTTCATTTTTTCACTCATTACAGTACACACAGCACCCCATATTGACAGAAAAACACAGAATTGTTGACATTTTTGCACATTTATTAAAAAAAAACTGAAATATTACACGGTCCTAAGTATTCAGACCCTTTTCTACTCATAAATTTAACTCCGGTGCTGTTCATTTCTTCTGATCATCCTTGAGATAGTTCCACACTTTCATTTGAGTCCAGCTGTGTTTGATTATACTGATTTGATTAGGAAAGCCACACACCTGTCTATATAAGACCTTACCGCTCACAGTGCGCATGTCAGAGCAAATGAGAATCATGAGGTCAAAGGAACTGCCGGAAGAGCTCAGAGACAGAATTGTGGCACGGCACAGATCTGGCCAAGGTTACAAAAACATTTCTGCTGCACTTAAGGTTCCTAAGAGCACAGTGGCCTCCATAATCCTTAAATGGAAGACGTTTGGGATGACAAGAACCCTTCCTAGAGCTGGCCGTCCGGCCAAACTGAGCTATCGGGGGAGAAGAGCCTTGGTGAGAGAGGTAAGGAAGAACCCAAAGATCACTGTGGCTGAGCTCCAGAGATGCAGTCGGGAGATGGGAGAAAGTTGTAGTAACTCAACCATCACTGCAGCCATCCACCAGTCGGGGCTTTATGGCAGAGTGGCCCCATGGAAGCCTCTCCTCAGTGCAAGACACATGAAAGCCTGCATGGAGTTTGCTAAAAAACACCTGAAGGACTCCAAGATGGTGATAAATAACAATCTCTGGACTTAAGCATGGTGTTGGCAGCATCATGCTGTGGTTTTTTTTTTCAGCTGCAGGAACAGGACGACTGGTTGCAATCGAGGGAAAGATGAATGCGGCCAAGACCTCAGACTGGGCCGAAGGTTCACCTTCCAACAAGACAATGACCCTAAGCTAAAATAACGAAGGAGTGGCTTCACAACAACTCTGTGTTCTTGAATGGCCCAGGCAGAGCCCTGACTTAAACCCAATTGAGCATCTCTGGAGAGACCTGAAAATGGCTGTCCACCAACATTTACCATCCAACCTAACAAACTGGAGAGGATCTGCAAGGAGGAATGGCAGAGGATACCCAAATCCAGATGTGAAAAACTTGTTGCATCTTTCCCAAAAAGACTCATGGCTGTATTAAAGCAAAAGGGTGCTTCTGCTAAATACTGAGCAAAGGGTCTGAATACTTAGGACCATGTGAATTTTCAGTTTTTCTTTTTTAATAAATGTGCAAAAATTTCAACAATTCTGTGTTTTTCTGTCAATATGAGGTGCTGTGTGTACAATAATGAGGAAAAAATTTACTTAAATGATTTTAGCAAATGGCTGCAATATAACAAAGAGTGAAACATTTAAGGGGGTCTGAATACTTTCGGTACCCACTGTATGTGGGACTTCATGGTTCTTGCGTTCTGATTGGATGCATGCATGTGTCACTCACTATGGGTTGAAACCCCTGCGTGGTTATTTATTAAGAGATGTCTGACTTCCCCTTCTGGATCAATCCTCTTGCAGCCCCTGTTTGCCTTTCTGTATAAGGAAGAGTTTCCTGTGGATGGTTGGAAGGTCTACGACCCCATGGCAGAGTACAAGAGACAGGTAAACACAACTGGCATTACCTAGAATATGAGAGAAGATGTTAAGTAATATTGTGGATTTTTCAACATTTGATACCTTGGAGCTTTGATGGAATTTGTAAAATTCCCTTTTTGTTTTATTTGCTTTAAGTCCTGATTTCCGCTTTTATTGTTTTTGTGGGTCTAACTGAACATGAACTATTGTTCACTGGGTTTCCGCAGTTGTCATGATTTCTCTCTCCCCCCTCGTCAGGGTCTTCCCAACGAGAGCTGGACCATCAGTAAGATGAACGGCATGTATGAGTTGTGTGACACCTACCCTGCGCTGCTCGTAATCCCCGCCAGCATCAAGGACGAAGAACTCAAGAGAGTGGTGGCCTTTAGGGCCAGGCACCGAATACCTGTAAGTATGCACACTTGTGCGCGTGCGTGTGTACGCGTATACTTATTTCTCAATGTGTTCAGGATCAATATTCACCCAAAATGACATCACATGAAAGATGAAGAGAAAAGTCATCACTTTCTCCAGTACTCACTTTTAAGGTCTCACATAAAGGTCAGGTTATTAGGTTAGGTAAAGGTTAGAGGTTAAAAAATAAACCAAGGAAAATAAGTGTCCTGACAAGTAATAAATACACTGCTCAAAAAAATAAAGGGAACACTTAAACAGCACAATGTAACTCCAAGTCAATCACACTTCTGTGAAATCAAACTGTCCTCTTAGGAAGCAACACTGATTGACAATCAATTTCACATGCTGTTGTGCAAATAGTATAGACAGGTGGAATTTATTTGCAATTAGCAAGACACCCCCAATAAAGGAATGGTTCTGCAGGTGGTGACCACAGACCACTTCTCAGTTCCTTTGCTTCCTGGCTGATGTTTTTGTCACTTTTGAATGCTGGCGGTGCTTTCACTCTAGTGGTAGCATGAGACTGAGTCTACAACCCACACAAGTGGCTCAGGTAGTGCAGCTCATCCAGCATGGCACATCAGTGCAAGCTGTGGCAAGAAGGTTTGCTGTGCCTGTTAGCATAGTGTCCAGAGCATGGAGGCGCTACCAGGAGACAGGCCAGTACATCAGGAGACGTGGATGAGGCCGTAGGAGGGCAACAACCCAGCAGCAGGACCGCTACCTCTGCCTTTGTGCAAGGAGGAGCACTGCCAGAGTCCTGCAAAATGACCTCCATCAGGCAACAAATGTGTCTGCTCAAACGGTCAGAAACAGACTCTGAGGGCCCGACGTCCACAGGTGGGAGTTGTGCTTACAGCCCAACACCGTGCTGGATGTTTGGCATTTGCCCGAGAGGTAGCCTGACTGCCATTAGGTACCGAGATGAGATCCTCAGACCCCTTGTGAGACCATATGCTGGAGCGGTTGGCCCTGGGTTCCTTCTAATGCAAGACAATGCTAGACCTCATGTGGCTGGTGTGTGTCAGCAGTTCCTGTAAGAGGAAGGCATTGATGCTATGGCTTGGCCTTGGCCCGTTCCCCAGACCTGAATCCAATTGAGCTCATCTGGGACATCATGTCTCGCTCCATCCCTGAGGAGACCATCCGCCACCTCATCAGGAGCATGCCCAGGCGTTGTAGGGAGGTCATACAGGCACGTGGAGGCCACACACTACTGAGACTCATTCTGACTTGTTTTAAGGACATTACATCAAAGTTGGATCCAGACCTCCATGGGTTGATACATTTGATTTCCATTGATAATTGTGTGTGATTTTGTTGTCAGCACATTCAACTATGTAAAGAAAAAAGTATTTAATAACATTATTTCATTCATTCAGATCTAGGATGTGTTATTTTAGTGTTCCCTTTATTTTTTTGAGCAGTGTATATGGTTTTAGTATGCATGTACAATGCATTTGGGAAGTTTTCAAACCATTTCAATTCACTCTCCATATTTTGTTACTTCGAAAATGTATTCAATAGGTTTTCCCTAATCAATCTACACCATAATGATCTAGCAAAAAACAGGTTTTTGCTAATTAAAAATACATTTAAAATCACATTTACCAAGGTGTTCAGTACTTTGCTATGACCCTCAAAATTGAGCTCAGTTCAGTGCATCCTTAGAAATAATATCCAGCAAAGAACGAATACCCCCAGGGACTTAAATGGCCTTTTGCTAAATGCTATATGAAAACAGCCGCGCTCACAAAGCAATCACCAGCACGCAGGTAGTGCACCCCACTAAACTCCACTGCAACAAAACCTCACCCTACGTGACAGGGTCTCCAAGAACCTAATGGTCACTCTGACAGAGATCCTCTGTGGAGATAGACAACCATCTCTGCAGCACTTCACAAATCAGAAAGCACCTTTATAATGGGTATAAAGAAGAAGGCACCTAAAGTACTTTGAAATATTTTTTCATCCGATGAACCCAGAACTGAACTATTTGCCTGAATGTGAAACGTCGCGTCTGAAGAAAATCAGGCATCACTCATCACCTCGCCAACACCATGTTATGGTGAACCATGGTGGTGGGTGCATCATGCAGTCAGGATGTTTTTCAGAAGCAGAGTCTGGGGCCATGGTTCACCATCCAACAACACAACAAACCAATCTGTGATGGTGCGTGAATGTGGCAGGTGTTTCTGGGCCAACTGTTGTAATGGGTCACCCCTGGTTTGTTGTTTCCACGCCTAACGTGGAGTGCCAGATTAATTTAGATTTGCTCCCTTTTTCTCCAGGTCTTATCATGGATCCATCCAGAGAGCCAGGCCACCATCGTCCGCAGCAGTCAGCCTTTAGTGGGGGCGTCGGACCGGCGCTGCAAAGAAGACGAGCGATACCTTCAGACCATCATGGACGCTAACGCGCAGTCACACAAGCTCGCTGTTTTCGATGCGCGACAGAACAGTGTGGCCGACACAAACAAGGTGAAGTGGGCGGTTTCCCGTCGCTGGTGTTAAAAAACGTCTTATGAGGCTTGCTTAGTGGTGGGACAAACCTGACGCAAGAACCGGCATAATGAGAGAATGTGTTTCAACATTTGAGACTTTTGAACTATCAGCTTGAGTGTGTTACTTAGGAGTCGCTGTTTGATTTTCCACTTTGTTCTCTACATTTGACACAGCTAGATATTTTTACGAGTTTTGATGGCTAGTCTTTACTTGTTCCCACAAATGTTTAGGTACTGCATCCGACTGTGTTGACATCCTAAACACACCATCTCTCACTTAACTCTTCATTTCTTTTCTCTCCTCCCCACTTTTTAATTTCTCAACGCCTTTCTCACTTCTATGTTCAGTTTTTTCTTTCCTCTATTTTTAACTTATTTTAATACTTAGTCGTTTGAAATACTTAGTATTACTTTTCTTTCACTTCTCCATCCCTCTCTCCTAGGCTAAGGATGGTGGTTATGAAAGTGAGAGTTTCTATCCCAATGTGGAACTCAACTTTTTGGAGATACCCAACATTCATGTGATGAGAGAGTCCCTGAGGAAACTGAAGGAGATGGTCTACCCCACTATAGATGAGACTCGCTGGCACTCAGCGGTTGATCAGACCCACTGGCTGGAGTACATACGGGTAAATACAACACTCACCATTTAACTCTCACTTCATTCTGTTACCGTCTTGTTTTGTAAGAACCGTATTTTATTTAATTCCACTTACTGTTTTGGAATTTTCCAATAAAAAACCTATGTAACGTACCAAAGAAAAGCTTTATTGCAAAGTAATTGTTCGTAACCCTAAACACCGAACGCCGTTCCTAACCCTAAACACCGAACGCCGCTCCTAACCCTAAACACCGCACGCCGTTCCTAACCCTAAACACCGCACGCCGTTCCTAACCCTAAACACCGCACGCCGTTCGTAACCCTAAACACCGCACGCCGTTCGTAACCCTAAACACCGCACGCCGTTCGTAACCCTAAACACCGCACGCCGTTCGTAACCCTAAACACCGCACGCCGTTCCTAACCCTAAACAACGCACGCCGTTCCTAACCCTAAACACCGCACGCCGTTCCTAACCCTAAACACCGCACGCCGTTCCTAACCCTAAACACCGCACGCCGTTCCTAACCCTAAACACCGCACGCCGTTCCTAACCCCGTTCCTAACCCTAAACACCGCACGCCGTTCCTAACCCTAAACACCGCACGCCGTTCCTAACCCTAAACACCGCACGCCGTTCCTAACCCTAAACACCGCACGCCGTTTCCTAACCCTAAACACCGCACGCCGTTCCTAACCCTAAACACCGCACGCCGTTCCTAACCCTAAACACCGCACGCCGTTCCTAACCCTAAACACCGCACGCCGTTCCTAACCCTAAACACCGCACGCCGTTCCTAACCCTAAACACCGCACGCCGTTCCTAACCCTAAACACCGCACGCCGTTCCTAACCCTAAACACCGCACGCCGTTCCTAACCCTAAACACCGCACGCCGTTCCTAACCCTAAACACCGCACGCCGTTCCTAACCCTAAACACCGCACGCCGTTCCTAACCCTAAACACCGCACGCCGTTCCTAACCCTAAACACCGCACGCCGTTCCTAACCCTAAACACCGCACGCCGTTCCTAACCCTAAACACCGCACGCCGTTCCTAACCCTAAACACCGCACGCCGTTCCTAACCCTAAACACCGCACGCCGTTCCTAACCCTAAACACCGCACGCCGCTCCTAACCCTAAACACCGCACGCCGCTCCTAACCCTAAACACCGCACGCCGCTCCTAACCCTAAACACCGCACGCCGCTCCTAACCCTAAACACCGCACGCCGCTCCTAACCCTAAACACCGCACGCCGCTCCTAACCCTAAACACCGCACGCCGTTCCTAACCCTAAACACCGCACGCCGTTCCTAACCCTAAACACCGCACGCCGTTCCTAACCCTAAACACCGCACGCCGTTCCTAACCCGAAACACCGCACGCCGTTCCTAACCCGAAACACCGCACGCCGCTCCTAACCCGAAACACCGAACGCCGCTCCTAACCCGAAACACCGAACGCCGCTCCTAACCCGAAACACCGAACGCCGCTCCTAACCCGAAACACCGAACGCCGCTCCTAACCCGAAACACCGAACGCCGCTCCTAACCCGAAACACCGAACGCCGCTCCTAACCCGAAACACCGAACGCCGCTCCTAACCCGAAACACCGAACGCCGCTCCTAACCCGAAACACAGAACGCCGCTCCTAACCCGAAACACAGAACGCCGCTCCTAACCCGAAACACCGAACTCTGGACCACCATTTAGCATGCACATTTTAACATCTTATTTGCCCTTGGTGTGTGTAACAGTACAAGCCTGTTGAGTCCCCCCTATTACATACACACACAGACATAAATGGTGACACACCAGCTGAATCTCTCCTCTCCATTTAGGTCCTGCTGGCAGGTGCGGTTCGTATAGCAGACAAGCTGGAGTCTGGTAAGACCTCAGCAGTGGTCCACTGTAGTGACGGTTGGGACCGGACTGCCCAGCTCACCTCTCTGGCCATGTTGATGCTGGACGGGCATTACCGCACACTCAGAGGGTTCCAGGTGGGTGTGGGGGTAACAGAGGGACGGTGGGTGGTTGTTCGAAGACAAATACTAGATGATGACAAAACATTTCCCTGACTAAGTTTAATGGTGTGTTTTCCAAGGTGCTGCTGGAGAAGGAGTGGATTAGCTTTGGACATAAGTTTGCCGCGGTGAGGGGATTAGTTTTGTCCGTGAGATGCTTTGTGTGGTTTGGTAGTGTGTGTGTGTGTTTTTATAACCTGTGTTTGTGTGTGTGTGTTCCTCAGCGTGTGGGCCATGGTGATGACAACCACGCCAATTCGGAGCGATCGCCACTCTTCGTCCAGTTTATTGACTGTGTCTGGCAGGTGACCCGACAGGTACGTTTGAGCTGTCGGTTTCTCACATACACACAAACAATATATGTCTGCACTTGTCTGAGGACATTTCTATGCTACACACTCGCATCAAAGACAGCTTCTTTCCCCAAGCAGTCACTCTGTTGAATGCTCATAAATAGCCCCCACCCTACACTGAATAAAGTCAATCAACACTGTTCTGCTTATCTACCTAATGTATATTTTATCCTACAATTACAAAAACTATTATTAATATATTATCATTGCACTGAACCGCCTTGCACTAAATTTTTTTTAAAATCTATATTTCTTTCATATAATTTTATATAATTTCTTTTTGTCCCTTCTGTTTTTGTTTTTCTTAGATGTTTAGTGGGTGTTGTACTTTGAGAGAAAAGAGTTTTACCGGTGTCAAATTCCTTGGTTGTTTATGCAAGCTTGGCCAATAAAGCTGATTCTGATCATTAATTAAACCTTGTTTTTTCCGTTTAAAGTTCCCCTCAGCGTTCGAGTTTAATGAACTGTTCCTTATCACCATCCTGGACCATCTCTACAGTTGTCTTTTTGGTACATTCCTCTACAATAGTGAACAGGAGAGGGTCACCATGGTACGTACCATTTTCTCATCATTAGGGTCACCATGGTACGTACCATTTCCTCACCATTAGGGTCACCATGGTACGTACCATTTTCTCATCATTAGGGTCACCATGGTACGTACCATTTTCTCATCATTAGGGTCACCATGGTACGTACCATTTCCTCACCATTAGGGTCACCATGGTACATACCATTTTCTCATCATTAGGGTCACCATGGTACGTACCATTTCCTACGTACCATTTCCTCACCATTAGGGTCACCATGGTACATACCATTTTCTCATCATTAGGGTCACCATGGTACGTACCATTTCCTCACCATTAGGGAGTCTGAGGAGCAGTTTAGTTGTTATTATCTGGCCTCGGACTGTGAAGCTACGTATGAAACGCTGGTTAACTCATTCTTACCTGTCGTGTAGTAAGTCCTTCCTGTAGTCAACATCCGCTTTATTTCTGTTGTGGTGGTTCTTCCCTGCTTCATCTGTCTTTCTCCATTCCTTCTTTCCTCACACAGGAAGTGCAGAATAAGACAGTATCTCTCTGGTCCTACATCAACAGTCAACCGGACGACTTCACCAACCCATTCTATGTTGACTATGAGCACCATGTCCTGTACCCCCTGGCTAGTATCAGACACCTGGAGTTGTGGACTAGCTATTACGCACGATGGAACCCTCGTATGAGGCCTCAGGTAGGTGTTTGGTGGATGGAAGTAAAAGACCAGGGCCCGTATTCATAAAGAATCTAAGAATCCTCTCAGAAAACTCTTATCTTAGCTTAAAAACTTTTACGTAGGAGTCTTAGCTTAAGAGCGATTCGGGACCGATCTGAGAGCAACTCTGAGCAAGGAAAAGACAAAAACTTTTATCTTAGTGAGGAGGCGGGGCTGACCCCGTTGCTATGTATGTCACATCTTTTGAAAACTGTGATTGGTTGGTTGTCCAAGGAGGAAAACAATAGTGATTTTAAGTATAGGGTCTATTCTACGTCTTCATTCTGAAATTACATCCGTGATTTTTCCTATTTGACCGTTCTCATACACACACACACATTAAATACGTGTATATAAATCCGTTTTTATATTTACAATGCTTTTAACTTACTATTCGATATTTGATTGGCTTAGAATGATAAAATAGTTTCACTCTTTCCAACTTGAACGTTTATGCTGTGGTACCTATTTTTATTAACATAAACGTCCTCATCTTCCGAAGGTGCAATAATTTGATGGTGGGTTCCATCAATTACTCCAACAACACCAGGGAAGCCTGCTATATTCATAAATGCAGTTTTATTGATTAATACAAATATATATATATATAAATATATATGAATACCACGTAAGAATTGTGATGAGGTGGCTATTAGTGTTGTTTTCTAATAACTGCGCACCTTTAATTGTTTTTTTGGGTTTGATATTCGCGGGAATAATTAGAAGGTTCTTTTGTGTTAGTTGGAGTTAGACCTGGAAAAGAATGGAGCCATACAGTTTATAGACATCTAACTATCTCTTTTTTTGTTTACTATTAAGTCGTATTTTCACTTCAATGTTGTTCAGTATTTTGATACGTTGATACTTTGTGCCAATTATTATTTGTTACGAAGTAAAATTAAAAACGAAAAAAACTTGATCGAATTGTCCTGTGGATTTATTAAGGGAATAGTTGAGCGTCAAACTAAGGCTAAACTAAACTCTACATAGTGATTACTTTCATTTCTGGCGCTATGGCATTTCTGCGCTGTGTCTGAGATGTTAGCACGTCTCTAATAAGATCAGTCACAAACATGATCCCTGCACGATCTAATATATAGCGTCTTATTTACTCAATGTCATCCATTGTCTGCAACACATTTCTTCGTCTTTTGGCCATTTTCTCATCTGCTAAAGAAACTCTTAAGCCTCTTAAAAGTCCTCGTCCGTGCTCCTAACAATTTTGATCTTAAGACCTATTTTAAGGATTAAGATGCGTTATTAATTACTTTTATCTTTACTAGGATTTTTCTTCAATTTTAAGAGTACACGCCCACAATTCTAAGAATTTTCTTAGAATTTGGCCACTAGGAGCTACTTTTACCATTAAGATTCTTTATGAATACGGGCCCAGGAAGTAAAGAGCCACAGAGTTGTGTGCTCCTTTCTGACTGTTTTTTTCTGTGCATTTTTTCTGTCAGATGCCGGTGCACCAGAACATGAAGGAGTTGTTGTTCCTCAGGGCAGAGTTGGAGAGGAAGGTCGAGGAGTTACAGCGGGAAGCAAGTTCATCACGCGGCTCTCTCTCATCTTCCTCTGATCACACGTCTTCGCCCTCGTACAGCGGGGGTACACCTCTACACACCACTGTCTGATTACGCACACCTACATGTAAAACACACTGAACACACACACACCTCCCCATCGACACAAAACACTTGACTGATATCGATACCCCACATATCCAATCACAGTGCCCATATTGACACTGTTGGTTACTGTTTGTTTACCTACTCGTATTCCTAATGTATCACATTTTACATAACTGGAAGGAGAACATGAAAACATAAGAAGACATTTGTATCAAAATTGAAGTATTTGGTTTGAAATATGACGATATATCAGCTAATGACATTGTCAAAAGGAACATTGACCGACAAACGGAACCATTACTATTTTGTACCTATCTGAAGTCAAACATGTACTATGAAAATATTGAACTAATATATTTTTATCTATGAAAATTAGGACAAGCTTCAATATTCACAACAGTCACCAGTATTAAAAATACAGTATTTGGAATTTCACTTGATCAGCACTATTTAAAGTACATTTCTCTAGACCGGTGTGTCAACCGATTCTACGGAGGGCCTAGTGTATGCAGGTTTTTGGTTTTTCCTTTAAATTGGTTCCTAGTTCAGACATAAACAACCAGGTGAGGGTAGAACCTAACTTTTTTAATGACCTAAATAATCAATTAAGTACAAGGTGAGAGAGAACCTGTAGATACTCGGCCCTCCATGGAACCGGTTGGACACCTCTGCTCCAGATGATTACGCCACATTCCAGTTAACGTGAGTCAATGAGCATTTTACATCAACAGCATGTTGATCCAACTTTGCCCTGACTTGAGGTTTATCATTCAGTTCTTTCCTGTCCGCCCCTATAATGTGTTCTGACGGGAGGTTTACTATTGCGTACCACGTGTTTCTACAAATATATTCTGTTGTTAGTCTGTGCACTTTTTTTTACAAAAGAAATATAATTCAATGTTTTTTAATCGAGTTGTAATACTTTGTCTGTTTCTGTTGTGCTGTGATGTTATTTACTTTCAACTTGTGCTATTGCCAAATCCACAATTGTATTTTTTATTTACTAAGTGAATTTCTATGTTTGGTTGTAGGTATTTCTAATACTAAGATGCTCAATTTAATAGTAGTCGATGTCCAAATGGTCTAAGCTTATTGGAACCTCTTGTGGCTTTTAGGACACAACAGCAATATTTTTACAATTCCTGACCATATATTTGATGACCATTATATAAATAGGATTTGAGCCCATTTTGGATTGGTGTTAATTATAGTTGGTGTAATTGATTTCTTTTTAAAAAAATTCTCAAACCCATGTGTCCAATACTTTTATGTAATGCTATGCCCTACATGTGATGGGTCACCAAAATGCAAATACCTGTTTGAAACATGCTGTCTTAAATGTCTGTTAATGTTACCATGCCGAATTTTTTGCACAGGTCAGAAGCAGACTGGCACAAAGTGAGAAGTGTCTGTGCAAACCGAAAAAAGATAATTCACACATTCCACAGTTAAAAATTAAAGCAAACAAAAATCACTAGTCATGGTCTTTTTCAAATTATTTTATTGGGTTTTATTGAATGACCATGTTGATGTTGGTGCCAATAATGTATTGCCAGTTGGGCAGCAGAGGGATATATAGGAACAGAACTGCAAGCTGGACAGTTTTTGAAAGGCTCAGCAAAAAATATCTAACTCGTCGCATTTCCGTTAGTAGTGAAGAAGCCTTTGTGTGTATGCATATGTAAAAGTGTTTGTGTGTACATATGTACAGAAGACTCCTGTGTGTAATTCTGTTGACAGGCACTAGTGAATCAAACGTAGGTTCAGTGCACAGATGTGGCAGGGCCATGTGCATTAGTAGGCTGTGAACATCAAACTTGTCAACAGTCCAAACATCCGTTGTAGGGCATGCACTCACTCAAATCCAACCACCAGCCAACTGCAGGCCAAAACAGTAGCATCACACATTCCCTACCGATACCTTCAAATCAGTTTATTACCAAGACAACTCATATCATTGTCAAGAGTCAAGACATCAGAAGGTGGCGATCGAGCAGAAACATACAGGCTAAACGTGAACCCGGTGAGAACTTCCAAAAACTACAGCTAATATCCGTTAAAAGTGGGTATCTATTCTGTATAGTTCAGTTCAAGCCCCCGCTGTTAAATGTGTAGTAAAAGAGCACCCTAGATTAAGGCAATCCAACTAATGATGCATCCTTTAATTCCTAGGTACCGTAAACCCTAGACACCTAGGGCAGCCCTCGAAGCCTTTGGACCGCAAACCAACAGGAATCAAATCCTATAGTTCATCGACTTATGTACAACTCTTAATATGCACGTTTCCTTTAATTCTATTATCTAATTTCCATATCAGGCAAATAATCTATACTGCAATTCAAGAGTTACCATACTAATATTCCACAAAGAACAAGAATGTATACGTACATGAATCCATACAAGACAGCACCACAGAAATACCATATTTTGTATTTGTCGCTTGCATAACTTTGCATTTTTATTGCAGCTGGTTGCCATACATTTCCATGTAGATTTGTTTTTACAATTAAAAATGAAATAGATTTCTGTGATTTGTTTGTGGTTGTGATGTTGTTTGCCTGTCCATTATCTTTCAATTAGGACAAAAGCGAAACAGTGTCATTATGTAGCATTTTGGTAGTTCCCAAAATAACATTACATGCAATTCATAAAAAAACAGGTTGTCTATCTTTACTCTATTTTGTGCCATAAAGTAAAGTACAATCTAAATTTAGCACAACACCAAGATCCTATTGGTTTGAATACATTTGTGTAATATCTTTGGTTGTGTTTTCATTTTTTGCTACTTGGGATGCGATCACAGTTAGAGAAAAAGTACATTCGGTAAACCGAAATGGTTGTTTTTTTGTGTTATCACAGCGCTCAGTCACGGAGGCGTTTTAGCCATATAAATGTAATGTATAGTTCCCACATCCTTGTTACATGGGAACCTGAAAAGCACAGAATTTAATTATATTTATTTCCACTGTATGTTCCACCCTATTCATTCTAGATCAATGTGGTTAGTAGGTCAACTGCCGACGAATGAGCAGGTTATAAAGCGACAGACAGAAGCGTCATACGTGCTGCTTAAGTGCCATAAGATAAAACAATTAGCAACGCACCCAGGAATCTGTGTGACAGAATCAAATAGTGTTAACTGTGGTTTTCGTAGTTAATCTTTTTTGAATTGCTGACAGATCTATGGTCATCAGTGTTTATATTAATTCGAACAACTTACCACGGATGGAATATTGGGAATGTAGTTGTTAAAAATGCTTTTCAACAAGTTTCTGACCATCATTACCTTACAGTAATGATAAGTAGAATAATATGACTGATCCTAGATCAGTTGTTAGGAGCAGGTAAAGACCACAGCTGGAACGTCACAGGAGTGGTTGTGAGCTGTGTTTCCAAGGCAACAAGGGAGCCCGAAGAAAAAGGGTGCAGCATATCATAGGAGGACAACATCCAAATATAGTTGTGCCCTTTAAATTAAATACGATGCTCCTAAAACGTGTGGATATCTGGCCTTAAAGTCACTTGGAAACATTCATCTTTATAAACCCCCGAACATGTTCAATATGTTCCGCTAAAAGTCTAGACAAAACCAACAAACGTTGGTGTAGAAAGAGTAGTGGCGCAAAGACAAATACAAATGCGCAAAAAAACACAGAACGATTGTATAGATCATCAGGATACATTATATCAAGGAATACGCTCACACAACAAGAAAGAGTAAAAACCGTTTGCTCACACTGCAATTTACAAGCATTGCTTTCCCTCTACTACATCTTACAAGGGATGTGGCCAATTTCATTTAAATTCAGTCTATTGAAAGGATTGATCTAAAATGCTATTTATTTATGCAAATTTGACATTCTTTTAATGAACAATGTTTCAAAAACTTTTAAATTCTTGCTTTTTTTTTTAAATATTGTTTTTCAAAATGGCTGATTTGAAATGAAATTGTTTTTAACCATCCTAACAAGCGACTGACTGCAACAAGGCAAAGGCCAATATGAATACTACCCGAATAACCTAAACTATGCTTTCATGTAGCAGAGCTAAATATGAAGAAGTCTATGTATAGCAATAAGTTATTCAGGAACAAAAACAAACTACCACTCTCCATATAGGCACAACATAGCTGATTACATTGCAGACTCCAGCCAGATCTCACAGCACCTGAATAGGTCAGGTAACCACATCACGATAATGAGTTTTGATGCATCACTGCCTAGTCAACAACATGGAAATCTGCAACATCTTTAACGCAGCCAGCCTGGCACACAACCTAGAGGCTATTTCACTGCTGTTTAAATTGTAGGCTGTGATTTCACATTAACATTAGCTTTCCCTAGCACTGGCATTATCTGGATAGCACAGAAACAATACATTAGTAAAAGTATCATCATCATTTCACATTTTCACACTAGTAGACTTCAAAGCTATGCGCCAATGTCATTCAGCATATTCCTTAAAAAGCACACCCAATATGCTTGCTCATTCCTTAAGCACAGGAATGCTAATCATATCACAGACAATAAACAGCAGCCCTCAGGTTAGTAAATGCATCGTTCAAATGAACAATGCTGAATTTTCTTCAAATCATCCTTTAATCACCACTATAAAAATGTTAGCCTAGGTCCTAGTTTGATTTTGCTGTCATGCCAAATAAAAATGGAGTTGGCAAAAGCAGAAACAGTCTGGAAACCAGGCAAAAAAAACTGCAGCATTTAGACAGTAACCTGTTTAACCACTGCAAAATGCTTCATTTCTTTACATCAAGGCGAGTATACACAATAAAGGTAAAAATTGTACAAAATCGCATACATACAAGCTATGGATGGGGACTCGGGAAACATTTTGGGATTTCAATCTCCATCACGAGCAGCAACTTGAAATTCTGCACTCAAAAAGGTACATTTTCAAGAACAACTCAACCGATTCATCTACATTTTCTTAAGCCAGCAAACTGAATCTTTTACCAACGGAATGCGATCAATTCAACTCAACCAATTCAGTTATTGAAGACAATCCAAATCAATGTTTGATTTAAATCTCTTCATATTCAAGCAAGAAATCCACCTCTGTTTTGAGGATAGGCAGACGATAACACCAGTCACAGTGCCCACGTCAATTTGATGTGTTTTTTTGATTGGGAAACTAAAGTTGACGGACAAGACTGTTCGCTACACTAACTTCCAGGAAATGGCAAATATCAAAGCCAGCTCCAAAATGGTTAGCTATGTATTTTAATTATAAAATCATGGTACTATCATCCACAAAGTCTAGATCTAGAATCAGGTTGCCACCTCCTACATATAATGTCGTAAACACGCATATTAGTGTAGAACAGTCAGTACAGTTCCAATAAATTAAAATTATATGTACACAGTTTGAATTGGTAGGTTCACAGAAGTCTGCAAACTTTCCTCAATGCTGACGCCAAAATATGTCACAATGCGCAGGGTTTCTTCTGGGGTAAAAAGTTGTAGTTGGGCAACTTTAATTTTTTTTGGCAGTGTAATAACAAAAAAGTGACCAAATTAATTAACCGGGCTTCAGATATAGTAACTCAGAAATGATGCAACAATATTTGGTAGGATACAATAATCTTACCAACAGAATGCGAGGGATTTAATGTGTCATTTTAATGTCACCCTGACATTTAGGCAGAACCTGTGCCATTGTTCTCAGCTCTATGGGAAAATGACTAGGATTGAAGGAAATTTGCTTTACAGTTACCAACATGTTCATCAGCTTTTTAAGGAATAGACTCATATATGAAGGTAGGAAGGTGCCATTAAAATGTGCAAATTCAATGTATTTTGTCGCTGCCCTGGCCATGCCCCTGGCCACACCTTACAGTAATGTTTTATCCCAAAAAACCCTGCCTGCTGGCCTAAAGTACCTATTGTATTGTGGAGTGTGTTGGTGTCAGATTGAAGTTGGTGTCGGATTGAGGTGAAAGGTGATATATTCCACAAGGTGAAGGCGAGTAATGTATCATCATGCCTTCTTTGGGCCAGTTTGTTTATGTGTGTGTGCGTGTATTTGTGTGTGTGTGGGTGTGTCGGTGTGCGTGTGTGTGAGAAGAGTAGGCGTTGTTAGACTACGTTCTCCTCACTTCGTGGCTCAGCATTGGGAGGTTCCAGAAGGGTCTGTTGAACTGTGTGGTTGAAAGAGAGCAACGATTCAACAGTTATAAAGCTGATCAAACATAAACAAAATAAACTCTTAACCAATCTTTCACAAACCATTTACTTAACCTCTGACTGCCTTTTTTTTGCGACAGGGCACGAAAATCAATGAATTTTCCCTTCACTGTTTTTTCTTATCAGACTTGTGATCTACCCCAGAGTATTTATTTTCTTATCAGACTTGTGATCTACCCCAGAGTATTTAGTGACCAAAGACAACATGAGATCCTCCTTGCCTCCCATCTCCCTGACAGACCTTGTTAACTGTAGATTACAGTTTCACATTTCACCCCCGTGTTAACTAACACTGACCCAACAATACAGTTAGTTGCAGGATATCACAGCTGTTTGAAATCCTCCTAGCTCAGCGTTGGCCAATATCTATTTTCTTTTACATCTCTTACATCTATTTGAAATCTAGCATCTGTTGTGATACAGGATAGATGTTAATGCCACTAGGATTACATTTGTATATTGTGGCTGTCTATGGGTGTTTACCTGCATAGAAATGTATGTATATAGATTGGGTCTATATGGGTGTTTACCTTGCTGTTCTGTGGCAGGTGCATAGAAATGTATGTATATAGATTGGGTTTATATGGGTGTTTACCTTGCTGTTCTGTGGCAGGTGCATAGAAATGTATGTATATAAATTGGGTCTATATGGGTGTTTACCTTGCTGTTCTGTGGCAGGTGCATAGAAATGTATGTATATAGATTGGGTGTATATGGGTGTTTACCTTGCTGTTCTGTGGCAGGTGCATAGAAATGTATGCATATAGATTGGGTCTATATGGGTGTTTACCTTGCTGTTCTGTGGCAGGTGCATAGAAATGTATGTATATAGATTGGGTCTATATGGGTGTTTACCTTGCTGTTCTGTAGCAGGTCCATAGAAATGTATGTATATAGATTGGGTCTATATGGGTGTTTACCTTGCGGTTCTGTGGCAACAACTGTGTCTGGGTTTTCAGTCTTTACCATGTCTCCTTGCAGACTCTCTGAGGTGGGAGAAGAGCATTCTGTTAAACTTATTATTTCACATCTAAGTTCTGATTTTATATCTTTCAACATTAAATACCATTGTAATTACGTCGTAAATGAATCAACGAAAAATCTTTTATAAAAACATAAAATCGAAACAATAGGTTAGGCTATAGGCAACGACAATCTCAGCCACTCTCTTACGCTGTATACTGAAGCAGAACTTTTTCTTCTGGTAGGAAATGTAACTGGTGATTGCACCAACAAGAGCCACGCCAACGGCACTTATTATGCCGGCGATGGTTCCTGTCTCCGCCATGGTGTCAGTATCTGGAACACAGTAATCCATATTACATGGAGACATGTTGAGAACCAGGCCATGTGTTGTCTGTTGTTAAATACAAATGTTACTGTTGTGGGCGTAAACAAATATGTACCGTAGTTGTTCTCATCAGCAGACTGACTTCCACCTCGTCCACCTACAAGTACAAAAAATTTTACATGAGAAAGTGTATTATATTTGTCATTAATGTCAGTTCTGTCAAATGATAAATAGATCCAAACTAAATACAATTTAACAGGCAGCACTTAACTTTGGTCTCTCTAGTTGTTCTCTCTAGTACTGTTGTACTGTGCCTAAGAATGGAACTCGCTCACTCACAGATAGCAAGGCCATGCTAATGATACATAAAGGTGAATGGCTCCCCACTTACAGAAGAATTAGAGAAAACAGGGCTGCCGTTAGACCTGAGCTTCCAGGGATTCAGCCTTGTGGTTTTTGGATTTGCCCCGGGTCTTTTGATCATATAAATAATTAGATTTGGCTGATGGGTTTGCATAATCGCATGCATAACTACGCTGAAATGACAGCTTGTTTTGTGGGACAATGTTAACCGCTGGTGGGTCAGTGTTAAGAAACACGCGCAAGTTAACAAGTGCTCTGTTTCCATCAGAGATAAATGCCCAGAAAAAGTTTATCCAGCAGTTGACATGTTAATTCAGGTTACAAGTGATAGTTCTTTAACAATGAAAGAATATTATATATTTTGTAACCGATGTCTCTTTTAACTCATTATAATGCAAGTAAACTGTCTGGATGCACTTCTGTGAGCGGACAAAAGAAAAGAGTGATTTTGACATCTCATCTCATTTTCAACGGCTTATCCGAGGTCGGTTCCTTTCTACGAGAAGGAGCAGTGGCTCTATGCCGTGTTTCTCACGGCGCTTCTCACCCTATCCCTAAGTGAGAGGACAGCCACCTTCCTGAGAAAACCCATTTTGGCTGCTTGTACACGAAATCTGGTTCTTTTGGTCATCAACCAGCCTTTTGACAATCAGATGAAAATAGAATGACTGTTAATGCTATGACTTATATATCTTAACAGGGGCCACAGCAATTTATTAAGATTCTGTAGCCAATTTCTATGATTAGCGCAAGCTTGAGCAGCAGGCTTAGACAATGCAACACATTTCAGTATAGAGATTATCAGTGATTCTAGGTGTCATTGATAATTGCATCTTGTTTATTTAAAATATTTGGCACGTCTATGTAAAGCCAAAATGAAATAGTCAATAAACCAAACCCCTTATTAGAAAGTGTCCATACTGTAGGTTTACATTTCAAAATGTATTTAGGCCATTTTACAAACTACAACAGGCTAACATTGGAGTTGGACCTAATTTAAACCACACATACAAGTAATGTAATATGTTTAGCAATAGAGAATGTCCTAATGTCAAACAACTTATTTATTCTTGAAACCCAGCACCTACATGCCATTGGCTGCACTGCTCGTTTGGGAAGATAAACATATTCCTGACATACTTTTATGCCTGAGATTTCCTATTGCATTTGGCTAGTAAAAATATATCCCTTTAATATTGCCTTCATTTGAATTTGTTTGGCTGTCTTTTTCGTTCACCTTTGCCTTTGTCAGGCTTGTAAGAATCGTCTTTGCCTACGCCAACCAGATCATCATCGGAGAAGGAACCACCTAAAACAAAACAAAGAACCAACATTAACGGGTACGTAGCAACCACAACACACACACACACAAACTCCAAACCAGGGAACGTTTCCAAAAAACATGTCATTCATGATAACATTGTATAACAAGTATTGGTCCTCCTGTGATGAGGGAAAAACAACAAGAGGATGTAGAGGTGTGTAGACACATTTCAACAAGAAAGACAAAGAGAGAATTAGTCTGGAACTAACAAACAAAGGGAGAAGCACTTGAGGTTAATGGCCACTGATGTTTGAACCACATAGGCAGAAAAATGGAAGAATGCGGTTTTAGCTCTTGACCATTTGTCCTGCTTTCTACACATTAGACGGACTCCAGAAGGAAAAAAAAATATTTGGAGTGTTTGAGCATTTAAACCATAACTCCAGAGTACTTCAGGTTAATAAAGAAACTCTACTGCTGTGCTGAAAGTAGAGAGTGTGGTGGTGATAAAGGCAGAGGCAGAAAGGCAGAGAGAGAGATTGTGACATGAAAAATGAAAGGGTGGATGGAGAAGAGAGAGGGATGCATTAAAAAGGTATTATTTCTCAGAACAGTGCGGAAAGCCGGCGTCCAGTAAGTAGATATAGGGGTTAGGTTGAAGTACAGGCCCAGTGAGGATTAGTTTGGTCAGGTAGACCACGGTTAAGAGTAGGCCACTTTGGGTCCTTACCCCCATTACCTCCTCTGTTATTGGGGGTTCCGCCTCCCCTGCCCCCGATACCTTTATCTGAAGAGCATATGACACCACA
The DNA here is from genome assembly GCA_029465975.1 of Dallia pectoralis. Classification (NCBI taxonomy): domain Eukaryota; kingdom Metazoa; phylum Chordata; class Actinopteri; order Esociformes; family Umbridae; genus Dallia; species Dallia pectoralis. The sequence continues at coordinate 4,676,974 of CM055735.1, read as the reverse complement.
TCAAGCTTCTAATACGATAGTGGATAAATATACAGTTATTATGAGTTCACTATGCTGCCACTAGTACTTTACAACTAACCTTTACACCATTCACTAATACTACAGCGTACTATTCAGAATGGTGTATTTAAGGTTGGCTAATACAACCGATGCCATTTTGTTGCAAAATACTACGTTATTATGCCAGAAAATATAATCTCACAAGGTACAGGAAGTCTGAATTGTTATTTGGTTGTGGTTGATACCTTTTAAACCTTGAATACACATGCTTGCATTTCGTTTTCAACTACAAAATTCCTTATGACAACAAGTATTACTACTGCAACTAGTATATTTTCCACTACTACTAATACTAAATAAATAACACATTTATACAGCAATTTCTTACTACTACAACAAAACAATATGTAAAGCATGCCAATTTCATACGGACAATACTGATCCAAATGTAGTCGTATAGAAAAATCTAATAACAACAAACTCAATAAATGAATAAATAATAACAACAAAATAAAGAATAACCTTGTCCCTTGTTTTTGTCCTTTCCTCCAATGTCATTGTTGGGGTCCAGAGCATCACTCAGGTCCAACTCATCACTGGCTGCAGGGAGAGGTCACAGGTCAAAGTGAGTCAGACAAATGAGGACTAACATTGGGACAGAGTCCTGGCCCAGAAGGAAAATAATAAAATGTATTAAAGAATCTCTAGCCACAGACTTGATGTCCACTGTCCATTCATGAAAGCTTCTCCAGCAGAGGTTAACTTATTCCATGAAGGGCCTAGGGTTTTGGTCTCACCTTTATTTACTTTATTAATTAATTAGGTCACTAATTGGTTAGGTTCTACCCTAACCTGGTTGTTTAGGTATAAACCAGGAACCAATTTAAAGGAAAAAAACAAAACCTGCCTAAACTAGGCCCTCTGTGCAATTGGTTTGACACCTCAGCTCTACAGAATTAGTTTCTCCTTATATATACACAAAATAATGCTCAATATACACAGATGAGCCAAAGCACTATGACCACTCTCAGGTGAAGCAAATAATGTTACTGATCTGCTTAGAAGGTTTGGGTAGATTAGATCAGTTCTCGTAGTCAATGTGTTGGATGTAGGAAAACTTTGATAAGGGTCAGATTGTTTTGGGCAGAAGATTGGGTGAAAGAAATCGACAAGGCTTGTGGAGTGCTTCTGGTCAGCAGTGATGAGTACCTCCTGACAGTGATCCAAAGAGGGACAAACCATGATGACCACTGTCAACCATCAAAATCACCTACAACGGGCACGCGAGCGAACTGGATGTTGGAGCAGTAGAAGGAGGTTGTCTAGTCTGATGAGACCAGTTTTCTTTTACATCACAAAGACGGTCGTGTACCTTGCACCATTTATCTGAAGTGATGGCACCAGGATGCACTGTGGTAAGCTGACATGCCGGTGGAGGGAGTGATGCTCTGAGGAATGTTCTGCTGGGAAACTCTGAGTACAGGGACTGTGGTGGACGTCAATCTGACTCGTGCCATCTAGCTAAACATTGTTGCAGACCAGGGACACCTGTTCATGGCAATGGTATTCCCTGATTGCAGTGGTTTCTTTCAGTAGGATAATGTGCCCTGGTTGAGCATCTGTGGGATGTGATGGACTAACATGTCCAATCCAGCGCAGCTCCAACTTGCATGTCTTGAAGGATCTACTTCTAATATCTTGGTGCCAGATACCACAGGACATCTTCAGGGGTCTAATTGAGTCCATGCATCAGCGATTTAGTGCTGTTTTGGCAACACGTGGAGGACCAACAGTATATTAGGCAGTGGTTATAATGTTTTGGCTCCTCGGTCTATACAGATTCAGTGAGAAATTTGACCTGTAGTCAGACAGCAGTGACCCAAGTACTGTTCAGATACACAAAGACAAAAATGACAGATGAATACGAGAGATCTTTGCCCCATCTGTAGCCACACATTTGACGAAACATCTGATAACTAATGTGTGTCCAAACAGGAGCAGTAAGTCCATACTTAGTAGTAGAAAGGATAAGTCTAAAGATTGTTCAAAGGCTGTTCATTTGGTTGCATTACAGAATCTGATTGTGTTCAGTGGTTCAGTAGCCTCTCTGAGACTCAAAACACAACACGTGTGAAAACAGAGACACAGAAAATACATTATTAGGTACTGTGTTAAAATGGTATGCTACAGGAGATCAACACATCACTGACACAGACAAAACAAACTAAATGTGTGTGAATGAATAGACATGACATGCATCTCAATAACCCACCACTTGCCCTTTCTCATCTCCTGCTATGCCATAGCAACCAATAGGAGTTGTTGTGTGTCAAATCAGATCAGTGTGTGTTAGCAGATCAGATCTAAGTCATTGGTACAAAAAGGAGTTTGGCAGACTGGCCTTGGTGATTGGTACTAGTGAGGTTCCTTCTAACGCTACATCACATTACAGTACAGTAGCATTCAAGATATGCATTACAATTAGAATGCCAGGAGCATCTGCTGTTGGTCGCATGTAACAATTTTAAAATCTCGAACTGAGTTGGACAAACGTGCCACTAAAACAGGCGTGTATCTCACAGCCTCTGTTTAAATGGCATATGTGTTGCTTTCTGGCGTGGCGTGCGTCACCCCTTCTCGACACTAGTCTTTCAACCAACAGTGCAGGTGAGTTTCACGCAAAGACAACAGAGGACACAGTGACACTTGCACAAATATGTGGAAACAGCACGATGGGAGGATGGTGAGTCTGAAATTGCGGAACCGGGATGGTTTGTTAAAGCCATAGGTTAAAATACTACTCGACATTGTTTCAACTACTGTATCTTTGAGAGACTGGCTAGCTTAATGGTATAAACTGCTAAACTCTAACTCCACACAGCGGCAACCTGGCAGGCTACAGCAAATGTTCCTGAGTATTTGAAACTTTCTGAATAGTATTTTAATTCTGGCTTGCTAATTAAGCAGTAGCGGTACCAACCAGGCTGAGGTTTGCGTGGGATATGGGGGCCCTTGGTGGCACGGGGGAGGAGACCCGGGCGGAGGCTGGCCCCAAAGTCAAAATCAGTCTGGGTGGCATCTGTTCAGGGGTTAGCATATGCTGGACTTTCTGATGGTAGGCTAATAATGCTAGGCTTAATGTTGTTAATGTGTTTAGTAATGGTAGTTTGGTTGGCTGTTATGTTAGCTATGTTATGTTAGATATTCCCAAGAAAGCATTAACTGTCACCTAAAGCTGTCTTCAGATTAGTTACTTTGCTCATGGAACAGGTTTCTTATTGCATTCATGTGATGGTAAGACTTGTAGCAATATAGTATTTTCTATTGATGTATGTTTGAAGATGACCACAATGGAAAAATATTTGAACCTTTTTGTTAAATAAAACCTTTTTTATTGTCAAATGAAATCTGTCAATGACTTAATGCCTAGCTTAATGTAATGCATCATGCTAGGCTTTATGCTAGCCAAAATACTATGCTACATGCTCAGCTTTATGCTAGCCAAAATACTAGGCTTCATGCTAGGCTTTATGCAAGCCAAAATGCTAGGCTTAATGCAGGGCATTATGCTAGCCAAAATACTAGGCTTCATGCTGGGCTTTATGCAAGCCAAAATACTATGCTTCATGCAAGGCATTATGCTAGCCAAAATACTATGCTTTATGTTAGACCGAATGCCAGGGATTACAACTTGATTCCATCTGAAGGATGCCAAAAACTGCTGAGGCGCAACTCAAATGTTTAAGGCAAAGTTAATCACAGTAAATGCTACTTATGTCAGCCCAATATAAAATATGCCTAAAGCTGGAATTCCCAATGGAAAGAACCAAATGCATTAGCAGTATTTAACCATTGTTTTAGCCATCAAGAAGAAAGACACATTGAACTTTGTACTGCAGCAGAAGTTCATGAATGGAGCTCCACAACTCTCGCCTGTTCGAAACTTCACTACCGAATCTTTCTTCCACGATTATCACCCATTCCTCCTCTCCTAGCACCCCTTCTATCTCTAGCACTTCCCCCTGCACCCACCCAGGAACAATGTACTTATTGCCTTTTTGATGTGTGTTTTAGCTATATGTGAAATGCCTGCACTTATTGTAAGTCGCTCTGGATAAGAGTGTCTGCTAAATGCGCAAAATGTAAATGTAGTAGGAAACTATAGTTAACATAAGAGAGATACGGATATAATGTACAGATTTTGTTGGTGTCACGGCATCTTAATGTAGTACTCATTATTAAAAATGTAAGTGCACTAATCCATCCGGGTTGCAGATAGCATAGCTATGGATAAATGCTTTGACTAAATAACTAAAATCTAAGCTCTAGCTAGACTATGTTGTCAATACTTACCCTGTCAACTGCTCTACTGTTCTCCCACCAATTCAAACTCAAAAACGGATTTAGCTGACGATCAATGCTTATTGACAAGCTGGTATGACTGACAGACTAAACGACTTGCCAACAATGTGCACATGAACCACATCAGCAAATTACCCATCCATTTCTGCAATGCCAGAGAAACTGGCATTGTTTTGGTATAGTAAAGTGGTTGGCATAACACTACTAAACTGGCAGTTTAGGTAGTTGCTTTAATATGTTTGAACACAAGTTTTGCTTAAGTTTGTGTGTGTGTGTGTGTGTGTGTGTGTGTGTGTGTGTGTGTGTGTGTGTGTGTGTGTGTGTGTGTGTGTGTGTGTGTGTGTGTGTGTGTGTGTGTGTGTGTGTGTGTGTGTGTGTGAGCGCACACGCACACATGCCATGTCTTCTCACCTGGTTTGGGCTTGGGATTTACTGGGGCCTTTGTAGCTTTAGTAGGAGCTTTAGTGGTGGTGGTCTTGGGGGTGGTCTTCACGATTGGCCCAAAGTCCAGGTCCCGTTCTACAGAAAAACATCAAAATGAAAAAACATTCCACAAGACAACTTCTGCCTGGCATTAATGAACTTTGGCATCAACATAGTTGGTACATGTCTCTACACGGACCACAGTGACCCCCCCAATGTTCTCAAAATGTCAGTTATGGCATTGCCTAATCTCAACCACCTCACAGAGTTTGTTAGAGAGTCGAAAATGTATCCTGCAATTTCACAAACCACTTATCACACTGCTTACTCAACAAGGATATTTTGACGCGTATGCTTAAAGTGAACGTATTTTGCGGCCAACAACATCTTATCTTTCTTTTTTGTTGTATTCCAGAAATGTTTTGTATGCCTGCATTATGGATTTGAAATGATGATGGTGACACTGCATTGTCCTTCTTTCTGCTCATAGCTTTTACTGAGTATGAACAGCTTTCATGATCTGACAGACCATCAGGGATATGCTCATGCTCTACTGAACTGGCCCCTCCCCAGTGTGTTAAGGGGTGAGATGGGAATATATGACTCAGCATGTTTGACAGACCATCAGGGATATGCTCATGCTCTACTGAACTGGCCCCTCCCCAGTGTGTTAAGGGGTGAGATGGGAATATATGACTCAGCATGATCTGACAGACCATCAGGGATATGCTCATGCTCTACTGAACTGGCCCCTCCCCAGTGTGTTAAGGGGTGAGATGGGAATATATGACTCAGCATGTTTGACAGACCATCAGGGATATGCTCATGCTCTACTGAACTGGCCCCTCCCCAGTGTGTTAAGGGGTGAGATGGGAATATATGACTCAGCATGTTTGACAGACCATCAGGGATATGCTCATGCTCTACTGAACTGGCCCCTCCCCAGTGTGTTAAGGGGTGAGATGGGAATATATGACTCAGCATGTTTGACAGACCATCAGGGATATGCTCATGCTCTACTGAACTGGCCCCTCCCCAGTGTGTTAAGGGGTGAGATGGGAATATATGACTCAGCATGTCTGACAGACCATCAGGGATATGCTCATGCTCTACTGAACTGGCCCCTCCCCAGTGTGTTAAGGGGTGAGATGGGAATATATGACTCAGCATGTTTGACAGACCATCAGGGATATGCTCATGCTCTACTGAACTGGCCCCTCCCCAGTGTGTTAAGGGGTGAGATGGGAATATATGACTCAGCATGTTTGACAGACCATCAGGGATATGCTCATGCTCTACTGAACTGGCCCCTCCCCAGTGTGTTAAGGGGTGAGATGGGAATATATGACTCAGCATGTTTGACAGACCATCAGGGATATGCTCATGCTCTACTGAACTGGCCCCTCCCCAGTGTGTTAAGGGGTGAGATGGGAATATATGACTCAGCATGTTTGACAGACCATCAGGGATATGCTCATGCTCTACTGAACTGGCCCCTCCCCAGTGTGTTAAGGGGTGAGATGGGAATATATGACTCAGCATGTTTGACAGACCATCAGGGATATGCTCATGCTCTACTGAACTGGCCCCTCCCCAGTGTGTTAAGGGGTGAGATGGGAATATATGACTCAGCATGTTTGACAGACCATCAGGGATATGCTCATGCTCTACTGAACTGGCCCCTCCCCAGTGTGTTAAGGGGTGAGATGGGAATATATGACTCAGCATGTTTGCTCTACTATATAGTACACCACATCAGCAACTGTACATATACTGTGTCTACTGTACATATAGCACCTGAACTTGATTATCTGTATGTGACTGTTTAGAGTTTAATATTGATTTCAATTTCTGGTCTCTGAAAGACCGACTCGGCATCAGCATCTGTGGACTTTCACTGGATATGCATATACTGTCTGAATACACCATTGATGTGTGTTTTATACACAGTGGCTTGAGAAAGTACTCTGAACCCTTCACTTTCTGTACCATGCACACCCATTATCCACCAAACAGGCAAATATAACCAATAACATGGGAGGAATCTCAATGAATCTGTGAATCTGACATAATTTACCTGGTCCTCCTCCTCCCGATGGATCTAATTTGGGTGAGGCTGCCGCTGGTGACATGGGGGAAAAACAATACAGAATGTAGCATTGTACTCAGGGACATGAAATAAGGCTTAGAATAAGTTATACTTTAACATACATCAAGTCAGGAAGGAAACTAACATTACAGAATTATTTGTGTGTGTGGAAAAAATGCTGTTGAAATTGCAGTAAATTTCATAAAAGGACTGGTATTGATATAGAGTATAAATGAATGATGAATAAATTAAGGCACTTAATTATTTTGTGATGTTTGATTGGATACAAAGAAATGCATGTAGAAAGCAGTAAGGCTAAGATTATTGTACATTTTACTGTCCTGTTGTCTTACTGTTTAAACACTATATAGTACACTCATTAAGTTACTCTGTACCACAAATGAACAGTAATTTTATTGTTCCTAATTTACATCAACTCTATTTCAAGTCATTTTGTCTAACTGTATTTCCTCTGTATAATTTACATATTGTTTTAATGTACTTACATGCATCAATGGGATCCAATGCATCCATCAGGTTAAATTCACCCTGTGACCGCACTGTAATGGAGAGAAAGAGGTTGTTGGAGAATCTGTACACAATAAATAAATATGAACTTTATCAAAGTCGACCACATCCCTACCGACCCAACGTGCAACATTACTGGTTCTGCTGCACCAATTTATTCCATATACATTTTTCTGAACCACACCTATAATATAGTTTTGTTTGTACGTTAAAGAATACAATGGTTCTGACCTGTGCAACACTGACTGATAGATAACATTCAAAATGGTTAAAATACTTGATGCTGACTTATTCATTGGTCAATCAAGCAATGCAAACACAATAAAGCAATTATGAAGTATTTGTTGTTATTTTAAATAGCCGGTTTTGCTCCCAAGCAACTAATATTTCAGATCCTCTCCATGATGGACATGCTGGAAAACAGAATGCAGTGTTTTCTGTCATTTCTAGATTGATAGCAACAAAGCCACTAAGATTATGACAGACTCCATGCATTGTTCAAGCAGATGGGACAGAAGACCTATTGTCTTCACGCAGAAGCATGCAGACAGACACAACCCATTTTCATGTTTTTCTCGGTTAGTAATCATGAAAATGCCAAAAAAATGTGCGTTCCAAAAGAATAAGTTGCATCTTGAATAGAGCTTTCAGTCATGGCAAAATATAATTTAGTTGACATTAGGATGTGGATCAAAGGAGGTTCAAAGATTGTCTTCTACATGGTTAAGTATAAGCAGATTTAGGTTCTACCAGGTTGTACCTACAGTAGAAAGTTTTATATCTAAATACATTTTGAGAATCTAAGCTGAACCTAGATGTATGCTTGTATAGAAAACCCCTTTAAAACGTGCTCTTTTTTGTGTTTACACATAGTTTTATGTTGCCTAATTTTTAACAAATACGCAAATTATCACATCGGAAAAAATACTAATTAGTGGGAAATTATCAGACTGGGCTGAATAAGTCAAAGGGGTTTTATATATAGGATGTGGTAAACCAAACAATAAATAGTATTTTTTTTTCAGTTGAAAAAAGGCACCAGTGTCGATAATAATCGTCAGATCGATCCAGATATGTGGGAAATATGCACTTTGCCACAAGCACTATAACGTATTTTACTACTAATCAGGGAAACTTGATACAATTGTTGCACATCTAACTCGCAATCTCAAAATTGCTTCTTCTGCAACTCAAAGTTGTTTGTATTGCCATCTTGTTTTTAAATCCAGCATTGCTTATTGCTTATGTCGCCTTTATATATATAGCTATGTTCTGCGCTGTTTCGAGGAAAGCAGCCCTCGGTCTTGGTCATAAAATGACTTTAAAAACAGACACATGACTTCTCATCACTACTCTTGAGCCATGCGAAAATGTCAATATTCTTTAAGAAAATATGTGTAGGCCGCTCCGCAAACGCACACCAATATCATCACCTCTGTTTGACCTCTGCGGCTTGTAACCAGTCGCGCACGTAACAATCTGGTATAATAGACGTGCACTATCGCCTTTAGGATGTCATAACGGCAAAGTGTATCTCATGTCAATAAGGAAAGCATAATACAGGCAGTGGGTTAATGTCTGCAGAGATTCCCAGTAGCCGTGGATCACAGTTAATGAATTATCTATCCATCTGTTCATAGACGACCACTACAGGGACCCGTCTGTAACTGGGGGATTGCTCGAGATACACCCTTCGTTCAGGGTGTGGCAGTGAGGAAACAAAACCCAAAAAGAAAGCGGGCAGGTGCGTTACGCGCGCGACCATACATTACGTGCACAGTGCGTGCCTCCATAACACAAGCTCCTCTCTCACACACACACACACTCCTCTCTCCCCCAGACACACGTACAGCACTCACACCCCTCTCGCTCTTTCCAAAAGAAAGGATTCGACTGAAGCTGGGGATAGGCCTCCTGCAAAAATGTGCAATATAGCCTTATGCCAATATGAAACACTTGCCGGGGTTAATCGCAAATAGCGTGTTTACTATCAAGTACGCTACTTCTTATCGCTATAGGGAGTAGCGCGTCGTTTAGAACACCACATTCAGACATTTAATTAATACAGTAATAATGTGAACAAACAAAACGAATCGATGGCTAGACGGTCCCTTTATTGTCTCACAACGACATGAACGGTGTGTGCGTGTTTGCGTGCGTGTAATGTGTGAGGGGAGGTAACCGGCACAATTCAGAGTTGAACCTGTGCCTCCCGTGATGAATAAAGCCAAACATCCACCGTTCAAGAGACAGACGGTCAGAACCCACTAACAGACCCCATAAACATAATTTCAATCAAAACCATGACCTCTCGGTCTAAATGATCCACCGATTATTATAAATCGACTATCAACGATTGTAATACAAATGTTATTACATTGTTAATAATGGTCAAAATGTTACCTTACACGTAAATATCTATATAACCCCAGAGTGAACACGATATAATTTCAGAATGAACCATATATATATATGTATATAACCGTATATATGGTTGGTGCGCATTATATATTGCCCTAGTAGCCTACAAGCAGACTGCTATGTGACTTGACTGCAAACCGACATCAGCATCTAAGCATGTTTTTTTAAGCGTAAATCTGCACCTCTTTCTAGATTAATGAAAATACTGACACCGGTGAACATAAAATAAACCCGATTAACATGTAGCTATAATAAAACATGCACCGTATACGCCGTTTTACATGCTTATTAACATGCTAGACACCCGACAGATTTAGCCGGCTACATTAGTAGGATAGCTGAAACATCTGTTTAAGACATAACTTGGGTACAAGTTAGCATGGGTTCATGTTAGTCAACTAGGGCAGCTTGTGCAACCGGTGAACCGTTATTCGGTTTAGAATAAAGAAATCAGTCCAGGGCCTAACCGTAACCAACAACAGACCGGGCAACACGGATCACGTATGGATTAACCATAACAAAGAGCTAGTGTGGGTAAACGCTTACCATTCACAGCAACCAACCAGACTACTAGAAAGAGTGACCACGCAGAAATGTTCCCCATGTTCTCGATTCGTCTTGGGTTGTGTATACACGCTTTAAACGCAGCGAATAACCTTACACTAATTATATAATCGATTATCTAATGTATCTGGATGTTGGGCGATGAGCCGCTAGCCACTTTGATTCTAGTTAAATACCAAAATATTTCTGTTACCGCGCGAGGTAGACAGTGGCGTGCAGTTAGCTGCAACTGAACTGGAAGTCTGCATGCAGTGTGAATGGAGCGGCTCTGCGCGTGCGGATAAACCTCTCGTCAGTAGGTGAGCAGAAGCACACGCGTGGTAGGATCATTTTACTGCAACAGCGGTGGCAAAGGGCGGTTCCTTTTTTTAACAAAGGCAGAGTGATATGCAGACATGGTGAATTCATGCAATAAAATCACACGTCTAATGATTATAACTGTCTGATTTCTCATTATTCAGAAATGGCATATACACTACGTTTTAATGAGGGTTTGTAGACTTTTAGTCAATGCTTGAGGGGGCATTTCATTAGACTACAGCTATTAGCAAGACAGACATTTCCTATTCCCTGTTTATGAAATGGGGCTAGATTGTACCTGCTGTCATATTCAATTTAAGAATGTTGTGTCGCTGGATATTGATGATCTTAACATATTATTGTTTTTACCCAGGTGTACTACCCCATGTTATGATATTTAATCCATGATGCCCTGTTCAACTTACAACAAGAAGTGTTTTACCTTATACCATGCATGTCCATAGGCGTCATTTACACTGGGGACGCTGCATGGGGACATGTCCCCACCACTTTTGAAATGGCTGATTATGTCCCCACCACTTTTTGAAAGCATTTGCTTAAAATGTTCTGAAAAATCAAGCGAACCAAGAAATGTTAAAGATTTTATTTGCACAAAATAAAACATGCAATGCAGTTTACCAGGGCCAGCTCTGGCACTTTAGGCGCCCTTGGCGAGACCTGTGGACGGGGCGCCCCCCCCGAAAAAAAATAATGACTACAAATTTAAAATATGACTATTTTATTGGTAAAATGTCCACACTATATGTACAACTCCAAAGTGTATAAATGAACACAATATATAAATATAACACCACAATTAAATGAACTCACTACTCTACAATAAATAACTGAATTTTAGCTAAATAATGCTACTACAACCTACCCATCTTTAACGTGAAATGAAGAAAATAATTAAGCAATCTATATCAATCTGATAGACAGCTCATAAGAACGTTGATAATAACTTTGGTAATTGATTTGTGAACTGTATACTAACTAGCTAGCTAGTGCTAGATTAGCTTGATAAAATATTCAAAATATTTGCTACTGTAATAAACAAGTCGGTAATCATAACGTAAATTACCTCTACTTAGATTTTTTTTCCTCTTCCTTTCTTCTTTTTTTCCCCTGTGCACATGAGAGTTTTGGTGCTCTCTTCATTTTTTACATGATTCATGAAACTAAAGGTGCGCGCGTTGCAAAGCAGACCGTCATGTTACATGTACATGTCAAATGTGAATGATGCTGCATGTCAGAAGTAATGAGTAGTGCGTGCCCATCCCCCACTGTCACCAACCACCAGGTACTGTAGGTCGATTTCAGAGGATAGTGCAGCTCGCGACGAAAGGAGAGTGGGGCGTTTAATATACATTATTGGTGCACCAGCAAAGCAGTGCATATGTTTGCACATTTTTAATGCGCTGTTATTCAATATTTTTCCCGTCCTGCTGCAATGTTTTTTCATCTGATCTTTTGTCCCCATCACTTTTCAACACAAACTGATGCCCCTGTACATGTCTAAAGGAACACACTCCAGAGGTTTGTCTTGACAAGCACCCAAGCCACCACAATTATATTACCAACCTTTAGGCTCAGACGGTGCTGGCCAATTAAACCCCCATTTGAGGGACCCCTGGGCTATGTGTTTTCTACTTGAGTGTATTGTTTATTTTCTGTTTTATGTAATTGTTATCTTTAACTTGTTTACAGTAGCCAACTACATTGATTAGGGTTAGGATACTGGATCATATTTTGGACATGTTGTTTCACATGTGCTCCCAACAGAGATCAATGTTTTTATGTGGTGAATCTAAAGAAACATTTCAACATTTTGTGAACATTTCTAATTTTATTAAAAAAAGGAAGAAAGACTGAGTAAGGACTTTTACTTTCTGGTTGCATTTCCTCTATTTCACAAATGGCCGAGTTATAGATGATTTCTTACAGACATTATTTGTCCAATAATAGCTTTCTTATAGCCATAGAATACAATCAATAAGTCAAAATCCATAATTAGATTGCTATTATATAGTTTTATTAAATTTAAAAAAATCCAGAGAACTCCTTATTAAATAATTGTAACGTGTTCATTGTCTCTCACAGTGAGTACCTATCATGAGGCCCCCGGTTAAAATGTGTGTTAAATCCTGTTCAGACAGTAGAGGCAGGCACCTATCTCTCAGAGAGGTGCACATATACTCTTCCCCCTTAGACCAGGGGTATCTCAGAGAGGTGCCCCACACCCTTTCCCCTTAGACCAGGGGTATCCAACCCTGCTCCTGGAGAGCTACTGTCCTGGGTGTTTTCATTCCAACTTCATGTATATGCAGCCTCATTCAACAATGATCTATCTAACTATTCCAGTCAGCTGTGCTTAATTAGGGTTGGAGTGAAAACCACCCGGACAGAAGCTCTCCAGGAGCAGGGTTCGATACCCCTGCCTTAGACTCAACAAGGCTCTTTTTCCCTATTGGTGCCTGCATTCTATCTGGGTAACACGTGTCTCATTCAGACAGGCTTGTATCAGCAGTTTATCCCATTCATTCTTGTAGTTCCACTCAAGCTCTGTCAAATTGGATGTGGATTATTAGAGAACAACGTTCTTCTGGTCTCCCCATAGATGCTCAAGGACATTCACAGACTTGTCCCGAAGCCACAACAAAATTGTTTTGGCCGTTTGTATTTTATTGCTGTAAAGATTTATCTTTGCTAGACTATAAGGTTTTGCAGTTTTGAACAGGTTATCTTCAAATACCTTTCTGTGTATTACCATGTTAATCCTTCCCTCAGTGTCTGGAGGTGAGAAGCATCCCTATAGAGTTATGCTCTTAACACCATGATTCACTGTAGGGAGCGTAACCAGGTGACGAGTGATACTTTGTTTTCACTAAATTTAGTGGCAGGTTTGGGTGAACACCAAATAAACCAGTTTTGGTTTCATTAGACCAGATATGATTTTCTTTGTCCTTCAGGTAACATGTCGTATATGCCTTTTTACACATTTGTGGCTCCTGTCCAGACACTCTTGCATAAAGATTTAGAATTTGAGTGAAGCACGCAGAGATGGTTTTCCTTCTGGCAGGTTTGCTGAAGCTCTGTTAGTGGCCATCATGTTTTAACTCCTCTTGCCGGGTTACTTATTTTGGACAGATCTATCTCTATGAGGAGTTTTTTGAGGGCATCAACTGATCGTTTCTTGGATTTCTTTGGTGGCCTAAACTGATAATTTTTTAGATTTCTTTGGTGGCATCAACTGATCGTTTCTTGGATTTCTTTGGTGGCATCAACTGATCGTCTCTTGGATTTCTTAGATGGCCTCAACTGATCGTTTCTTGGATTTCGTTGGTGGCATCCACAGATCGTCTCTTGGATTTCTTTGATGGCCTCAAAATATCGTTTTTTAAATATATATATCTGTTTATTGGACACATTACAGCAGAATAAAAAAAATAAAAGTTAGTATTTTTGTATTTCTCTCGTTGACGTCCCAGTCAAACTGGAAATTTGTAGACAAATAGAGACCAGAAGGAATGACAGGGAGGCATGACTTAAGGCAATACAGTCCAGTTTCAGTATTTTTCAAACCGGAAAAAAAACTTAATTCCCCCACCTCGCCCAATGGGACCCAACAGAGTAGGAGAGAGGTAAAATCATTGAATAGAGCCCCCATCACCTCAAGCGCACAACACTAAACGGACACAAAGGACAGACAGAACAACGACAAGAGACAGACAAAAAGACAGAGCAGCTTAAAGCAGAGAGAGCAGGTGATCTACACGGTAATGGCAACCAGGACAGAGCATTTACACTAGTCCAAGGGCAATCACACCAGTCTCTCAAAGTAGGAAATAAAGGGCTGCCATTTTTTGGAGAAGGCGGAGTTGGAGCCCCTGAGAGCAAACTTCACCTTCTCCAACCGTAGGAAGTAAATGACGTACTTCAGCCAGCATGAGGCAGCTGGAGGGCGGGCAGACTTCCAGTTCAGGAGGATTCTGCGACAGGCCAGCAGGGACGTAAAGGCAACAATATCTGCGTGTTTGTGAGAAAGGAGAGACACAACCCCAGGCAGACGAAAGACAGCTATCAGCGGGCAAGGGTCTAAAGTGACTTCCAGCACGTCCGATAGGACCTTAAAGATGGTGCCCCAGTAGCTCTGAAGAGAGGGGCATCGAGCAAACATGTGAGTCAGATCGCATGGGGAAGCTCCACATCTATCACACCTGTCTGTGACATCGGGGTATATCTCAGAGAGCCTTGTCTTAGAAAAGTGAACTCTGTGCGGCACCTTAAATTAGATGAGGCCGAGCCGGGCACATGGCGTAGTAGACCGCATCCTGTCGGTGGCCTTGTCCCACCACTCCTGAGTAAACTCCACCCCCATCTCCCGTTCCCAGGCCAGCTTGGCCTTACAGGTGGAGCATACCTCAAAGGACACGAGCAAGGAGTAAATATGCGATGTCAGCCCCGTCTCGAGGGTTGTAAGGGACAATATGGGATCCCAGGGTTGAGCGGGGAGAGCGGAGGGAAAGGGAAACCTGAAGGTAGCGGAAGAAGTGCGATGAAGGCAATGAGTGCTTAGCGGCCAGGTTGGTGAAACTTAAGAATGTGGCTCTCGCTGCTGGTGACTCTCAGATCCATCTTTATGCAGACGATACCATCCTGTACACGTCAGGCCCGTCACTAGATACTGTGCTCAAACACCTCCAGGAGAGTTTCAATGCCATACAACATTCATTCCTAAACCTTCAGTTATTACTAAATTCTGGTAAAACTAAGTGTATGCTGTTCAACCGATCTCTGCCCATACCTGCCCGTCTGCCAAGCATCGCCACGCTAGATGGGTCTGAACTAGAATTTGTTGACACTTACAAATATCTAGGTGTCTTGTTAGACAGCTCTCTCTCCTTTCAGCCGCACATTAATAAACTTAAGTCCAAAATTAAGTCCAGAATTGGCTTCCTCTTCCGCAACAGAGCCTCCTTCACTCAGGCAGCCAAACTTGCCCTGGTAAAAATGACTATTATTCCAATGTTTGACTTTGGCGATGTCATCTACAGAACAGCCTCAAACTCTCTGTTGAAAAAATTGGATGTGGTTTACCATAGTGTCATACGTTTTGTAACAAATGCCCCATACAGCACCCACCACTGCAAGCTTTACACGTTAGTCGTTAAGTACTCGGCGTCTAACCCACTGGTTCCAACTAGTCTATAACTCCCTGCTAGGCAAAGTCCCATTGTACCTTAGCTCCCTAGTTACCATTGCCCTATCCACCCGCAGTCTACGCTCCAGTAGGTACATTTCCTTAGCCACACCAAAGGCTTACACATCTTTTGGCCGCCAATCCTTCCAGTTTGCAGCCGCCAATGACTGGAACGAACTACAAAAAAACATAAAACTTGAAACTCTCATATCACCAGTTGCCTTTAAACTACTCCTTTCTGAACACCTGTCCGATCTATGCACCTGCTAACTGTCTTCAACTTCTCTCCTCTATGCTATGCCCTCCTTGCACAGTGGACATCTCTCTCCTGCACTATTATCATACCTGTGACTTTTGTATTAATGTTATTTACTCAGATATTGCTCAAATGCTCTTTCCCATATTCACAGGCATATAAACCATGCAAATGACCTACCTGCTAGACTCACTTTATTCTTTAAATATCCAGTCCAATGATACTCACCGTATTTTTGTATTTTAAAATGTATGAACCACATACCTCATCCTGTTTTACTTGATGCAGTATTGCCTTTTGTGTCTTATTGTGTCTAAATTTGTAATCTTTGCACTCGTGTCTAAATTTGTAATCTTTGCACTCGTGTCTAAATTTGTATTCTTTGCACTCGTGTTTTATGTGTACTGTAACTGTATGTTGTATGTCGTCTTGCACATTTCTTGCCTTATCTTGGCCAGGTCGCCGTTGTAAATGAGAATTTGTTCTCAATCGGCCTACCTGGTTAAAGAAAGGTAAAATAAATAAATAAAATAAAAGAAGCCCTCCTCTGCAAACAAATCCCTGAATGTCCTAACCCCCTTCCGCATCCAGACTGCAAAAGCAGCGTCCAAGGAAGGAGGAAGGAAGACGTGGTTACAAGTAATAGGGCCTAAAGCAAATGCTGAGGTGAACTTGAAGTGGCGACGGAACTGAAACAAAATCTTAAGAGTGGAGCGCACCAGCAGAGTCAGAGGAGTGTATCCAAAAAGGCAGTTTCTGAAAATTGGCTGCACAGTAGTAGTGCAAGAAGTTAGAGAGCGCCAGCCTACCATTGAGCCTACAGGTCTAAAGCAGGGATCTGCTGACCCTGGGGACCTTGCCATCCCAGAGGAAAGAGGTGACGACTTGGTTGATCGCCTTGAAAAAGGATTTTGGCAGGAAGAGGGGAACAGAGTAAAAGAGGTAGAGGAAGTTAGGCAGAGTGTTCATCTTGACCGCATTAATCCACCCCACAAGAGTCAGAGGCAGACTACCCCATCTTTGGAAGTCAAAGGTGGAGCAAAATTGGCAGCAAAAAGAGTGGGGAACGACCGGGTTACGTTCACGCCCAGATATATGAAACCGGTGCAGCTCAGGTGAAAAGGTAAATCGGCTTGCCGTAACTCAAGCGTTGACGAGTTGATCAGAAAACATTCACTCCTCTGAAGGTTCAATTTGTACCCTGAGAATGAGCCAAAGTCAAGAGAGGATCGAGGGCAGGCCACCGCAGGATCACTGACATACAGCAGCAGGTTGTCCGCGTACAGTGAGAGCCTGTGTTCGACACCCACCTGAAAGACACCCTTAAAGGAAGTGGAGGAGCGCAGGGCAATAGAAGGGGCTCAATGACGAGGGTGAAGAGCAGAGTGGACAGAGGGCTCCCCTGCCGAGTGCCACGCCACAGAGGGAAATAGCCAGAGCGGGAACCATCGGTGCAGATGCTAGCTCTCGGGGAGGTATATAAGAGACGGACCCAGGAGCAAAACCTATCCCCAAACCCACATTTTTGAAGAACGGCAAACAGGTTGTCCCATTCGATCCTGTCAAATGCTTTCTCCGCATATAGCGAGATCACCAGCTCAGGAGATTTGGAGGACGACCGGGAGTAAGCAACATTAAATAAGGTCCGGGTGTTGAAAAAGGAGTGTCTGCCCTTAATAAAACCGGTCTGCTCCTCCGAAATAATCCCAGGCAGAACAGCCTCGAGGCGCCCCGCCAGTAATTTAGCCAAAACTTTGTAACTACGTTGAGAAGGCTCAGAGGGCTGGACGAGGAACAGGAGGTGGGATCTTTCCCCTTTCTGAGGAGGAGGGCAATGGACGCCTCCGTCAACGTCGGAGGGAGGGAGCCAGACGAAAGTGACTCGTCGTACACAGCCAGCAGCAGGGGCGCAAGTTTGGCATGAAATCTCTTGAAGAACTCAATCGAAAAGCTGTCAGGGCCCGGGCCTTGCCGCTCTGCATGGCCCTAATAGACCGGATGACTTCCTCAAGGGTGAGAGGAGAGTCAAGAACAGACACAGATTCGGAATTGTGAGCGGGGCCACCATCCCATCTAGAAAGTGAGACATACGCCCCGTGTCCAAAGGGAATTCAGAGGTATACAGAAAGGAGGAAAAGGAAGTAAAAGTGTCATTGATATCCCTGGGGTCGGTGAGTAAAGTCTGAGAAGAGTCCGCAATACGGGGGATCAGCCGGGTTGCTGCACGTCATTTTAGTTGGTGAGCCAGAAGACGGCTGGCCTTGTCTCCATGTTCAAAGTATGTCGCGCATGCATGCAGCAGTAACCTCTCAGCGTCCCTGGTGGACAGCAGGTCAAAGTTCGACTGAAGGTTTAGCCACTTTTTATATAGCTCAGGGGAGGGCGACAGTGCATACTGTCGGTCCAGGTCCAAGATGGCGCCAGCGAGCCTGTCCAGTTTGGCCCTGCGGGATTTGTTCGCGTGCGCAGAGTAGGAGATGATGACCCCCCTGAGGTAAGCCTTGAGTGTCTCCCAGAGAAGAGAATGTGAAGTAGAGCCTGTCTGATTGAAAGTGAGGAAGGAGTCAATGGAGGTGGAAATAACATTGTTGAAGTCTGCGTCAGAAAGAAGGAATGAATTGAATCTCAGGCAGAAGGGCGGCCTGGGCTGAGCTGAGAGGGCCAGATCCAATTGTAGTGGGGCATGATCAGAGATGACAATGGGCAAATATTCTGAGGAGGTCACATGTGGGAGCAGAGAGCGGTCAATAAAGAAGTAGTCAATGCGCGAAAAGGAGTGGTGCACATGAGAGAAGGAGTACTCCCTTGCCTGGGGGTTGCAGAACCTCCAGGGGTCCGCACATCCGGTCTGGTCCATAAAACCTGAAAAACACTTAGACATAGCAGAAAGAGAAATACCCCTATGGTTTGAGCGGTCAAGAGACGGGTTCACAACGCAATTCAGATCGCCACCAAGAATCAGGCGATGAGAGTCAAGGGAGGGGATACTCCCCAGTAGATTATTGGCAAAGCCGACATCATCAAAGTTAGGAGCGTAAGCGTTGACCAGAACCACGGGTGTATCACAAATAGAACCAGTCACAATTAGTTACCTCCCATTGCTATCGGAGACGACCTTAGTGGGTGAGAAATCTCAACAGATCGTTTATTGGATTTCTTTGGTGTCCTCAACAGATCGTTTATTGGATTTCTTTGGTGGGCTCAACAGATCATTTCTTGGATTTCATGGCTCGATTTTTGCTTTGACATTCACTGAGACGCAAGGAATCTTATATAGAGACGTAGTCTTTCTAAATCAGTAGTTTTCAACATTTTCCCGCTACTGTAGGCCAATTTTGCTTTGCTCTAAGTAACCCCACACACTCATGGATAATTTTACTAGTTAATCTATGGTGTCCAAAGTGTTCTCAAGTCCCCCCCTTGTTGACCACCAGGTAGCCCTGTTGGGATGTATAGTATATTCAAGGACGATCAATCTACACTGAATGCCACTCAATATGGAGTGATATGAAAAACGTTCCGAATATTTATATACAGTCCCTGACAAAAGTCTTGTCGCTTGTGTACAAATTGACCTGAAGTGCCGCTGAAATATATTTCTAATCAAGATGTTTTTACAAGAAATGGCTCAATTTAATCCCAACAGCTTTTGTAATAATGTTTCAGTGCAAAATTAAACTGTCAAAAAGTATTCTAATATTCATAGCTTGGTAAAGCCCATTGAGTCAATTTTTGCAAAGACATAAGTGTTGTCGCCTTGTCATATGAGCTTCACCTGTGACTAATAATGGATCAATTAGGTCTCAGGTGTGTATAAAAACAACCCCAGTACACTAGACCTTCACATCAACTGCAACTAGACCTCTGCAAACATGCCTAAGATTCACCCTGAGACTAAAGTTTTGATTATCAAGAGGCTGAAGACCAGATCCACTGCTGATGTGGCAGACACCTTCAATGTGTCTCAGCGTCAAGTACAGAGGATAAAAAAAACATCTGAAGACACTGGAGACGTTTTTGACAAGCCCAGGTCAGGCAGACCCCTCAAGACAACTGCTGGAGAGGATCGTTTGTTGGCTCGAAAATCCAAGGCCAGCCCATTTTCCACTGCAGCAGAGCTCCATGAGACCTGGGCACCTGAAGTCCCTGTGTTCAACCAGAACAGTTTGTCGGATTCTGTCTCAAAATGGCCTCCATGGTCGAATCAGTGCCCAGAAGCCAGCCCTAAACAAAAGACAATTGAAAAACCGTGTTGCATTTCCAAGGCCCACAGCCTCCTAAAAGGATGGACGCTGGAAAAGTGGAAGAAGGTGGATTTTTCAGATGAATCTTCTGTTGAATTACACCACAGTCACCGCAAATATTGCAGGACACCTACTGGAGCCCGCATGGATCCGAGATTCACCCAGAAAACAATTTTGGTGGCGGAAAAATCATGGTCTGGGGTTACTTCCAGTATGGGGGTGTGCAAGAGATCTGCAGGGTGGAAGGCAACATCAATAGTCTAAAATACCAAGAAATCTTAGCTACCTCTTATATTCCCATCCATAAAATAGGACAAATTCTGCAGCAGGATGTTGCACCATCACATACTTCCATCTCCCCATCAAAGTTCCTCAAGGTGAAGAAGATCAAGATGCTCCAGGATTGGCCAGCCCAGTCACCAGACATAAACATCATTGAGCATATGTGGGGTAGGATGAAAGAGGAAGCATGGAAGACGAAACCAAAGTATATTGATGAACTCTGGGAGGCATGCAAGACTGCTTTCTTTGCTATTCCTGATGACTTCATCAATAAATTGTATGCATCCTTGCCAAACCGCATGGATGCAGTCCTTCAAGCTCATGGAAGTCATACAAGATATTCAATTTGGACCTCACAGCACCACTACTTAATTTGCTGACATATTTTTGTATTTGCAGTAAATGTGTTCAATTTCTGTATAGGCGACAAAACTTTTGTCTTGCCAAAATTTGACCTTTCTGTCTTGATTAAATGATACATATTTTTTCAGTGAAACTAATTCATTTCTGTGCATTAAACATCATTTGGGAACGTTTTAGCTTTTTATATGAGCTATTTCTAACACCAATTGATTAATTAAAAGTCTGGTTAATAGCAGGTGTTTCTAGAAAATAGATAAGCGACAAGACTTTTGTCAGGGACTGTAGATGTTATATTTATTTTGGAAATTTTCAATATAAAATATTGCTAAAACATCTCTGGTTTATTATTATGAGGCATTGTGTGTAGATTGATATGTAGGGTGGACCAGTTTTCCAAAGTAACATGGATATTCTGTGCAGACAAATGACCTACCTGCTAGATATATATATATATATATTTTACATTCTGTATGTAAGAGTGCCTTTTTAAATATATCAACAATATATAGATTATAGATTAATCTATGAGAATGCAAAACACAACATGTAGCTATGATATTAATATTTAATTAACGAGTTAATAAAAATAAACAGCACTCTTACTGTACATGTGGACTGTGCATTAATGTATTTTCATTTTTTTAAATTTTAAAGTAAAAACATTTCGTTAAAACGATCAAAAATTCTATGTGTAGGCTATTCTAGATATTTTCTATGTCAATGCAATTAAATGACAGATGTTTACAGATCAGATGATCTCACCTTAGATGGTCCACCTGAGAAACAAAGCTGTCTCCTAACATCTAACAACCTTTTCTTCGAATTTATTTTATGTCGGTATTTAATGTCCGTTCCCATAGCACTGCTATAGACACCTCCAACCACCTGCAGCCTGAACTTCCCTCAATTCGACTCAGAAACTTTTCTCAGCGGCACTTTTTCAAAGGGTGTGGGTATGACCAGGCCTCCCGATTAACCAATCAGAAACAAGACATTCGGAGTGTGTGTAAAGTCACGTCCAATCAGCATTTTGCGAGGCTGTTTTGAACCGAGCAGGATGCTAGCCAATCAGGCCGTTCTCGTATTGAGCTAGCGCGAGGCTGTGTATTCTACATGGATAGAGAAGACAGGGCAAGGCGAGACTGTAGGATTCCAGGATCCAGACTGACTGATCGTTAACAATACAGGTACGTTCTACTGTTGTTATTTATAATGCAATAATTACATTACATTAACAAAATGTTACTTTTCCACTGGAATAACTTAGAATATTTAGTTGTGTTAAAATTTATATTTTTGTTATAACGTTTAAGTCGGATTATGTTATTTTTTAGAGTGAATATGATATTTGAGTGCAATTGCAGTTGAAATATGTTTCGATCTTATTACTCTTGTAGTCAAATCGTGTCTGATAATTGTTCTCCCGATAATATATGATTTGTTATGTTATTGATAGAAATCTGCCGACATTTCACTTGATCTATTTTATTATTCTTTTCATGGTCATTTACCATAGAGCAATTTCTCATGTCACTGTTGTTTCGTGCATTATGTGTTTTTTCCCGATTTGTAAAGTCACCAAAAGTTATTAAACTGTAATTTTCAGAGGCTTGTATTCTTCACACGCATCGCTGCTGTGTGTAACATTGTGAATATGGCTGGCTATTGCCTGTCTACGAATAACACTGTCCTTCTATTGCGAGACAATTTCGATGTCGTGTACACACTCCTTTGTACATTTTCAGGGTGAATATTCGTTTTCCGCTCGTCTTTATTATCTTCATCCATTTATGTAAAGAAATTATTAATATCATCGACAGAAATTGGTTTTTGATATTTGTATCTCCCTTAGTCAATAGCTCGCTCTCACCGTGTAGTAAAATGGCTGGCGATTTAAACCATTGAGGAGAGGCAGTTCTAACACGGAGAACGGACGGGGATTTTTTAAAGAAAAAACAAAATCTCTACGGACGGAAAATACAGCTCCTTTTCGTTCCCCTTTTGAAATGTTTATCTCTACCTTTCTGCATTAAAGGATGTTTATTTTCACCTCTATAATTCATTTTTGCAACTTCTCGCTTGCACCAGGATGACTCGCATTAGAAATGGCTGGCGCACTGTCTTTGTTAACCAAGAGCAATGCACCAAGCGACGGTCAGGGGTATAACTTCGGAAAACAGTGAAATGTCACAAAATACGCAATGGCAGTTTAAATGTTTTAAGCCACATAAGAAGAACGGTCTTTGTTTTCTCTGACTGCTTTGTTTTGTTTTTCATTAACGGATTAGTTTAATCTTTATAGTCCTTGAAACAGGAGGGTGTGCGTATCGCTTTGTTACATAGTCATAAGCCTTCCCCTAGCTAGTTCTACAGAAGCCATTTTATTCAATGGGTGCTCCAGTGAAGAACAGCAAGCTCTCCTCGCCTGTATAGCAGATATGCCCTATACTAGGCGCTATGAACTGGGACGGAAAGCTACGGTACGGAGCGGCGAATTAAAACAAGAAAACTCACAACATTTTTGGCAAAGTAAAATCACAATAGGCAAGAAGGTATAAAATAAACAGGAGTTTCTCTCATGAGGACGCATTTCACAAAATGGAAGATGAATAATTCGCGTTGATGGCATCTCTTGATTTCTATCTGTGTAGTCTAGATTCGCATTCTCACACAACATTGTAACCAGAGTCGGAGCGCTCACTACACTATTGCTTATATGATGGGGTTGAGGTGGCGTTGAATTGGATCCTGTAAAGTAAAGTTTGTAGAGTGGAAAAATATAACAAATAAAAGCCAGAAAAAATGGCTAATGACAAGAAGGTGGGCGGTGGCGAGATGAGAATATGGCGGGGGCTTCTTTATTAGATTGAGATTTTAATGAGAGACAATTTTGTGGAAATGCTAACAATACTTTTTGGATTAGAATGTGATTAATTTCCAACATATGATAGTATGAATTGACGTTAATAATGGTTAAATTATGTTTCATAAATAAAATGTTACTGTTTTTGACACATTCTCTGTAAAACCTTCAACTTTCGACAATGTATTGATATTACCTTGTAATTAGACATATCCATTAGCCCTATATAAAATAATTAAATGTAGGCTTCTTTATAGCAGGAGTCCTTAAAATGAACCCCATGAGCTCTATTTTTCAAAGATGAGACTTGCATATAGCCTACACATTAAAATACACAATTTACATTAACACATAAAAACGACACAACATACAATTACGTTTCTAAACGCACATTATCTACCTAATCACATGAAACAAACCCATTTGTACAACATAATAAAATATTTGACACATCACAACAGCACATGTCTAGACACCTTTTCTTGTTTTAATCTAATTTCTGTAATTGCAAATCTTTCCTGATTCCAAGAACAATTCCACATTGTCTGCAGTATCACCTACATTTTGTGTAAATTCAACATAAATGCCAATCCTACAGCTAATCAGAACCCATTCTTGATTCTCAAACTGATTCAATTTCTAAAACAATTTATTAATCAAGAAAAAATACTATTATACTATAATACCTTATTTTAAATTCAAATTCACTGGTTCCACCCCGAACATATCGAGAATCCCATTGTTTATTAAGATCCAGATGATCTATTGCACATGCAGCAGCCACTTATCCTTATCTTATTCATTAATTTGTAAAATTGCAAAATCTGTCTCCACAGATTCTAGACAATTATTGGTAATTTCAATTTCAGAACACAATATATACATTTAACAATAGGCAGTTGCATTACCTGATTGAAAAAAAAACCTTTTTCAACAATATTTAAGCACACAAAGTACAGATCAATTCTCCTAGAAGATGAGTAGCCTACGGCACATCATTGATTAAACCCTTTCACGTCTTCTCTCCCCTTTTCCCTTTACACAGCCAATACTCATCCAACAATAAATCAAATAATTAACAAATCAAGTTTCGGACCGCCGGTAATCTTCGCCCAGTGATCAGGATGGCTAAAGGCACTCCTGGGAAGCCCAAAGGCAAGATGTCTGCCTACGCCTACTTTGTTCAGACCTGTCGGGAAGAGCACAAGAAAAAGAGCCCAGAGATCCCTGTAAACTTCTCTGAATTCTCAAAGAAATGCTCCGGAAGGTGGAAGGTGAGAACAGGCAGATTTGTATTGGTCCAATAGGCTATTATACTTACCTGGTATAATAAAGATTTACTGTGAGTAAAATCACCGATTTACTAACTGATTAATGAGATAAAGCATGAGGTCCTTTTAATCAGTTTATTACAGTTTTGACACTAGCACAAAACCTAGTGTGCTTGGCCAATGCATCACTCCACACACGTTTTATTGGAACAGAAAACGATTTAACGCATCACTTTTATCTTATGCAATTTCATTAAATTCTGCGATTTTTCATTCAGTCTTTCCTATAAAAAAATAATCTGGGGTTTTCTTTAAAGCACAGTCACGACATGCTAAGCAGCAGCTACACATTCTTTCCTGCAGGTGGCGCTATTAGTCCATATCTACTTGACTATGTCAAATAATTAAAAAAAATTAAGGTGGTCTCTCAAGGATTCTCCCATTCAGCATTTAATGTATTTGTCCTAAAAAATAAAATTAAATGTTCACACTACAAAAGCAGACTTGCAAAATACTTTGAGTGTGGTTAACCTTTAGAAACTAATGAACATATTTGTTTGTATGTACAAAATGTATTGGGTGGAAACGTTTGAAGTGACTTTAATGTTGGATTTTCGCAGACAATGTCTGGTAAAGAAAAGGGGAAGTTTGAAGACATGGCAAAGCAGGATAAGGTGCGCTACGACAATGAGATGATGCACTTTGCCCCTGGTGGCAAGAAGGGAAGGAAGAAGGACCCCAATGCACCTAAGAGACCCCCGTAAGTACCACAAAAACATATGATAAAATAAAAGCATTTATCCAACATCAATTAAAATAAAATAACTATATTTTCCTTTCTCCCTAGATCTGGTTTCTTTATCTTCTGCGCAGACCACCGGCCTAAGATCAAGGCCCAGCACCCTAGCCTAGGTATTGGGGATGTGGCCAAGAAACTTGGGGAGCAATGGAACAACTTAACTGATGCTACCAAACAGCCCTACCTGATTAAGGCCAACAAACTCAAAGACAAATATCAGAAGGTATGAGATAGCCTGTGTATACCACACTCCAAACACCATATTAAGACTTTGGTGTGTCTTGTCATGGGGAGGTAAGGTTTCCTGTATTTATGCTTAAAAGGAGTTGAACGAATTTGCTATAATTCAGCGACTGATTGCACGAGATGAAATGATTGCACGAGATGGCATACAACATAATACCAAAACAAGCCAATTTGTTAATACCTCTGCTTACCTCCCTCTCTTCTTCCAGGACGTTGCTGACTATAAATCTGGTAAAGGGAAAGTGGCAGCCCCGAGCATGGCCCCGAAACCAGTGATGAATAATAACATGGATGATGACGATGATGATGAAGACGAGGAAGATGAGGAAGAGGAGGACGATGACGAGGAGGATGACGAGTAGACGTTTAGTTTTGTGTGTCGTTTTGTTAGTTTGGAGAAGACAAAACAGTGGCGATTAAGTAATGCGTGTTTCTGTCCAGTTTGAAATGCGACAAGAGGGTTAGAGGAAGAAGCACTACTGGTATCTTTATGTTGCTTGGTTACATTGCTCCGCCCCTGCCCCCTTTTCCCACTCGTTGTTGTTTTAAAGTTGTCACTATGTTGATTTTGTGTAAACTGCTTACGTAAAGTTCACAATGTACGCTGCATCCGGTTAAGAATTTAAGAAAACTGTGATTGAACTCGAAGCGGAATCCCTAATCCCCCCCTCCAACACCTGTGAATGCGTGAACATGCTCGTGCGTGCATGTGCGCTTGCGGGCGCGTTAGTGTCCACATCCCCATTCCCCAGCACTTTCCAGGGTCTTCCTCAAATCCCTCACAGCATTGTCTCTAAACTGGTTGTATATCAATTCATCGGAGAGCATTTAAAACCAGTGGTAGCATTGCGGTATATATACATATTTTTGTTTCTGAAGTGCGTCCCAAATGTCACTCTCACTATTTTGAACATTGCTTTTGACCAGGATCAATATACAAGAAGGCTCTGGTCAAAAGTTGTCCACCATGAAGAGAATGTCTGGAGGCGCAGCATTTGTTTAAAAAATAATAATGTGCGAGGTGGTGTGTTACTGTATATGTTTGACTTAGACATAGTAAAATGTTTTTCTCAGTTTTGTTTTAGTATTAGGCCTACTTGAATTGTTTTGAGGCCTCCAGTGTAAGGCGTTATCAGATTGCACATATCGAGTAGGAGTGGTGGAAACCACAAGGGTTAATATCTTACATTATTCGGGTAATAATTCCTAACTTCCATTCACGCATTGATGTAAATGAAGACAACGGGAAAATGGATTTCGGTGCAAATTCGCCGTTCGCCCGTTTGGGAACGAAGAGGGGGTAGGGTACCATCAACCAACGGTAGCCTAGATACTAGAAACGATCATTTCCCCTTCGGCTAAGTGCATTTTTACAATTAACCGTTCGTTGTTACAAGAACTTCGCTGTGTTCCACGTCTGATAGATATTTTATGTATATCAACAATATCACGGTGGGAAAAAACGACACATTGAGGGAATGAGCACGGCTGTTGACTATTATAATAAACTTGTACTTATCTGTAAGATTTTTTTCTGTTTTGAATGTTTAGAAAAGCTATGTTCGCAATTATTATTAAAGTATGACATTTTTACAGATGATGTTATTTATTTAGCTGCTGAAAAGTCCATTAAGTTATAAAAAAGTGTCAGCGCACAAATCATCTTAAAACAATTACTACGGAACCCAATTAACTTTTAAGTTGCAAATATATTACAACTTAAAAGTAATATTTTCGAAGTCAGAGTTGATACGATAGGCTACATCTATACAACTGCATGCAGGAATGAAAAACAACGAAATTACAGTGAATAAGAATACAATATTTATGCTTGAACTCGATGACCTTTTTTGAGAGGTGTTCATCAGCTTGATTCCATCTCTTCTATCATTAGCTTTTGTGAACTAGTGCTTAAAATATATATTATTCTGATGTTTCTTTCTCCTATAGCACTATCCTTGCCGATAGCTACTTCATTGAGGAAGATTACAACTACTGAGATGTGTTGTTGTCCCAACTGCTTGTCTTTAAATTTAGTTTGCGAAATGATTAAAATGTATGAAAAAAGCATCGTTGTAGAACGTTACACACACAATGGAAAAGGTTATGTTTGTCTGTTTTAGAGTCCAACTGAGATTTGGCTTCAGTATTTGACACAATCATTTCAATATGGAGAGAGGCCATGAGATGCCGCAATGACTGCCAGATGACAGTGTGGTAGACAAGTAAAGGTTTAAGAGCCATTTATTGTGTTTACCATTTTAGAGATCCTTCAGTACTTTAGTTAAAAAATGGTTCCTTTGACATCTGGAATGTTTAGAGGCCATGACTATTTTATTGTGTGCATCAAATGATACAGCATTAAAAAGACCAAGTTGCCCATTTGACTTAAAATCTAATTTTAGGTATAAGTACTCTTACAATATTTTTTGTTGTTACTACATTGTATACAAATACCATAGTAAAGATCTCCCACATGACTTCCAAGAATAGTACTGTCTTCAAACACTGTGCCTTATAATTGATTATTTTTGTCACTCCACTGTTACGTAGCGGAAGTGTAGTGTAGAGGAAATCCAGGCTCAGTTCATGTATCTTCCGTTTAAAAGGGTTTTTATATAGAATAAAACAAACCGTAAACTGCAACACAAAACTATATACTGTATGAATAAAAATGAAGTTGTGAATCGACGTGGCATATAAACAATAACCAACACAGTGCAGCCAGATCCAGTGACCTAAATACTTAATCACCAATCCCATACACTCTGTGACACATAAATTAAACTAAATGTAAAACAGCTGTGACAATCCCCGTGCACCAACACCCTCCTAGCCCACTAGATGTCCCTGGTGAGCTAGGAATTGGGACATACTGTCACGATTGGTGTGGTGGCGTTGCTACACTTCCACTTCGGTGATCCACTTCCGTGTTTTTGTTATCACTAGCTGTGATTACTTCCTCTTTCACGTGGTCACAGCTGTTAGTAATCTGTCACCTTATGTGGGGATATAAAGGGGTCGCTAGCAAGTCACTCGTTGCTTAGCATTGTTTGTTATATGTCACATGAGATTAGAGGTGAGTGTTATCTGGGGACAACCGTGGTGTGTGAATGTTTTATTATAAGACGCTATACGCGCACTATCATTTGCAGTTTGCACCAGTTAGTCCTTTTTCCGCCGTACTCGGTTTGTTTTATGTTCGGTTGTATTTAATAAACCTGTCTGAACGGATCTAAGACTCTGCACATGGCTTTCACCGCACTACGCCGCTCCATCCGTGACACATACACATTTTAATTTAGCAAATCAATATTATTTACATTTACTGTAAGTCATTTTGCAGCTTTTTTCACAGTGACTGGATATTGTGCAACCCAGCATCGCATTAATTGAGTAAATATTTGGCCTAGCTTTTATGCAAAACGCAATTACGTTCAGTATGAACATAACAGCAGTGCTTTTACGTAAAATATCAAAATATACCAGCAAGGGATGGCTCAATACCCCTTTTTTATGTTTGATACTGATAACGTTTCTGCAATCTTGAGTATCTGTCGATATTGATACAAATCCCAAACCATCTTTTCTCCTCTTTTAAACAAGTAAACTGTTCCATTTTTTTATGCCCTTTGCATAACCTAACCATCTTGATGGTCATACTGAACCTAATTGTCGCAACTCCAGCTGAGGGTGTGGCAGCTCCACCTGCGGGCGGTATCCGGCGGTCGTCCTCTCCGGCTTATTAGTCATCACCGAATCTCCTCCCCCCCGGCACACATTGTTCAGTCTCGTCATCACCACACCTGGTGTCCATTATCTCATTAGAGGACTATTTAAGCTCCCAGTGTTTCGGTTGTCTTTGTGTGGATTTGTTACGTGTATTGTACTCCACGGCTCTCTTTGCGAGAACGTTGTTTATTGCTTCAGTTATTAAGTGCGCTGCGACGCATCTCATTCTCATTTTGGAAAGCATGTTCAACGCTACACTGCGTTCGAGGGGTTGTTCCTAAATTAAAAAGTATTATTGAACGCTCTCCGTGGTCCTGACTGGTTTTCATCCTTCCGTCCACCCTACACACCGTGACACTAATAAGGTTTAGCAAGTAGCCTATAGGCTATATAAACACAATTCCTGAGATGTAAGTTGCATTTGTGAGCGTATTATTAGATATTTTTTTCTAAGGTGGCCCATCGTGGTAATTAAAATACAATACTATTTCAGTTGTTCCCACTCCACCTCTTGGAGCTCCCACCGAGGTAAAGTTGGTTGGATTTTCGATATTGGATATTCAACGGAATTTCGGAGCCCGAGATCAGATCCGGTTTTCCCGCAAGCAGTCACACTACACCCCAGTGATCGGCCGACAGAAACCTCCGTGTGTTAAATCAATAGCTGTATAACATGGCCTTGAAACTTCAAATCACTGTTGCATTGTTTATAGAGGACACACACATGTTGCACTGCCTCTGTTTGTTAAAGAAATAGTGAAAACAAATGTTTAATAAACATTTAAAAACTGTAAAAATCAATAGTGTTTTTGTTAAATAACTTTTAAAATGTACTCAATCCACTTTCATATTGTCTACAAAGGCCATTTACATATTGCACAGGCTTTAGGTTTTAAAGAAATGGTGTGACAAATGTTTAATAAACATCAACCTCAAACCCTTTTTAGATTGTCTACAGGGGCCATCCACAAGTTGCACAGCCTTTGGTTTTTCAAATTAAAAGTTTGAAAGTTTTTAATATGCATTTTTAACCTGCATATCTCAATAGCTTTTTTGTGCAATTACTTTTTAACCTCAAACACTTTCAGATAGTCTGCAGGGGCCCTCCACTGGTTGCACAGCCTTTGGTTTTTCAAAATAAAAGTTTTAAAACTTTTAATATACATTTTAAGCCTGCATATCTCAATAGCTTTTTTGTGCAGTGACCTATTCAACTCAAACCACTTTGAGGGGCCATCCACATGTTGCACAGCCTTTGTTTTTTTCAAAATTATTTTGAAAAACCAAAGCCTGTGCAACATGTGAAATATATTTGTAGACAATATGAAAGTAAATTGAGGTTTCCAAGTGATTTCACAGATTTTTACAGTTTTTAAATGTTTATTAAAAATCTCCTACACCATTTCCTTAAAAAAACAAAGCTGTGCAAAATGTGGTTGTACTCTATAAAACAATCTGACAGTGATTTGAAGTTTCAAGGCCAAATGGTTAAACATCTATAGAATTAATAACGTTGGGACTTGCACTTTATGGACGGTCCCTAACTCTAAGCTGACGGAGGTTTCTGTCGGTCGATCACCGGTGTGTATGTGGCTGCTTGCGGGAAAACCGGACCTGATATCGGGCTCCGAATATTCGTTGGATATCCAATATCCAACCAACTTTACCTCGATGAGCTCCCTACATTTGAATAACAATGTTCAAACCTGGTCCAGTGATCTAAGCCGCTGCTGCCGGTGCATACTGATGCAGCATGGGTTCAAAGACCTCTCTCTTCCTTAAAATACTTTTCTGTCCTTGGAAACATAAAAATGTATCTTAAATATATTTATTTAAAAAAAGCACTATTTAAGAAGTGAACACCTGTTGTCGGATTTGGTTTTATGTCTTCATTTTGTCACTAGGAGGCAATAGAGATACATGGCTGGAGGGAGCCACATCACATTCAGAATTGTCAGGGGCAGGCCTCATAGTGCTGTAAGGCTGGACATTATAACATAGTTTATTATCATGCGATATTGCTGTATGGCATAGACGACTAAAGAATACTTTGTATGTAGGTGCAATTAAAGTAAGTGCACAGATGTTTCTTTTCTAACCCTAACCAAAAATCCATGCTGCCTATTTTCTTAGCCCTGAATTTAACACTTACCATAACATAAACTTTAACTGAATACCCTACCAATAATTTCAAAACCTAATCAAGTGCTAACTCTACTCTAACTCCTTGTAAACCTTCGATCCCAGAATGCTTCTTCAACCTAACTGGTAATGCCTAAAGCTGAAAGTAACAAAGTTGAAAGACGTGTAAATCAGTTAAAATACACACACACAGACGCAGACGCAGACGCAGACGCACACGCACACACACACACACACACACACACACACAGAGCATCCTATTGCTGCACCAAAACTTGATCTTGAAAAAAACTGCAAGACTTTTATGCAGGGAAAGCTATAATCTAAGCAGGATGGATGTGTTACTTTTAAAATCAAACACGCATAGTCTGAAACCTAGCCCACTAAGATTATTTAACAGTTCTATGAAATACGTATAACAAATATATCCTTGCTACAAAATCAGCATTTTATTCAGAATGAAAGTAAGTTTTCAGTTATTAAGATTAGATTAGTTGAGTTAATTCCACAATATCCCGGAGGAAAATGAATTATGATTGGCCATGTGATACGTATTCTACACTAGCGATTTGTTTTCCTTCTTTCTCCTATCTTTTACAAAAACACATCCTCTTCCTAATACCGATTTCTGATTGGTTGTCGAAAATGCAAGGGCGGACTGAACCACTTGTCTGTTACTTACTGACGTAGCTGTTCATTATTTCGAAGAGATTGGTCAAACGCGTTGTCTGTCTAACAGTGAGGGCGTGGCTTTGTGCTGTCAGAATTCGAGAGGGGTAGGAACCAAGCAGTTCGTTTCCGTCTCTAAGCTGCGGAAACGGAGTTTCGAGAAGCTGCGTGTGCAGAACCGAGACTGATTGGAGCTCGAGCCCGCGTCTGAAAGGAAACGGGAAAATTAACGAAGACATTGACACTAACATATAATTACAATTCGCGACATTAAACGTTAATACCAAAAGGACAAATGTGCGAACATTTGCAATCCAGATGTGCAATCACTGCAGCATGATCTTTGACCCTTGATTAAGAGCAACCAGTGGAGTATTGTAAACATAACCTGGTATATTTATTTGTTTCCCTTGTCATCATCACTAATGTGCATTCATTGCTTATAACACATGAGCACTAAAACTTTTAATGCATTATGGGTAATGTTCACATATTGTTGTTTCCTCTGTTGCTCTTTATGATAGGCTTCCTTCAATTTCCACTTCCTTTGGCAGGTTAACAAATATTTCCACTGCAATAAGGTCCTTTAAATTGAAATTAGTTACAGACAGAGAATGACATAGACGGCACGTGAGACACAGACAGAGCGAGTCAGACACACAGAGACAGACACACAGATAGATACACATGTCAGTACACCCAGGGAGAGAACGACACACACCAAAACAGGACAGCTCCCCCGTCGACCCAGTACTTAACTCATTAAGTTCAACACCAGATGACCTTTCATAAAGCTAGCCATGGCTAACCCTGATGCAACGATACACACTCACACGTGGATGTTCACATAACCCGTGCTAATATAGTTATTTGTTTCCTTTGTCTCAGAACGATGTGCACATCATTGCTAATGTACATTGCTTATAATTAATAATATAATTATAAAACTTTAAATGAATTTTGGGTAATGTTCTGTTAATGTTGTTTCCACTGTTGCTCTTTATGATCAATTTCCACTTCCTTTGGCAAGGTTAGCAAATAATTCCACTGCAATAAGGTTGAAAGGTTGAAATTGACATACTGACACACTCACACGTGGATGTTCACATTGTAGTCCACAACAGCTATTTGATGCACTGACAGAAATGAAAAGTTAATAATAATTAATAATAATTAATGCATTTATGTTTTACTAATTAAACTAGTCTACATAAAGTTTTGGCCTACATTACCAATTAAGCCCTCCTTCATGGTCTCCCATTGAAGAGACACAGTATGTACAATATGTAAAAATGAAGAGACGGGTTGGCTTTACCCAGATAATTATTGCGGTTAATTCCTGCAGACAAAAATAAACACACAATCACAAATTATATTGACAAATGCACAGCTGATAGGAAAAGTGGGTCAGTGTGTGTGTGTGTGTGTGTGTGCGTGTGTGTGTTAGAGGATATAACAATGAATCAATTAAAGAGGCTCTAAGCCCTTTTTGTTAATCCATTCATCTCTCATTACTAATCAAATCAGGTAAAGGACAGCAACGTAGAGATCAGGAAATAAGGTGAACGAAAACGCCAGGTTGTCTATTTAATACAGGAGTGAGGGAGACTATATAATGTATACATGTCGTGGAAAAATAAGCACACAAGCAGATCTTATGGATAAATACAATGCTCACACACACACCCATATACACACATGTTGTAAGGCTATTGTTTAAAAGCAAGATCTGAAAGTCCCATCTCGATGTCTTTATATCTCTCTCCCGCCTCTCTTTATTTTCCCTCTTCCCCCCCTCCACCTACCCACCTCTCACTGTTTTTTCTAATGTTTTTAATAATATGTCTAATGAAGGTCATACAGTTCCTCAATAGCCTGTTCTATCCATCATCAATCTGTCTGTCCATCCATCCCACGCTTGTACTCTTCATGCACCATTTGGGATTGCCTCTGTATCATCGTACTCCTCTCCTTCACTCTGAAAAATAGACGGTTAACAGGGGAGAGGAGGTTTAACCATTTCTACGTGAAATTATTTTCCACCTGAGATCGAGAATGAGATTCTAATGTAATTTAACTTGAGATTTCAGGTGATTCAAACTACCTGATAACATTCCGTGGATACATCTTAGTGCATTGCAACTAAGTAACTGATAACAAATATTTTGTCTCCGTAATGCATTTAAGAGGGAATAATAGACTGGAGATCAACTTCCCCTTTAATGTACAAGAAGGGTTGCTGCTCTGAATTTACTTTGGATTGTGTGTGGTTTATGGTGTGTGCGCGTGTGTGTGTAGGACAACACACACGCCCCCCCCCCCGCCCCGCACACACACAACATTCCATTTAGTCCCCTCATTCCCTGTCTCCTAAAGTGGTTTAAGCCCGAGGCATCTGATCTGAATTTCACTATCAGGTATAGGACTGCGGTTGAAACCATAACAGAAGTATCCACCGGACCCTGTTTTAGTTGAATAAAAAAAATGGTAATGTAACCGCTTTCTATTTTATACATAGCTATAATTGTATCTACATAAAATGTAATAACATTAAAAATGTATGTTATGAGTTATCGTGTTTGTTTGACAATGCTCATTATTATAAATGAAATTCTTCGACAATCAAATAGTGATTGATTGTGCTAAAAACACCGATGTAGATGAAGAGACAGTTCCCTTCCAAAACGGATTTCTTGTCCAACAGGTCTCCCTGTTTCGCATGGGGGTGGATTTGTGCGTATGCATGCACGTGTGTGTAATGTGAGCATATCTAACAGCAGTAAAATGACAACTGGCTTGCAGGCAGCTCCATACATCCACCCACTCCTGTCTCCTTCGCTGCATTCCTCCTCCCACTTTCCCTCACAGCCTCCAGCTTACCGTTTATATTAGAATGTAACTGAAAACAAATACACCGAATGACAGTACTTCTGACCACGGCCAGTACCAAAAACGTATTTCTTTATAACAGGGTGTCATTTCTGAGGTAGGCTTTCTTGTATCGATATAAATAGCCAAATGCTGCTACTTTTATATTTTGCCGTTTGTTTCGATTGGTTGGCTTAAAGAGCTAGAATATCCCACATCTCAGACACGCGACACACCCCATGCCTTCTCCCGACACACACACACACACACACACACACACACACACACACACACACACACACACACACACACACACACACACACACGTCTTGACTGACACAAGAGCGCAATGCGAGCGTGGGATGGATTAAAACAGGTTTGATTTGCGACCTACGTATTTCATGTATATACGGAGAAAGTCAGTGAGAGACAGAAAGAGTGAAATACGGAGAGAGGAGAAGAAAATAGAGCAAATCCATATTATATGGATCCCACTGTACCATCTCAGATTATAATAACTCCAAGGTCTAGTGTTGCGCTATCATAAAAACACATTTGTGTGTGCATTGGAATGAAACCAAAGCCATACGTCAAACCCACGTCATACTCGGGGGTGTCATCCTCCGGCGCTGCAGTAGGCACATAAGATAGAGGAGTAGGTTATAAGATATAGGAGTAGGCACATAAGATAGAAGAGTAGGCACATAAGCTAGTGGAGCATAGGCACATAAGATAGAGGAGTATAGGAACACATAAGATAGAGGAGTATAGGAACACATAAGATAGAGGAGGCACATAAGCTAGAGGTGTAGGCACATAAGATAGAGGAGTAGACACTAGAGGAGTAGGCCATAAACTAGAGGAGTATGCAATAAGCGCTCGTTTGATTTGCACACAAACAGCCTCTCCCGGTCATTTAAATAGAAGCCTTGTGAATGCCATTCACGGTTTCACGTGAATCCTCGATTTATTGTCACTGTAATAAGAGAGCTATAACGTTGACAATGACGCGGCAACACTAATAATATTAGTAATATATAGATGACCAATCTATTCAGGTACCCCACCGCTGGCTGCATCAGTAACGGAGTTCATCACTTGAAGTGACTTTAATGTTGGATTTTCGCAGACAATGTCTGGTAAAGAAAAGGGGAAGTTTGAAGACATGGCAAAGCAGGATAAGGTGCGCTACGACAATGAGATGATGCACTTTGCCCCTGGTGGCAAGAAGGGAAGGAAGAAGGACCCCAATGCACCTAAGAGACCCCCGTAAGTACCACAAAAACATATGATAAAATAAAAGCATTTATCCAACATCAATTAAAATAAAATAACTATATTTTCCTTTCTCCCTAGATCTGGTTTCTTTATCTTCTGCGCAGACCACCGGCCTAAGATCAAGGCCCAGCACCCTAGCCTAGGTATTGGGGATGTGGCCAAGAAACTTGGGGAGCAATGGAACAACTTAACTGATGCTACCAAACAGCCCTACCTGATTAAGGCCAACAAACTCAAAGACAAATATCAGAAGGTATGAGATAGCCTGTGTATACCACACTCCAAACACCATATTAAGACTTTGGTGTGTCTTGTCATGGGGAGGTAAGGTTTCCTGTATTTATGCTTAAAAGGAGTTGAACGAATTTGCTATAATTCAGCGACTGATTGCACGAGATGAAATGATTGCACGAGATGGCATACAACATAATACCAAAACAAGCCAATTTGTTAATACCTCTGCTTACCTCCCTCTCTTCTTCCAGGACGTTGCTGACTATAAATCTGGTAAAGGGAAAGTGGCAGCCCCGAGCATGGCCCCGAAACCAGTGATGAATAATAACATGGATGATGACGATGATGATGAAGACGAGGAAGATGAGGAAGAGGAGGACGATGACGAGGAGGATGACGAGTAGACGTTTAGTTTTGTGTGTCGTTTTGTTAGTTTGGAGAAGACAAAACAGTGGCGATTAAGTAATGCGTGTTTCTGTCCAGTTTGAAATGCGACAAGAGGGTTAGAGGAAGAAGCACTACTGGTATCTTTATGTTGCTTGGTTACATTGCTCCGCCCCTGCCCCCTTTTCCCACTCGTTGTTGTTTTAAAGTTGTCACTATGTTGATTTTGTGTAAACTGCTTACGTAAAGTTCACAATGTACGCTGCATCCGGTTAAGAATTTAAGAAAACTGTGATTGAACTCGAAGCGGAATCCCTAATCCCCCCCTCCAACACCTGTGAATGCGTGAACATGCTCGTGCGTGCATGTGCGCTTGCGGGCGCGTTAGTGTCCACATCCCCATTCCCCAGCACTTTCCAGGGTCTTCCTCAAATCCCTCACAGCATTGTCTCTAAACTGGTTGTATATCAATTCATCGGAGAGCATTTAAAACCAGTGGTAGCATTGCGGTATATATACATATTTTTGTTTCTGAAGTGCGTCCCAAATGTCACTCTCACTATTTTGAACATTGCTTTTGACCAGGATCAATATACAAGAAGGCTCTGGTCAAAAGTTGTCCACCATGAAGAGAATGTCTGGAGGCGCAGCATTTGTTTAAAAAATAATAATGTGCGAGGTGGTGTGTTACTGTATATGTTTGACTTAGACATAGTAAAATGTTTTTCTCAGTTTTGTTTTAGTATTAGGCCTACTTGAATTGTTTTGAGGCCTCCAGTGTAAGGCGTTATCAGATTGCACATATCGAGTAGGAGTGGTGGAAACCACAAGGGTTAATATCTTACATTATTCGGGTAATAATTCCTAACTTCCATTCACGCATTGATGTAAATGAAGACAACGGGAAAATGGATTTCGGTGCAAATTCGCCGTTCGCCCGTTTGGGAACGAAGAGGGGGTAGGGTACCATCAACCAACGGTAGCCTAGATACTAGAAACGATCATTTCCCCTTCGGCTAAGTGCATTTTTACAATTAACCGTTCGTTGTTACAAGAACTTCGCTGTGTTCCACGTCTGATAGATATTTTATGTATATCAACAATATCACGGTGGGAAAAAACGACACATTGAGGGAATGAGCACGGCTGTTGACTATTATAATAAACTTGTACTTATCTGTAAGATTTTTTTCTGTTTTGAATGTTTAGAAAAGCTATGTTCGCAATTATTATTAAAGTATGACATTTTTACAGATGATGTTATTTATTTAGCTGCTGAAAAGTCCATTAAGTTATAAAAAAGTGTCAGCGCACAAATCATCTTAAAACAATTACTACGGAACCCAATTAACTTTTAAGTTGCAAATATATTACAACTTAAAAGTAATATTTTCGAAGTCAGAGTTGATACGATAGGCTACATCTATACAACTGCATGCAGGAATGAAAAACAACGAAATTACAGTGAATAAGAATACAATATTTATGCTTGAACTCGATGACCTTTTTTGAGAGGTGTTCATCAGCTTGATTCCATCTCTTCTATCATTAGCTTTTGTGAACTAGTGCTTAAAATATATATTATTCTGATGTTTCTTTCTCCTATAGCACTATCCTTGCCGATAGCTACTTCATTGAGGAAGATTACAACTACTGAGATGTGTTGTTGTCCCAACTGCTTGTCTTTAAATTTAGTTTGCGAAATGATTAAAATGTATGAAAAAGCATCGTTGTAGAACGTTACACACACAATGGAAAAGGTTATGTTTGTCTGTTTTAGAGTCCAACTGAGATTTGGCTTCAGTATTTGACACAATCATTTCAATATGGAGAGAGGCCATGAGATGCCGCAATGACTGCCAGATGACAGTGTGGTAGACAAGTAAAGGTTTAAGAGCCATTTATTGTGTTTACCATTTTAGAGATCCTTCAGTACTTTAGTTAAAAAATGGTTCCTTTGACATCTGGAATGTTTAGAGGCCATGACTATTTTATTGTGTGCATCAAATGATACAGCATTAAAAAGACCAAGTTGCCCATTTGACTTAAAATCTAATTTTAGGTATAAGTACTCTTACAATATTTTTTGTTGTTACTACATTGTATACAAATACCATAGTAAAGATCTCCCACATGACTTCCAAGAATAGTACTGTCTTCAAACACTGTGCCTTATAATTGATTATTTTTGTCACTCCACTGTTACGTAGCGGAAGTGTAGTGTAGAGGAAATCCAGGCTCAGTTCATGTATCTTCCGTTTAAAAGGGTTTTTATATAGAATAAAACAAACCGTAAACTGCAACACAAAACTATATACTGTATGAATAAAAATGAAATTGTGAATCGACGTGGCATAGAAACAATAACCAACACAGTGCAGCCAGATCCAGTGACCTAAATACTTAATCACCAATCCCATACACTCTGTGACACATAAATTAAACTAAATGTAAAACAGCTGTGACAATCCCCGTGCACCAACACCCTCCTAGCCCACTAGATGTCCCTGGTGAGCTAGGAATTGGGACATACTGTCACGATTGGTGTGGTGGCGTTGCTACACTTCCACTTCGGTGATCCACTTCCGTGTTTTTGTTTGTCACTAGCTGTGATTACTTCCTCTTTCACGTGGTCACAGCTGTTAGTAATCTGTCACCTTATGTGGGGATATAAAGGGGTCGCTAGCAAGTCACTCGTTGCTTAGCATTGTTTGTTATATGTCACATGAGATTAGAGGTGAGTGTTATCTGGGGACAACCGTGGTGTGTGAATGTTTTATTATAAGACGCTATACGCGCACTATCATTTGCAGTTTGCACCAGTTAGTCCTTTTTCCGCCGTACTCGGTTTGTTTTATGTTCGGTTGTATTTAATAAACCTGTCTGAACGGATCTAAGACTCTGCACATGGCTTTCACCGCACTACGCCGCTCCATCCGTGACACATACACATTTTAATTTAGCAAATCAATATTATTTACATTTACTGTAAGTCATTTTGCAGCTTTTTTCACAGTGACTGGATATTGTGCAACCCAGCATCGCATTAATTGAGTAAATATTTGGCCTAGCTTTTATGCAAAACGCAATTACGTTCAGTATGAACATAACAGCAGTGCTTTTACGTAAAATATCAAAATATACCAGCAAGGGATGGCTCAATACCCCTTTTTTATGTTTGATACTGATAACGTTTCTGCAATCTTGAGTATCTGTCGATATTGATACAAATCCCAAACCATCTTTTCTCCTCTTTTAAACAAGTAAACTGTTCCATTTTTTTATGCCCTTTGCATAACCTAACCATCTTGATGGTCATACTGAACCTAATTGTCGCAACTCCAGCTGAGGGTGTGGCAGCTCCACCTGCGGGCGGTATCCGGCGGTCGTCCTCTCCGGCTTATTAGTCATCACCGAATCTCCTCCCCCCCGGCACACATTGTTCAGTCTCGTCATCACCACACCTGGTGTCCATTATCTCATTAGAGGACTATTTAAGCTCCCAGTGTTTCGGTTGTCTTTGTGTGGATTTGTTACGTGTATTGTACTCCACGGCTCTCTTTGCGAGAACGTTGTTTATTGCTTCAGTTATTAAGTGCGCTGCGACGCATCTCATTCTCATTTTGGAAAGCATGTTCAACGCTACACTGCGTTCGAGGGGTTGTTCCTAAATTAAAAAGTATTATTGAACGCTCTCCGTGGTCCTGACTGGTTTTCATCCTTCCGTCCACCCTACACACCGTGACACTAATAAGGTTTAGCAAGTAGCCTATAGGCTATATAAACACAATTCCTGAGATGTAAGTTGCATTTGTGAGCGTATTATTAGATATTTTTTTCTAAGGTGGCCCATCGTGGTAATTAAAATACAATACTATTTCAGTTGTTCCCACTCCACCTCTTGGAGCTCCCACCGAGGTAAAGTTGGTTGGATTTTCGATATTGGATATTCAACGGAATTTCGGAGCCCGAGATCAGATCCGGTTTTCCCGCAAGCAGTCACACTACACCCCAGTGATCGGCCGACAGAAACCTCCGTGTGTTAAATCAATAGCTGTATAACATGGCCTTGAAACTTCAAATCACTGTTGCATTGTTTATAGAGGACACACACATGTTGCACTGCCTCTGTTTGTTAAAGAAATAGTGAAAACAAATGTTTAATAAACATTTAAAAACTGTAAAAATCAATAGTGTTTTTGTTAAATAACTTTTAAAATGTACTCAATCCACTTTCATATTGTCTACAAAGGCCATTTACATATTGCACAGGCTTTAGGTTTTAAAGAAATGGTGTGACAAATGTTTAATAAACATCAACCTCAAACCCTTTTTAGATTGTCTACAGGGGCCATCCACAAGTTGCACAGCCTTTGGTTTTTCAAATTAAAAGTTTGAAAGTTTTTAATATGCATTTTTAACCTGCATATCTCAATAG
Source organism: Dallia pectoralis (assembly GCA_029465975.1). Classification (NCBI taxonomy): domain Eukaryota; kingdom Metazoa; phylum Chordata; class Actinopteri; order Esociformes; family Umbridae; genus Dallia; species Dallia pectoralis. Next base: position 4,635,015 of record CM055735.1, on the reverse strand, counting down.
CTTTTTTGTGCAATTACTTTTTAACCTCAAACACTTTCAGATAGTCTGCAGGGGCCCTCCACTGGTTGCACAGCCTTTGGTTTTTCAAAATAAAAGTTTTAAAACTTTTAATATACATTTTAAGCCTGCATATCTCAATAGCTTTTTTGTGCAGTGACCTATTCAACTCAAACCACTTTGAGGGGCCATCCACATGTTGCACAGCCTTTGTTTTTTTCAAAATTATTTTGAAAAACCAAAGCCTGTGCAACATGTGAAATATATTTGTAGACAATATGAAAGTAAATTGAGGTTTCCAAGTGATTTCACAGATTTTTACAGTTTTTAAATGTTTATTAAAAATCTCCTACACCATTTCCTTAAAAAACAAAGCTGTGCAAAATGTGGTTGTACTCTATAAAACAATCTGACAGTGATTTGAAGTTTCAAGGCCAAATGGTTAAACATCTATAGAATTAATAACGTTGGCACTTGCACTTTATGGACGGTCCCTAACTCTAAGCTGACGGAGGTTTCTGTCGGTCGATCACCGGTGTGTATGTGGCTGCTTGCGGGAAAACCGGACCTGATATCGGGCTCCGAATATTCGTTGGATATCCAATATCCAACCAACTTTACCTCGATGAGCTCCCTACATTTGAATAACAATGTTCAAACCTGGTCCAGTGATCTAAGCCGCTGCTGCCGGTGCATACTGATGCAGCATGGGTTCAAAGACCTCTCTCTTCCTTAAAATACTTTTCTGTCCTTGGAAACATAAAAATGTATCTTAAATATATTTATTTAAAAAAAGCACTATTTAAGAAGTGAACACCTGTTGTCGGATTTGGTTTTATGTCTTCATTTTGTCACTAGGAGGCAATAGAGATACATGGCTGGAGGGAGCCACATCACATTCAGAATTGTCAGGGGCAGGCCTCATAGTGCTGTAAGGCTGGACATTATAACATAGTTTATTATCATGCGATATTGCTGTATGGCATAGACGACTAAAGAATACTTTGTATGTAGGTGCAATTAAAGTAAGTGCACAGATGTTTCTTTTTCTAACCCTAACCAAAAATCCATGCTGCCTATTTTCTTAGCCCTGAATTTAACACTTACCATAACATAAACTTTAACTGAATACCCTACCAATAATTTCAAAACCTAATCAAGTGCTAACTCTACTCTAACTCCTTGTAAACCTTCGATCCCAGAATGCTTCTTCAACCTAACTGGTAATGCCTAAAGCTGAAAGTAACAAAGTTGAAAGACGTGTAAATCAGTTAAAATACACACACACAGACGCAGACGCAGACGCACACACACACACACACACACACACACACACACACACACACACACACACACACACACACACACACACACACACACACACACACATACACACACACTTTAAAAGCAGCTTTTGACAAATCATGACCAAAGTACTGAGTTTTGAAGCAGAGCATCCTATTGCTGCACCAAACTTGATCTTGAAAAAAACTGCAAGACTTTTATGCAGGGAAAGCTATAATCTAAGCAGGATGGATGTGTTACTTTTAAAATCAAACACGCATAGTCTGAAACCTAGCCCACTAAGATTATTTAACAGTTCTATGAAATACGTATAACAAATATATCCTTGCTACAAAATCAGCATTTTATTCAGAATGAAAGTAAGTTTAGATTAGTTGAGTTAATTCCACAATATCCCGGAGGAAAATGAATTATGATTGGCCATGTGATACGTATTCTACACTAGCGATTTGTTTTCCTTCTTTCTCCTATCTTTTACAAAAACACATCCTCTTCCTAATACCGATTTCTGATTGGTTGTCGAAAATGCAAGGGCGGACTGAACCACTTGTCTGTTACTTACTGACGTAGCTGTTCATTATTTCGAAGAGATTGGTCAAACGCGTTGTCTGTCTAACAGTGAGGGCGTGGCTTTGTGCTGTCAGAATTCGAGAGGGGTAGGAACCAAGCAGTTCGTTTCCGTCTCTAAGCTGCGGAAACGGAGTTTCGAGAAGCTGCGTGTGCAGAACCGAGACTGATTGGAGCTCGAGCCCGCGTCTGAAAGGAAACGGGAAAATTAACGAAGACATTGACACTAACATATAATTACAATTCGCGACATTAAACGTTAATACCAAAAGGACTGTGAAGATGGGAGATAAAGCGGGGACCAGGTAGGAAGTCTACCCTCCTGACAGTTAATTTTTTCTGCATTGTATTTATGTTTTATTTGCGACCATAGATCATCTGAACATTTAGCTTATTTTCGCATGCAGAAACTGGGCAGAAGGCAGCACAATGATTGAGTTTGATAAAACGAAACAGCAAAAAAGTCGAATATTGTGTTATTTGTTTTGAAGGGGGTTCGTTTTGAGTGGTGTCCTCGTTTGTTGGTGGGGGGCACCGGACTGTGAGAATGTTTAGTGCAAGCGATACCATCACCATCAAATGTGCACGCAACGCACATTCACGGACTGGCGATACAATAACCCTAAATGCAAAACAATGGGTCAGTTTTTAGTTGTTAGAAATGGTGTAGGGTGGGGTTACATGGTAAAATAACCTCTTCTACATCATGATGTATTGGAAGCAATCAGATTGATCCTAGCCTAGATTCTGTCAGTTTGAAAGCAAGTGATGAACTCCGTTACTGATGCAGCCAGCGGTGGGGTACCTGAATAGATTGGTCATCTATATATTACTAATATTATTAGTGTTGCCGCGTCATTGTCAACGTTATAGCTCTCTTATTACAGTGACAATAAATCGAGGATTCACGTGAAACCGTGAATGGCATTCACAAGGCTTCTATTTAAATGACCGGGAGAGGCTGTTTGTGTGCAAATCAAACGAGCGCTTATTGCATACTCCTCTAGTTTATGGCCTACTCCTCTAGTGTCTACTCCTCTATCTTATGTGCCTACACCTCTAGCTTATGTGCCTCCTCTATCTTATGTGTTCCTATACTCCTCTATCTTATGTGTTCCTATACTCCTCTATCTTATGTGCCTATGCTCCACTAGCTTATGTGCCTACTCTTCTATCTTATGTGCCTACTCCTATATCTTATAACCTACTCCTCTATCTTATGTGCCTACTGCAGCGCCGGAGGATGACACCCCCGAGTATGACGTGGGTTTGACGTATGGCTTTGGTTTCATTCCAATGCACACACAAATGTGTTTTTATGATAGCGCAACACTAGACCTTGGAGTTATTATAATCTGAGATGGTACAGTGGGATCCATATAATATGGATTTGCTCTATTTTCTTCTCCTCTCTCCGTATTTCACTCTTTCTGTCTCTCACTGACTTTCTCCGTATATACATGAAATACGTAGGTCGCAAATCAAACCTGTTTTAATCCATCCCACGCTCGCATTGCGCTCTTGTGTCAGTCCAAGACGTGTGTGTGTGTGTGTGTGTGTGTGTGTGTGTGTGTGTGTGTGTGTGTGTGTGTGTGTGTGTGTGTGTGTGTCGGGAGAAGGCATGGGGTGTGTCGCGTGTCTGAGATGTGGGATATTCTAGCTCTTTAAGCCAACCAATCGAAACAAACGGCAAAATATAAAAGTAGCAGCATTTGGCTATTTATATCGATACAAGAAAGCCTACCTCAGAAATGACACCCTGTTATAAAGAAATACGTTTTTGGTACTGGCCGTGGTCAGAAGTACTGTCATTCGGTGTATTTGTTTTCAGTTACATTCTAATATAAACGGTAAGCTGGAGGCTGTGAGGGAAAGTGGGAGGAGGAATGCAGCGAAGGAGACAGGAGTGGGTGGATGTATGGAGCTGCCTGCAAGCCAGTTGTCATTTTACTGCTGTTAGATATGCTCACATTACACACACGTGCATGCATACGCACAAATCCACCCCCATGCGAAACAGGGAGACCTGTTGGACAAGAAATCCGTTTTGGAAGGGAACTGTCTCTTCATCTACATCGGTGTTTTTAGCACAATCAATCACTATTTGATTGTCGAAGAATTTCATTTATAATAATGAGCATTGTCAAACAAACACGATAACTCATAACATACATTTTTAATGTTATTACATTTTATGTAGATACAATTATAGCTATGTATAAAATAGAAAGCGGTTACATTACCATTTTTTTTATTCAACTAAAACAGGGTCCGGTGGATACTTCTGTTATGGTTTCAACCGCAGTCCTATACCTGATAGTGAAATTCAGATCAGATGCCTCGGGCTTAAACCACTTTAGGAGACAGGGAATGAGGGGACTAAATGGAATGTTGTGTGTGTGCGGGGCGGGGGGGCGTGTGTGTTGTCCTACACACACACGCGCACACACCATAAACCACACACAATCCAAAGTAAATTCAGAGCAGCAACCCTTCTTGTACATTAAAGGGAAGTTGATCTCCAGTCTATTATTCCCTCTTAAATGCATTACGGAGACAAAATATTTGTTATCAGTTACTTAGTTGCAATGCACTAAGATGTATCCACGGAATGTTATCAGGTAGTTTGAATCACCTGAAATCTCAAGTTAAATTACATTAGAATCTCATTCTCGATCTCAGGTGGAAAATAATTTCACGTAGAAATGGTTAAACCTCCTCCCCTGTTAACCGTCTATTTTTCAGAGTGAAGGAGAGGAGTACGATGATACAGAGGCAATCCCAAATGGTGCATGAAGAGTACAAGCGTGGGATGGATGGACAGACAGATTGATGATGGATAGAACAGGCTATTGAGGAACTGTATGACCTTCATTAGACATATTATTAAAAACATTAGAAAAAACAGTGAGAGGTGGGTAGGTGGAGGGGGGAAGAGGGAAAATAAAAGAGGCGGGAGAGAGATATAAAGACATCGAGATGGGACTTTCAGATCTTGCTTTTAAACAATAGCCTTACAACATGTGTGTATATGGGTGTGTGTGTGAGCATTGTATTTATCCATAAGATCTGCTTGTGTGCTTATTTTTCCACGACATGTATACATTATATAGTCTCCCTCACTCCTGTATTAAATAGACAACCTGGCGTTTTCGTTCACCTTATTTCCTGATCTCTACGTTGCTGTCCTTTACCTGATTTGATTAGTAATGAGAGATGAATGGATTAACAAAAAGGGCTTAGAGCCTCTTTAATTGATTCATTGTTATATCCTCTAACACACACACGCACACACACACACACACACACACTGACCCACTTTTCCTATCAGCTGTGCATTTGTCAATATAATTTGTGATTGTGTGTTTATTTTTGTCTGCAGGAATTAACCGCAATAATTATCTGGGTAAAGCCAACCCGTCTCTTCATTTTTACATATTGTACATACTGTGTCTCTTCAATGGGAGACCATGAAGGAGGGCTTAATTGGTAATGTAGGCCAAAACTTTATGTAGACTAGTTTAATTAGTAAAACATAAATGCATTAATTATTATTAATTATTATTAACTTTTCATTTCTGTCAGTGCATCAAATAGCTGTTGTGGACTACAATGTGAACATCCACGTGTGAGTGTGTCAGTATGTCAATTTCAACCTTTCAACCTTATTGCAGTGGAATTATTTGCTAACCTTGCCAAAGGAAGTGGAAATTGATCATAAAGAGCAACAGTGGAAACAACATTAACAGAACATTACCCAAAATTCATTTAAAGTTTTATAATTATATTATTAATTATAAGCAATGTACATTAGCAATGATGTGCACATCGTTCTGAGACAAAGGAAACAAATAACTATATTAGCACGGGTTATGTGAACATCCACGTGTGAGTGTGTATCGTTGCATCAGGGTTAGCCATGGCTAGCTTTATGAAAGGTCATCTGGTGTTGAACTTAATGAGTTAAGTACTGGGTCGACGGGGGAGCTGTCCTGTTTTGGTGTGTGTCGTTCTCTCCCTGGGTGTACTGACATGTGTATCTATCTGTGTGTCTGTCTCTGTGTGTCTGACTCGCTCTGTCTGTGTCTCACGTGCCGTCTATGTCATTCTCTGTCTGTAACTAATTTCAATTTAAAGGACCTTATTGCAGTGGAAATATTTGTTAACCTGCCAAAGGAAGTGGAAATTGAAGGAAGCCTATCATAAAGAGCAACAGAGGAAACAACAATATGTGAACATTACCCATAATGCATTAAAAGTTTTAGTGCTCATGTGTTATAAGCAATGAATGCACATTAGTGATGATGACAAGGGAAACAAATAAATATACCAGGTTATGTTTACAATACTCCACTGGTTGCTCTTAATCAAGGGTCAAAGATCATGCTGCAGTGATTGCACATCTGGATTGCACATCTGGATTGCAAATGTTCGCACATTTGTCCATACGATATGGGAGTTAATCGATGTGTGATTTGTTTTCTTTTTGGTTCTGTATGATTTTCAGGATATCTCTATTATGGTCATACATTTTGCCGAGGGTTAGGAAGTGCAGCCAGTGTGCACATTGTCTATCTTGTCTCCAGAGCCAGGTCTGCTTGTCGGTGGCCTCTATATAACAACGACATGCTCACTGTACATATTCACGCTGTCTGTTAATGGTGGTTCAGTCACAGGGGTCAGGTATTTTGCGACTGTGTACTCTCTGTTTAAGGCTAGGTAGCATTCTGATTTGCATAGTTTTTTGGTTGATTCCATGTGGTGTGTTTAATAGTTAACTGTTTCAATACTTATAATTAGTTTGGGTCTAAAGCTCTGTTCTCTTTGGGGTTTCTGGGGTCCAGGCTCTGCATTTTGGGTCTCAACTTGGGTTTGTCACATTTAATACATTATTGGTTGTTAATGTTGGACTAGACCTCAACTCCATAAAGGGCAAATAGTTTTGTGATTGGAGTATTGTAAGCCAGAAAAGGTAAATTGTACAGTATTTTGACGGTGCATTAGGTGCATTAGGTGTATTTGGTGTATTTGGTGTATTTGGTATATTTGGTGTATTTGGTGTATTAGGGGCCTTGTTGTTTTCTCTCTCAAGTCATTGACAGCTGTGTGTAAGCCTGTTTCTCTCCATCTCCTTCTCACTGTTTTCTCTCTGTTTTTCACTGAGTCACTCTCGTTCAGCTCAGTTTTCTATCCCTGCTTGACATTTGCATGTTTTCTCCTCCTTGACCTCTGTCTCTCCATCCTGCCCTAAAGCTCCTAATTTGACTGTGTACATATTCCATATCCATGGTTCATTGAAATCCAAGCACATTAACTTGTGTCTGTGTGTGTGTGTGTGTGTGTTTGTGTATGTTAGTTGAACGATTTATGTGTTTAATGCAGGTGTATTGGTAGCTATTCTCGTTATATTCAAATCACGTAGCTCTAATATTGACTCACTGTGACAAAGTTAGTGTGTGTGGGAGGTGGGAGTTTGTGTGTGTGTGGGAGTGTCTGGGTGTGCGTGTCTGTGTTTGCATGTGAATGCTTTTGCAAATGATTGACCCTCTTCTCGTTTGTATGCGCATGTTCTGTTTTGTGTGTGTGGGTAAGTTTTAATAAAGCCCAGAGTGTTTCACACTGAATTCTTCTACAGGCTGTGTTCACTGTGCAGTGTGGAACTTGTCTGTGTGTTTATTTTTTTTACCCTGCTGCATGTCACATGTGGGTTTTCTATAGGGCGACATCAATGCTTAAGGATGGACTACGACCTCGTTTTAGAACAGTAAGATCATTGTTGATGTTATCAATGTGTGTGTGTGGTTCGTCAGATGTCTTTGTGGATCAACAAATGAGTGTGTGTATGGTTCGTCAGATGTTTTTGTGGATCATTTGACATCTTTTTGGTGTGTCTGATGTGTGCGTGGTTCATCAGATGTGTGTGTTTGGTTCGTCAGATGTGTTTGTGGTTCATTACTTCTGTGCGTGGTGCTTCAGGTGTGTGTTTTTGGTTCGTCAGATGTCATTGTGGTTTGTCAGATGTGTGTTTTTGGTTCGTCAGATTTCATTGTGGTTCGTCAGATGTGTGCGTGGTTCATCAGGTGTGCACGTGGTTCGTCAGATGTGTGCGTGGTTCGTCGGATGTGTGTACGTGGTTCGTCAGATGTGAACGTGGTTCATCAGGTGTGCACGTGGTTCGTCAAATGTGTGCGTGGTTCATCAGATGTTTGCGTGGTTCATCAGATATGTTCGTGGGGTCATCTGATGTGTGCATGGTTCGTCAGATGTGTGTGTGGTTCATCAGATATGTGTGTGGCTCATCAGATGTGTGTGTGGTTCGTCAGATGTTTGCGTGGTTCGTCAGATGTGTGCGTGGTTCGTCAGATCTGTTCGTGGTTCATCAGATGTGTTCGTGGTTTGTCAGATGTGAGCGCGGTTCATCGGATGTGTGTAATGTTGAGTATGATACATTTGTGCTTGTTTCATATTGTCATGATGTCTTCATGCTGCTTGTAACGACAGTTGAAAGTACCAATGATTGAGTACTGCAATACGTATTTTTCAAGTTTTGTAACCCTCAACATGTTACTGAGGTACTGAAGTTCTGGTGTGACATTTGTGCTTGTTTCATATTGTCATGATGTCTTCATGAAGCTTGTAACGACAGTTGAAAGTACCAATGATTGAGTACTGCAATACGTATTTTTCAAGTTTTGTAACCCTCAACTTGATGACAATATGAAACAAGCACAAATGTCACACCAGAACTTCAGTACCTCAGTAACATGTTTCAAAACATGTCGATACAGCGGTACTAGCGTCACAACTAACACATTTGTTAGCCTTTGTGTTTTTTATATTGTTGGCTGATATGAAACACCAAAACAACATTTAATGAAGTCATTAGGCAACTAGCCATTGGCTTCCCAAGTGGAGCTATGGGCGAATGCGCTCTTTCATTCCACTCAGCTGACCACCACAGTGAAGGTTTGACCCGGGACTGTGCCACTTGCTGGAGGTTGACAGGAAAAGTCTTTTGGACAACCCCTGTGGAGTTATTGTCAACACACTTTTTCTGGTGTCTATGTGTCTGTTAATCTAACTGAGCTTGCCCCCAGACACATTGATCTGTGTTACTTCCTGGTTGAAGGAAATAAGCAGTTTTTGCATGGATGTGCGTAGTAAGCTGTTATGTCTCCTATATCTCACTGTCAGATGCAAACCTCATAACCTCATAACTTACATTCATATGAAGGCTTCAGAACTACTAAACAATTTCAATGTAACTTTTTTTTATGAAATTGAGAACATTACAATTTTTACCACATAATCGGTACCCAGAAATATATTTATTCACTAGCAGTAAATTTCAAGACAATGAATAGTTCATAAGTTAATTGTGTTTTATTCTGTTGGTCCAAAAAAAGCAAGCATATTAGTCATTCATGAATGCCATGCAGTATTAAGCTTTACCTGCACCAGCAAACTGGTAACCTATTCTGTATGGTTAAAGTGAGAACAAGCAAAGCCACATACCAAAGGATGAGATCAAGTATTTACCTTCTGCGCATTGATAATAATTGCACATTTCACTTTATTCATGTAGTTATAAAAGTTTCATATTGTTCCTTATTGCTAAATCTTATGACATGTTGTTCTTTTATGTTGAAATTTGAGAGTGTTTTTACTTCCTGAAAAGTTGGAGATACAAGGTTTGCATAAATTATTTTTTGTGTGTAGAAGCTGAATAGGCTCTGAGTCATGCAGTTTTATGCTGGTCGCATCATTACTCAAATTTCCTCTCCTCGCTCCTCTCCTGTGGCTAAACTTAACTGTGTTCTCCTGCATTTCACCTCCACTGTCCCTTCAACTGGCCTGGTGTTACATTGCATAATAGGTATTGTAGTCTTGCCAAAATGTGCTAGAAGTATGTTATCCTCTCTCGCTCTTGTCCTTTCTCTCTCTCTGTCTTGCTCTCCTCGTTGTGCGGAGGAAGAAAAGCAAAAGGCTTCCTCACGCGCACAATGTAGAAATGAGTGTATGCGTACTTTTGTGTGTAGTTTGTCTGTGTAAAGATGTCTGTGTACACTAGTTACAAGTGTGTTTAGATAAGAAGTGTGCATGTGTGTGTGTGTGTGTGCAGGGAAATGAAAGTGACCTTTCCCACATCCCTCTGCCCAGTGGAACAACAATTGGAAAAATATCACAAATGACAGCCAGGCCAGGGAAATGTTTTTCACACGTCACTATGTGTGTCTCAGTTTTCATGTGTGCCCACACATGTACAAATGTACACACACACACACACACACACACACACATTGCAAGTGCTAGACCCCTATGCTGTGACACAGCATTTTCAGCACACCAACACTTTCACAAGCTGCCAGCTTAACTGTGTGTATGGCTGTACAGTGCATTCAGAAAGTAAACAGACTCCACAAGTGCTTGAGATGATCAGCAAGGAATCTTTGGAGAAACTGGCCGAGTCCAGGTGTGTAAAGCAAGTAGAGGCATTACCAAAGAGACTCAAAGCTGTAATGGTTGCCAAGTTGTTTCTACACGGTATATGTTCTGAGTACTTATGCAGATGGTGATTGAGATATTGTTATTTTTATTTTCAATTAATTTGCACAAATGTCAGAAACATTGTTTTTTCCATAACTGTGTGTTGACAAATGGCAAAAAGAGATTTGGAAGAAATTTGGAGAAAATAAAGGTTCTGAATATTTTATAGTATGTATGTATGTTCGTATGTGTGTGCATGTGTGTTTGTTCTTTCACATGTGTGTGTTACCAGTTGATAACCTTGTGTTACCGTTTTAGACTTTTTAAGTCTGGAAGATTAATGAAGATGCACAATGTTTTTTCTGGTATTTGTGATGGGGCTCCTGTTTTGCTGTATGTCCATTTGGCAGACTTCTCTCTCAACTGGGAAAGAAGACGCCCAATGAAGCAGCCTCACAGTAATAGAACAGGCGAGTGGCGCCTTCTAGTGGCCCTCTGCTGCTGAATTAACTCAAACAGAAATGAGTAAATGTACTCTGCTGTCAGACACAAGCTATTTCTGCATGTATGTCTAACTGCCGGTCTGTCCTTCACTTTCTTCTTGTGCGTCCAAGTCTGTCTTTTTCTGCACTCTCCTCAACAGTTCTCCAAGGCTTCGGCGCTAGTTATGATAAATCTATTGACCTCCCTACACAGCGCAAAGAGCCAGAATAGGAATGAGTGGTTCATATTTACCTTATCCGGGAAAAGTGTTACTAATTTAGTCTGGCTTGGAGACATCATCAATCATGAATAATTTAATTTCCGATAATTTGCAGCGATTCATCATTGTCGCATTGATTGTGTTCGCAGAAGAAGAGCGTACTGCATGTGTAGTTTTTGTTTGTTTACGAAAATACCCTTATTTTACCAGGGAATTGGACACATTTTCATTGCAATCTGTTTTTCATCTTTTCACCCTGTGAGTATAAAGTTAACTGACCTGCTTGGGGACAGATTGTCCACCTTGCCGGCTCAGAGATTTGATCTAACAGTTTGTTTACTGGTCGGATGTTCTAACAGCTACTGTATAGGTATTAAAGTGCTTTTATCTTGATAAGGGATCTGTAATGACTGATCCAAATTATTAGGGGTTAGAGTGTTATAATGGATTACGTTTCAGGGATGACGTTGGGTTTCATGGGTGTAGTGAGGCATATGTAATGTGTTGATGAACTATTACTTTTCTTGGTATTGGTATGGGCTTACCTTGCTTATGATGTGACTTTATAGTGGGCAACCATTCAAACACACCCACACCCACCCATACACACCCCCCCACACACACACACACACACAGACACACACACACACACACACACACACACACACACACACACACACACACACACACACACACACACACACACTTCTGTTCATACACTCACACAGGAATAGCTTAAATAATGACATCTGTGTGTGTGCGTGCGTATGTGAGAGTGATTTGCATTACCAAGAAATTTTGTTGGGGACCAGTTGAATGGTTGCATTTTCTCATGAGCTCAGATTTTCATGGAGGTGTAGAGGGAGGGGTGATAGAAAAGTTTAATCATGACAATGCTCTCCCTCCCTCCCTCTCTCTTTCTCTCTTACTTTTACTTATTCTCTCTCTGTGTCCCTCTATAGCTGTCCTTATCTCCTGCACATTTTTGGGGTCTCAGTTTAGTGTGGCTTTGATATCTGGAGCTATGGCAAACGATCGGCGGTAGGTTAAAATTATGTGTGTGTGTGTGTATGTTAGGGTTAGGTTCAGGCATTCATGAAATATATTGTGTACTTTACTGATAAATTGTGCATATACTGATCGTCATAAACATTGTTTGTGTATGTTGGAGTGTTTTTTAGTTTTTGTCCAAAAATGTTTAGCTCACTTTAGGCCTTGGTTGGGCTTTCTCTCTCCCTTGCCTTTTTGTCCTAAGCGAGGCACCGTATCTGCAGTTCACTTTATGTTATCTTGTTGCCATTCTGCTCTATCTAGCAATACAACGTTATCCAACACCAACTGTCTCTTAGGAAAACTGAGTTGTTCAGAACGAATGAATTGTCATGCAACTGCTAACCACTATCAGATTACCGCAGATTTCCCTGCTGTCACTTCGGTCTGGGTCATTTGTCCCTGACATTTTGGCTGCTTGGTCATTTTTGCTGGTGAATGACTGATTCCAGTCAAGTTTCAATCAATGTTAATCTGTCAGCATCAGCCTTTAGCTTTACAAGCTGAGAATGGGGGAAAAGTTTGTTCACGTCTGGTTCGATTGGGCTGCATCTTGCTGTGGCAGCTAATTAAACAGCAAATTATCAGATTCGACAATTCAATGCGACATAATAATAAAAAAAATATTTTGAGCTTTCGCATTATACTCAATGGTTGATAATTATAAAAATTATCTGATCAAATATACAGTCCCTGACAAAAGTCTTGTCGCTTATCTATTTTCTAGAAACACCTGCTATTAACCAGACTTTTAATTAATCAATTGGTGTTAGAAATAGCTCATATGAAAAGCTAAAACCTTCCCAAATTATGTTTAATCCACAGAAATGAATTAGTTTCACTGAAAAAAGATGTATCATTTAATCAAGACAGAAAGTTCAAATTTTGGCAAGACAAAAGTTTTGTCGCCTATACAGAAATTGAACACATTTACTGCAAATACAAAAATATGTCAGCAAATTAAGTAGTGGTGCTGTGAGGTCCAAATTGAATATCTTGTATGACTTCCATGAGCTTGAAGGACTGCATCCATGCGGTTTGGCAAGGATTCAAACAATTTATTGATGAAGTCATCAGGAATAGCAAAGAAAGCAGTCTTGCATGCCTCCCAGAGTTCATCAATATACTTTGGTTTCGTCTTCCATGCTTCCTCTTTCATCCTACCCCACATATGCTCAATGATGTTTATGTCTGGTGACTGGGCTGGCCAATCCTGGAGCATCTTGATCTTCTTCACCTTGAGGAACTTTGATGTGGAGATGGAAGTATGTGATGGTGCAACATCCTGCTGCAGAATTTGTCCTATTTTATGGATGGGAATATAAGAGGTAGCTAAGATTTCTTGGTATTTTAGACTATTGATGTTGCCTTCCACCCTGCAGATCTCTTGCACACCCCCATACTGGAAGTAACCCCAGACCATGATTTTTCCGCCACCAAAATTGTTTTCTGGGTGAATCTCGGATCCATGCGGACTCCAGTAGGTGTCCTGCAATATTTGCGGTGACTGTGGTGTAATTCAACAGAAGATTCATCTGAAAAATCCACCTTCTTCCACTTTTCCAGCGTCCATCCTTTTAGGAGGCTGTGGGCCTTGGAAATGCAACACGGTTTTTCAATTGTCTTTTGTTTAGTGCTGGCTTCTGGGCACTGATTCGACCATGGAGGCCATTTTGAGACAGAATCCGACAAACTGTTCTGGTTGAAACAGGGACTTCGGGTGACCAGGTCTCGTGGAGCTCTGCTGCAGTGGAAAATGGGCTGGCCTTGGATTTTCGAGCCAACAAACGGTCCTCTCGAGCAGTTCTCTTGAGGGGTCTGCCTGACCTGGGCTTGTCAAAAACGTCTCCAGTGTCTTCAGATGTTTTTTTTTATCCTCGGTACTTGACGCTGAGACACATTGAAGGTGTCTGCCACATCAGCAGTGGATCTGGTTTTCAGCCTCTTGATAATCAAAACTTTAGTCTCAGGGTGAATCTTAGGCATGTTTGCAGAGGTCTAGTTGCAGTTGATGTGAAGGTCCAGTGTACTGTGGTTGTTTTTATACACACCTGAGACCTAATTGATCCATTATTAGTCACAGGTGAAGCTCATATGACAAGGCGACAACACTTATGTCTTTGCAAAAATTGACTCAATGGGCTTTACCAAGCTGTGAATATTAGAATACTTTTTGACAGTTTAATTTTGCACTGAAACATTATTACAAAAGCTGTTGGGATTAAAATGAGCCATTTCTTGTAAAAACATCTTGATTAAAAATATATTTCAGCGGCACTTCAGGTCAATTTGTACACAAGCGACAAGACTTTTGTCAGGGACTGTATAGTTTATAGTTTAAAGGATATTTGTAAATATACATATAGATATTCACCTTCATATGCTCTGTAAGTAGATAGAGTAGAAAGACAGAACAGCTGTTGAAACTAAATAAGACAAGGAAATGAGCTGTTTTGGGCCATTGCATATGGCAATATACTAATAGTTTTTTTTAAGTTCGTAGCCACACGCAACATTGAGTGTCAGGATACAGCCCATTGACGTGGTTTATTGGCAATATACCACATATTCCAAACGTTTGTATATAATCTGGTCTATACCTTGGCTTTCTGCAAATCACCATTCAGGGCACAAGCAGTTTATATTCAGGTTTTTACCATTAGCTTTGTACCGGATTCGTGATTTAGGAAGTCCTAAAACCATTTGTCATCAATTGCATTGTTACATACTTGTTAGCAAACGTTTCTGCCTTTGTGAAACAGGAAAATATGGAAGGCCACAATATAGTTAAAATGTGACTGATGTACTTCGAAAGAAGAAGGTTAATACAGATTGTATTTTTGACATTTGTAAGAATTCTTAGGGGTGGCAATCATTTGGCATTTATATTTTTGAGAAACAAATGTATTAGTTAAACCGAACCATTTACTCAATACTGCAATTGAGGCCAATACCTACAAATACAGATTTGACCATATTTCTTGCATTAAATAAAGCTCATTAACTGTTTTGTTTATTTTATGTTACCTTAATTGCTCATCTTTATCAAGGCCACTGGTTATTTTGGAGATTACTTTATATAGGTATGTAAGTTAGCATGACACCAGTTGCCTGTTCTCTGTTAAAAGAGTAAAACAAGCCAGCAAAAAGAGGAAGGAAGAGGTGTCAGAACAGAATGACTTTTGCAAGAATCCTCTCTCACTTCATTTTATCTCTACCAGTCATTTCCCCCTCCCCCTCTCTCTCACTTTCAACCTAATCGGTTTCCGATATTCAGATACATTTTCACGGGTTACAGTTAGATAGCCTATATAAAAATAAAAAATGTGACCACAGAAAGCTTGATAACCGTTAGCTCTTTTTTTCCACCGCATTAATTATTTCTGATATGTGTTCCACGATCTGAGTTGGCAAATATTTGGCCATTTTTTATTTTTTATGTATGTTATGCTTCTGGGTAGATTATTAGTCAATTTAAACAACAATACTTTTAGGAATAGATTTGAGTGCCATAAAGTTGTTTTTCAAAACTCAGAACAAACAAAACACAGAGGCCAACCTCTGTAACATGTCTCAAGACACACCATCGCTACAATAAGTATGGTGGTGGAAGCATTATGTTCTGGGGATGCTTTTCATCAGCAGGAACTGGACATCTTGTTAAAATGTAAAAAAGAATTGATGGACCAAAATTTAGAAAATACGTAAAGAGAACTAATGGACTGTGTGAAGCTAGAACATACTGATCTGAAAGAACTAAATATTCTCCAAAATTAAAGCTGTGCATGGTAGTGACTTTATTGCTGTTGTATTCAGGAGAAATTATATCTTTAAATAATAAGAGTAGAAGTAAATAGAATCTTCGTTCCTCTCCTCTCTTCTGTTTCTTAATAACTGTTGTCCAAAATCTTTCCCATTAGTGTGACACAAATAATCTTTGAACTTAGATTTTGTTTAGTCTGATTAAGTCCGAACAGATTGGGTGGGTTTGTGTGGGTGTATTTCAAACAATGACCAAAATCCAAACAATGAATTGTGTCTGTCATCATCCTAGCAATAAAGTGTGGTATATATGCAGATTAGGTGAATTGATTGACCTACGAAAGTTTTAGTTTAAAAGGGAATATTCCGGTGCTGAGTCATTGGTTCACATGGATTCACATAAAGTTCTGGTAAAAGTTTAGTTTGTTTTTCACTGTTCCTTTCTCTCTCTGACTCTTTTTCTTTCACTTTTACCATCTTCCTCTAGTCGGGAATCATCTTCAGGATCTGCAGCGGAGAATCAGCATATTCCTATACAGTATTTCCTCTCTCTCTCATTCTCTCTCTCTTCACCCTTTCATTGCAGAATCAGCATATTCCTATACAGTATTTCCTCTCTCTCTCATTCTCTCTCTCTTCACCCTTTCATTGCAGAATCAGCACATTTTTATATAGTATTTCCTCTTTCTGTCCCCCTCTTAGTCTCTAGGTTATTTGGTTGGTGCTCCTTTCCTCTCATATCCTGCTTCAGTTAGACAAACAACACACACAGACACACACACACTGCTTGTATCGTTAAGGTCTTTCTGCGGTTATTTAACCCACTGCATGTTTTCCAATGGCATTCTCCTATCAGTTTCATTCTGTCTTACTGCATATGGATTTGCAGCCTGAATTACATGGTTCCATGGTTCCAATTCGTATTACATGCAGATAGACACTGGATACTGTTGAAACACTGCAATGGTTCTATATTTGTACCAAAAACTAGACATTAGACACTAGACATTAGTCACTCTAGGGTCAGACGTTGGTTCCAAATGACACCCTGTTCCTCATAAAGCGTGCCACTTTGTAGACATTAGGCTACAACATTAGACTTTTTAGACTTTGTCGTTCTATAGTAAGAAAGTTGCCATTTTTTGGGTTGCTTGTATGAAAGAGTGCAAAATGAGCATCCTATCCAGCCTTGCTGTGCTCACTGTTAGTGTATGGACACTGGTGAAAATAAGGGTACCATAAAGGGTATTGGGTTGTGTTTCTGAAACGGTTGTTGGCTGAGTCATTCTACAGCCAGATCACAGGCTGCTGGCAAATGGGTGATGTGTCATAATAATGGCTGGTACAGATGGATGAGTGTTAGGCCAAGCGTGGTTGAGATGGTCCAGCACTCTGCTTGCAATGTGAGTTCTGGGTTACATGTTCACTATTCTCTTTACCATTCTGAAAACCTATACACTTCCTACTGTAAGTACTCTGTATTAGAGGCTATGCGGTCATTGTTTGGTCATGTTATAATATCGCGTGTGTGTGTGCTAGCCTCATTCCAAAATGGTTTTGATTCATTTTTCCACAAAATTCTACACAAAAAATCCCATAATGCCAAAGAGAAAAATGTTTTTAAATATTTTTAATTGACTGCAAAAAATTTGAACAAAAATATTACATGTACATAAGTATTCACATCCTCTGCTCAATACTCAAGCATCTTTAGCAGCAATTACAGAGTCAATTCTTTTTTAGTATGATGCTAGAAGCACACAGATTTTTGGGCTGTTTGTCCCGTTTTTCTTTGCAGGACCTCTCAAGCTCCATCAGGTTGGATGGGGAGTGTTGATGCACAGCCTATTTCAGATCTCTCCAGAAATGTTCAATCAGGTTCAAGTCTGGCCTCTGGTTGGGACACTCAAGGACATTCACAGGGTTGTCCCAGAGACACTCCTTTGTTATCTTTGCTGTGTGCTTAGTGTCATTGTCCTGTTGGAAGATTTGAACCTTCACTTTCATCAGACCAAAAAATCTTGTTTCTCATAGTCTGAGAGTCCTTCAGGTGCCTTTTGGCAAACTCCAGACGGGCTGTCATTGTAGCGATCTGCCCTAGGCAGATGACAGGAAGCTGACCCAAACGCAGAGAACTCCATTTACTGGTTTTATTGGTTATCACTGGCAGACAGGCACTAAAACAGAGAACTTTAACAATGACCCAACCATGACAGACAGACAACGACCAAACTATATACAGACACTAACGAACTAACACTGAACAGGTGTGACGAAAAACACAGGTGCAAAGAATGTCTTTGATTTTCCCTCTGCTGATTGGGGGAGTGTCAGCCCGAGCATAGAGGGGAACAGAGGGAGTTCCTTACACTAGATTGGGGGAGTGTCAGCACCAGCATAGAGGGGAACAGGGGGAGTTCCTTACAGTCATGTGCTTCTGTCAAGCCACTCTACCATACAGGCCTGATTTGTGGAGTGCTGGAAGGTTCTCCTCTTTTCATAGAGCAAGTACACCCATCGGGTACTTGAACACCTCCCAGACTAGGCCCTTCTCCCCATCGCTCAGTTTGGACAGGCGACCAACTCTAGGATGAGTCCTGGTGGTTCCAAACTTTTATTTACGGATGATGGCCACTGTGCTCATTGGGACCTTCAATGCTGCAATTTTTCTGTACCCTTTCCCAGATTTTTTCCTCGATACAATCCTGTCTCGGAGGTCTACAAACAATTCCTTGGACTTCATGTCTTGGTTTGTGCTCTGACATGCACTGTCAGCTGTGGGACCTTATATAGACAGGTGTGTGCCTTTTCAAATCATGTCCAATCAACCGAATTCACCCCAGGTGGACTAAAATGAAGTTGTAGAGACATACTTATCAGTAATTTTGAATTTTTTTTAATAGATTCGCAAAGATTTAAAAAAATGTTTTTAACGTCATCAGTATGGGGTATTGTGTGTAGAAGTTTTAGGGAAAAAATGAATTTAATCCATTTTGCAATAAGGCTGTAACATAACAAATTGTGGAAAAAGTGAAGGGCAGTACATTTCTGGATACTCTGTATATACTGAAAGCGAAAATGTGGTGACTACTAGTTGACATTTCTTGTGTATTTTCTCCTTGTCTATTAATCTTTCTTTCTTACTTGCTCTTCCTCTCTGTCTTTTTTATCTCTCTCTTTGTATCGCTCAGTAAAGGAAGTGGATGTGTGTTCAACCCTATGTGTTTTGTGTCATTGCCTCCTGTGGCAACGTTTTACACCTCAACCACAAACCCATGACCCCTTCCTGCAACCACACACACACTTGCACACTCACGCACACACAAACATGCACACGTTGTCAGTGCCTCTGACGCACAAAGTCTATTCCTTGTCTAATAAACACTTTATTTCTTGCTCTCTCTAGACACACACATGCAGACAAACACTTACTACGCTGCATGTGGGCGTGATTGCATGGCAAAACTTCTCATCCAAGATCAAAGAAATCCAACCTATATTTAACAGATAACTTTCAACACCTCGGTAGCTGCTAAATACTACTACATTATCGGCATGCAAACATTCCTGGAGTGCTTGTCTGTGTAAGAGTTGTGTAGCGCATTAAATATATATTGTTATTGAGGGAGACTGAAGGGAAGACACTTGTTTTGAAAGGGGGTTACTTGTTTGACTGCAACATGATCGTGGACTTGTCAGACAGGTTTTCAGAGACCTCGTCCACAGGTTGACAGGTGGCCTTAGATAGGGTGACTGTATAATTCTGTGGGGGTTACCTTCCTGAGTAGTGTTAGTTTTTTGGCCAATCAAAATACAGTGATTGGTTTGATCTCATGAAAAAGCACTTAGTCAGACATTTATTATTATTTATTTTTTAAAGATACATTTTCACGTGTTTATGCGCTCCAATGGACAGGGAAGTGGTGAAAGATAGAGATAATTTTCTGCTGTAGTAACATTATTTCTTCCCAATAAACTAGTGAAGAAAGAATTGCATCATTCAGCCCCAAGTCAGTGCAGCATCAGTCAAGTCAGCTCAGCTACAACATTACAATGTAAAGACTGATACTTGGAGACACACGACACACATGTGTGGAAAGTGCTGTCTGAAATGATTGGTCAGTAGACCAAACCAATTCTCAAATAATTGCTGTTGGTTAATGAAGGCCAATTTTAACAGACTGTTCCACCAGACCTTCTGCATATTTGGACGGGGGTGTCCATGAACAAGATAAGTCTTGGAGTGCTGTTGTTTGAAGGCTTAGGCGACAGTAAGTGGCCTTCAGATTGCAGTCATACATAAGATAAAAAAGCTAGTGAGCTACAGCTCTTTTTCAATTGTCTTATTAGACAGCCTAGCCGTTTGAAGAGAAAGTGCTATAACCGTTTATGTTGTAGAGCGTTGGCTCTCATAACAACATTTTGTGATGTCTAAAACCCAGTTGAATGTTCCTTTGATATGTTTATTCCAATTAATCATTTCAACGTGTGTTGATCCTTTACTGGCCTTCTTCCAGGAATTACTTATAGATTAGGATTACAGGTTTACACTCCTAACCTCAGAGGGAATGTCTCAATGTGAGTGTGTATGCGTGCGTGCGTGTGCATGAGTGTGTGCCATCAAGGAAAGTAAAAATGGGAATGGTGGGGATTTTCGTCGGTCCTCACAGCAAACATGGTTATTTCCTGTTTAGACGTGTGAAATGTGAAATTGCTGAAATGTGGGTTTGAAAATGGCCCACTGCTCTTTCAGCAAAAAAACACCACTGTTTATCCTGTCAAATAAAGCAGGTATAATTCTTTTATATTTTTTAGTCCACAAATCCTTTTTGTTAATCTGGGTTTGGTGAGTTCATATGAGTTCATTTGTTAAAGAAATGATTATACATATGAGCCAATCTGTTTTTCATCCCTAATGTATTAGTGTTAGTGAGAAAGAACAAGACACTCTGACACACACACACACACGCACACACACACACACACACACACACACTCACACACACACACATACACATACACAGATTAGTTGTCCTTGCAGGCCCGTTATGATGGAAACCTCGTTAACATTTGCACATGAACAATCCACTAACAAACACACACATCATTTAACACAATAAACTGATAGCTTTTCCTCATGAGACTTCAGATCAATGCACTGAAGGATCGTATTGATCATACCTCTTCACAGTCTCTGTGTGTGTGTGTGTGTGTGAGTGTGTGTGTGTGCGCGCGCTCAAGCGTATGAGGGGCCGTATAGGCCATAATTCAAACTTACCTCTCACATACACTACTGAAATGCTCTCACATACACTAATGAATGTTAAACCTCTCACATACACTACTGAAATGCTCTCACATACACTACTGAAACGCTCTCACATACACAACTGAAAATTAAACCTCTCACATACACTACTGAAATGCTCTCACATACACTACTGAAACACTCTCACATACACAACTGAAAATTAAACCTCTCACATACACTACTGAAATGCTCTCACATACACTACTGAAAATTAAACCTCTCACATACACTACTGAAACGCTCTCTCACACACTACTGAAATGCTCTCACATACACTAGTGAAACGCTCTCTCACATGCACTACTGAACTGCTCTCTCACATACACTACTGAACTGCTCTCACATATACTAGTGAAAAGCTCTCTCACATACACTACTGAAACGCTCTCACAGAAACTAATGAAACCCTCTTACATTCACCACTGAAAACCTCTCACATACACTATTGAAAACCAGTAAATCTAAGCGCTGCGTTTAGAAACATACAAATAATGGATAATAACAGGTTATATGTATATGTACAGGTGCTGGTCATATAATTAGAATATCATCAAAAAGTTGATTTATTTCTGTAATTCCATTCAAAAAGTGAAACTTGGATATTATATTCATTCATTAAACACAGACTAATATCTTTCAAATGTTTATTTCATTTAATTGTGATGATTAAAACTGACAACTAATGAAAATCTCAAATTTAGAAAATTTGAATATTACTTAAGACCAATACAAAAAAAGGAGTTTTAGAAATGTTGGCCAACTGAAAAGTATGAAAATGAAAAGTATGAGCATGTACAGCACTCAATACTTAGTTGGGGCTCCTTTTGCCTGAATTACTGCAGCAATGCGGCATGGCATGGCATGGCATGGATCAGTCTGTGGCACTGCTCAGGTGTTATGAGATTCCAGGTAGCTCTGATAGTGGCCTTCAGCTCTTAATTCTGCATTGTTGGGTCTGGCGTATCCCATCTTCCTCTTCCATAGATTTTCTATAGGGTTAAGGTCAGGTGAGTTTGCTGGCCAATTAAGAACAGGGATACCATGGTCATTAAACCAGGTATTGGTAGCTTTGGCACTGTGTGCAGGTGCCAAGTCCTTTTGGAAAATGAAATCTGCATCTGCATAAGGTTGGTCAGCAGCAGGAAGCATGTAGTGCTCTAAAACTTCCTGTTAGACAGCTGCGTTGACCTTGGACCTCAGAAAACACAGTGGACCAACACCAGCAGATGACATGGCACCCCAATCCATCCTTGACTGTGGAAACTTTACACTGGACTTCAAGCAACATGGATTCTGTGCCTCTCTTCCTCCAGACACTGGGACCTTGATTTCCAAAAGATGCAAAATTTTCTTTCATCAGAGAACATAACTTTGGACCACTCAGCAGCAGTACAGTCCTTTTTGTCGTTAGCCCAGGCGAGACGCTTCTGACGCTGTGTCTTGTTCAAGAGTGGCTTGATATAAGGAATGTGACAGCTGAAATCCATGTCTTGCATATGTCTGTGCGTGGTGGTTCTTGAAACACTGACTCCAGCTGCAGTCCAGTCTTTGAGAATCTCCCCCACATTTTTGAATGGGTTTTGTTTCACAATCCTCTCCAGGCTGCGGTTATCCCTATTGCTTGTACACTTTTTCTACCACATCTTTTCCTTCCCTTCGCCTCTTTATGAATGTGCTTGGACACAGAGCTCTGAACAGCAGCCTTATTAGCAAATACCTTTTGTGCCTTGCCCACCTTGTGCTAGGTGTCAATGCTCGTCTTTTGGACAGCTGTCAGGTCAGCAGTCTTCCTGTGTAGCCTACAGAACTAGACTGAGAGACCGTTTAAAGGCCTTTGCAGGTGTTTTGAGTTAATTAGCTGAATAGTGTGTGGCACCAGGTGTCTTCAATATTGAACCTTTTCACAATATTCAAATTTTCTGAGATACTGATTTTGGGGTTTACATTAGTTGTCAGTTATAATCAACAAAATTAAAAGGAATGAACAACTGAAATATATCAGTCTGTGTGGAATGAATGTATATATTATACAAGTTTGACCTTTTTAATGGAATTACTGAAATAAATAAACTTTTTGATGATATTCAAATTATGACCAGCTCTGTACATGTAATTATATATATATATATATATATTTAGATATATAATATACATGTAATAATACATAAAGATGCAAAAGATGCAATTTTAAACTAAATATTAACTAAACTTCGTTTTTTCAATTACGTTTTCTAAGCCATTCTAAATCCTAAGGAATACTATTTATTATAGAAAATATCAAAACCATTTACAAAAACATAAAACTATTATTGTTTTAAAAATTATTTAGTCTTCTAGAATAAAGAAGTAAATCTAACTCATAAGGATATATAATTGATAATAATAAAAACCATTAAGGCAATAAGCAAGCTGAAACATGCCGAATATTATCTCTATGTACACCTTATTTATTGAATTGAGTTCTGTTGTTGTCATAAAAAAGAAGGATATTTGTTAACTGTGACAGTAATAGTTAATCATTGTCTTTGTAGACAAAATTGAATAAAAAACAAACTAAACATGTCAAGCTGACACTTGGTTAAGTGATTTAGACGCAGCAATATTCTGTAATGCATTCAGAGTTGCCGAAATACTATTTCATAATAATGTAGCTTGATCTAACAAGTCGATTGGTTCGCGAGTAGCCTTGCTTGCTGCGTTGGAGCAATCGTCTTCTTTGGGTTTAATGGCGGATCGCTACCAAATGAAAAGCTCATGTAGCGCCACCTATTGTACCGGAGTGAGAGTGCGGTCGTTTTCCGGAAATTCCTTAATTTCGCCGGAAACGAAATGGCATCCGGTAACACAGTGAAACGCTCTCACACATACTACTGAAAATACACTCTCACATACACTACAGAGATCCTCTCAAATACACTACTGAGTTCCCTATCAGGGAACTTCGAGCTGCGTGAAAACGCTATGGGAACGCTCTGCGTGAGTGCGTCATGAAGCACATGTGTAATCAGTCCAATGGCGTGACGGAACGTCACAGACGGGTGACGTCGCGACCAGGAAGTCATAAAAGCACCCCTAATTACCGGCACCTTCAGTTTTTTGTTGCTTCAGCAAGTGCATGTTGTGACAGTCCTCGCGGGTTTCGGCTATTACGTTGTTAATTCAGAAATTTTCTTGGCATTTATGTACAAGAGCTCACCGCGATTATGGCAACCGAGCGGCGTTTCAGACAGTGTGCTTCTCCCTGCAACCGCTTTCTCACGGGCCGGGACACACATGTTCTGTGCGTAGTTTGTTTGGGAGAGGAGCATGCCCAGCTAGCCTTGGAAGAGGCTAGCTGTAAGCATTGCGACCGTCTCGCCATCCGTACACTTCGCTCTCGCCTGGCGCTTTTTCAGGAAAGCGGCTCGGTTCGCGTTCCCCGCGGTTCAGGTCCCGCCGCTGCCGAGGCACGGCGCCGACTGACGTCGTGGGGTTCGCAAGCGGATCTAGCATGCGGTTCCGAGACGGCTTCTGCAATTTCTCGGTCTTCGTCTGCTAGAGCCAGTGCCTCAGCTCGGGGTCCGGAAGCACCCGCGCGGTTTTCTTCCGCCCTGGGGGATGCACCTTTTTCTCAGCCGTCCAGTTCTGAGGAAATGGAGGTTGAAAACCTCGAGGCGGAGGCTGAATTGTTGGTTCAGTCACCCGCGAACGAGGAGCTGCTGGAGGTACTCACCCGAGCTGTGGGGAAGCTCAACATCGAGTGGCCGGCTGACAGGCAGGAGTCTGCTTCAACCAGTAAGTTGAATGAACGATTCTTGCCCTCCCGTGCTTTACCTCCTCGCCGGTGTTTGCCTTTCTTCCCGGACCTCCACACTGAGGTGTCGAGGTCCTGGAATAAGCCGGTGTCGTCCCGGGTGTTTAATCCGCGGACTCATATGTACTCTAATGTTGCCGAGGCTAATGTTCATGGGTACGGACCGATGCCGGTCGCGGAGGAGATACTGGCTAGCCATTTATCTCCCGCGGCATCGTCTCTGAGGACACCGGCATTGCCCTCAAGGCGTTGAAGACTACTTCGGCGCTGGTGGGCAAAGCTTATTCGGCGGCGGGTCAGGCAGCTTCCTGCCTGCATACTATGTCTATTCTACAGGCATATCAGGCAGAGCTGCTTAGCGACGGGGCTCAGGGGGAGACTGTAAGTCCTGATGATGTTCGAGAACTTCGTCAGGCGGCGGATTTGTCACTTCGTGCCACTAAGGAGACGGCCAAATCAGTGGGCCGTGCTATGGCAGCCTTGGTGGCTACGGAGAGGCATCTCTGGCTAAGCCTCTCTGATATGAGAGGTAGGGAGAAAGCTTTCCTTCTGGACGCGCCTCTTTCCCCCGACGGCCTCTTTGGCCCTGCTATTGGCTCGGTCGTCGAGAGGTTTCAGGAGGAGAGAAGGCAGGCAGCTGCCTTCCAGGAATTTCTCCCCCGTCGTAGCCGCGTCGCGGGGGCTGTCGGACGGGGGCAGCCCCGCCCGGCGCCGAGCACGGCACACCGGGCGCAGCAGAGAGTGAGTGTCGCTACTCGGGTGCCCCCACACGATGAGTGGGCCGGGGGGCGACGCTCACAGGCAGGGCCTTCGAGGGGTAGGACAGTTCCGAGGCCTGTCGCTACACCCAAGAAGGCTTTGTCTAAGAGACCCTGACAGGGGGGTCAAGCCGCGGGGGGTCCCCACCAGGGGAGTAGTGAGCTTCTCCTGGTGCCCTCAGCGGGGTGGCCTTGGCGAGCGTTTTCCCGAGGGGCGCTCGCCTCCTCCGAGGAGGGGCCCAGAACTGTCGAACCAGTTGTTCCCTGCCAGTGCGCTGTTACAGGGCACTGTGTCTGCAGTACCTGTTACTCCAGAGGCCAGCCTCGAGAGGCTGGTACCCCTAGTAGATTTTCTGGCAGGGTGGAAGACCCTGCCGATTATATCTCAGTGGGTCCTGCGGATAATCGAGAGCGGGTATGCCATCCAATTCAGGACGCATCCGCCTCGTTTCAATGGGATCCTGCCCACAGTGGTGGGCCCAGAGCAGGCTCTGGTACGGGAGCAGGAGGTACAGACTCTCCTGCTAAAAGGGGCTGTAGAACGAGTTCTTCCTCTCAGCAGGGAGTCGGGCTGGTACAGCCGGTACTTCGTTGTTCCCAAGCAGGATGGGGGGTGGCGTCCTATTTTAGACCTACGTCTGTTGAATCAGACGGTCGGGAGACTCAGCTTCAAAATGCTCACTCTCAACCAGATCGTATCACAGATCAGGTCCGAGGACTGGTTTGTCACGATAGATCTGAAGGACGCCTATTTCCACATCTCCATCCTTCCACAACACAGGAAGTTCCTGAGGTTCGCTTTTGGGGGCGAAGCGTACCATTATCGGGTTCTTCCATTTGGCCTAGCACTCTCTCCCCGTACGTTCACGAGATGTATAGACGCTGCCCTGGCGCCGTTGGCCTCCAGGGCATACGCATCCTCATTTACATCGACGATTGGTTGATTCTGGCTCCGTCAGGAGCATCTAGCGGTTCGGCATCGAGATGTCGTTCTGGCTCACATCTTCAAACTGGGGTTGAGGCTCATTGCCGGGAAGAGTGTGCTGTCGCCGGTACAGGTGACCACTTTCCTGGGCGTAGTCTGGGATTCGACCACGATGCGGGCACATTTGTCTCCTGCACGTTTGGCGTCAATCCTTGCAGCCGTCGAGCAGGTGAGGCTAGGCCAGTCACTCACTGTGAAACAGTTTCAGAGACTGTTGGGTCTGCTGGCAGCAGCGCCCAACGTTTTCCTTGCGGCCTGCTGTTCATGAGACCGTTACAGTGGTGGCTCAGAACCAAGGGGTTCTCCCGAGGGGAAACCAGTGCCGCATGATCACTGTTATGCGGCGTTGTCTCCGCACACTGGTCATGTGGAGGAAGCCTTGGTTCCTAACCCAGGGCCCGTGTTGGGAGCTCCGTGTCGTCGTGTTACACTAACGACGGATGCCTCCCTCACCGGCTGGGGGGGGCGATCATGAGTGGTCGCCCAGCTCAAGGGCTCTGGCGGGGCCATCAGCTATCATGGCACATGAATTGGCTAGAGATGCTGGCAGTTTACCAGGCTCTGAAGCACTTCCTCCCAGACCTAAGGGGTCATCATGTCCTTGTCCGGTCGGACAACACATCGGTGGTTTTTCTACATCAACCACCAGGGGGGTCTGCGCTCACGCCCACTTTACAATCTGGCCCGCCAGGTCCTTCTGTGGTCCCACGGGAAGCTCCTTTCTTTAAGGGCCATTTTTATCCCGGGGTACCTAAGTTAGGGGGCAGACACCCTGTCGAGGCAGGGGCTTAGGCCCGGGGAGTGGAGACTCCATCCCGAGGTGGTGGAGCTCCTTTGGTCGCACTTCGGTCGGGCCGAAGTGGACCTGTTTGCGTCCAGAGGGACGTCACGCTGTCCTCTGTGGTTTTCGCTGGCTCGTCCAGCCCCACTGGGGCTGGATGCCATGGTGCAGGCATGGCTGAGGTCACGCCTGTACACTTTCCCCCCGGTTGCTCTGCTCCCAGGAGTTCTGGAGAGGATCCGTCAGGAGCGGGTCAGTCTACTGCTCGTAGCACCGTACTGGCCGGCCCGAGTATGGTTTGCGGACCTATTATCTCTCCTCGTCGGCTCTCCCCTGGAGATGCCGATCAGGAGGGACCTGCTTTCCCAGGCGCATGGGGTCATCCAGTTCACCCCCGCCCGGAGCTGTGGAAACTATGGGCCTGGCCTCTGAGGGGGCCCGCCTTTTAGTTCCAGGTCTCTCGACTGAGGTCGCTGAGACCATCCTTCACTCCAGAGCTCCAGCCACAAGGAAGGCGTATGCCGCCAGGTGGAAACTGTTCACCTCGTGGTGTAGAGAGCGGCAGGCAGACCCAGTTAACTGCCCAGTGTTTGCAGTACTGGAGTTCCTGCAGCAGCGCTTCTCTACAGGTCTACCCCCATCCACACTGAAGGTGTATGTGACGGCTTTGTCCGCATGCCATGTCCCCCTAAATGGGGTTTCTCTGGGGAGACACCCACTGGTATCACGCTTCCTTCGTGGCGCCCGGAGGCTGAGGCCAGCAGCCGGCATGAGGGTGCCATCCTGGGACCTGGCCATTGTACTAGAAGGCCTCTCCCGTGCTCCGTTTGAGCCCATTGAGGGGGTCCCTGACAAGTTCGTGACCCTCAAGGCGGTCTTCTTACTTGCATCTCTTCTCTGAAGAGGATTGGTGATATGCAAGCGCTGTCGGTGGCGCCCTCTTGCTTGGACTTCTCACCCGGGATGGTCAAGGCGTTTCTACTACCTTCACCCGGGTATGTCCCCAAGGTCCCAACTAACATCGTTGGGCCTATTGTGCTGCAAGCCTTCTGCCCTCCCCCTTTTTTTGTCGGACCAGAAGAAGCATAACCTCCTCTGCCCGTTGAGGGCCTTAGACGCCTACGTCCACAGAACTGCCCTGTGAGGCTGCCCGAACACTTGTTCGTGTGCTTTGGACCACCCAAGAGAGGGGGTCCTGGGTCTAAGCAGAGGATGAGCAAGTGGGTGGTTGATGCCATCTCACTTGCTTTCGAGTCGGCTGGTCAGCCTTCACCCTTGGCTGTTAAAAAGCCCTTTTGTCAGGTAAAGTGTCTCTACATGACGTCTGTGTTGCGGCAGGCTGGTCCTCACCGCACACGTTCGTGAGATTTTACCAGCTTGACTTTAGCTCCACGCCAGGGGCGCAGGTGCTTTCGTCCGAATGTGCGCTCTGACTTCACATGGCGGACACTTGCTCGTATGGCGAAGTGGGTAGTGGCGTTCCCATAGCGTTTTCACGCAGCTCGAAGTTCCCTGATAGGGAACGTCTCCGGTTACGTATGTAACCTTAGTTCCCTGAGGGGAACGAGACGCTGCGTGTCTGTGCCATACTCCCAGCATGCCCTTGGCACTTGCTTCAGCCCATCAGAAACTGAAGGTGCCGGTAATTAGGGGTGCTTTTATGACTTCCTGGTCGCGACGTCACCCGTCTGTGACGTTCCGTCACGCTATTGGACTGATTACACATGTGCTTCATCACGCACTCACGCAGAGCGTTCCCATAGCGTTTTCACGCAGCGTCTCGTTCCCCTCAGGGAACTAAGGTTACATACGTAACCAGAGACGATCCTCTCACATACACTACTGAGATCCTCTCACATACACTACTGAAATTTGGAGATTGGTCTGGCAGCAAGGCAAAGTCAAAACACCAAGTTTGACAGTATTTATTTAATGTTTTGGTAAAGAATTCCATTAACGCTTTAACGGTTTATATTATTGATTATTTATATTTATATATGTATATAATATATATATGATTTTGATTGGCTTATTTATTCTTGAGAACTATTACTTTTTCTGTTGAATTAATTACTGTTGTATTCTTTTATCAATAGTTTGATATTTTCTATATAATTAAATATGATTCCTTATGATTTAGAAGGGCTTAGAAAACGTAATTATAAAACAAAGTTAATTTAATATTTAGTTTAAAATCACATGAAAGGTTCACACCCATCTTTTACAATTGGCTTATTTATTTTTGAGAACTATTACTTTTTCTGTTGAATTAATTACTGTTGTATTCTTTTATGAATGGTTTGATATTTTCTATTATAATTAAATATGATTCCTTATGATTTAGAAGGGCTTAGAAAACGTAATTATAAAACAAAGTTAAGTTAATATTTAGTTTAAAATCGCATGAAAGGTTCACACCCATCTTTTACAATTGTAAGTAATAGTATATGTATATTATATATCCAAATATATATATGTACATATAATCCATTATTATCCATTATTTTTATTTTTCTAAACACTGCCCTTAGATTTACAGGTTTTCAATAGTGTATTTGAGAGGTTTTCAGTAGTAAATGTAAGAGGTTTTTTTTGTTTGTGTGAGAGCGTTTCACTAGTGTATGTGAGAGCGTTTCACTAGTGTATGCAAGAGCGTTTCACTAGTGTATGCGAGAGTGTTTCACTAGTGTATGCGAGAGCGTTTCACTAGTGTATGCGAGAGCGTTTCACTAGTGTACGCGAGAGCGTTTCACTAGTGTATGCGAGAGCATTTCAGTAGTGTATGTGAGAGGTTTAATTTCCACTAGTGTATGCGAGAGTGTTTCACTAGTGTATGCGAGAGCATTTCAGTAGTGTATGTGAGAGGTTTAATTTCCACTAGTGTATGCGAGAGTGTTTCACTAGTGTATGCGAGAGCGTTTCACTAGTGTATGCGAGAGCATTTCAGTAGTGTATGTGAGAGGTTTAATTTCCACTAGTGTATGCGAGAATGTTTCAGTAGTGTATGTGAGAGCGTTTCACTAGTGTTTGTGAGATGTTTCATTTTCACTAGTGTATGTGAGAGTGTTTCAGTAGTGTATGTGAGAGCATTTCACTAGTGTTTGTGAGATGTTTAATTTTCAGTTGTGTATGTGAGAGCGTTTCAGTAGTGTATGTGAGAGCATTTCAGAAGTGTATGTGAGAGGTTTAATTTTCAGTAGTGTATGTGAGAGCATTTCAGTAGTGTATGTGAGAACGTTTTAGTAGTGCATGTGAGAGGTTTAATTTTCACTAGTGTATGTGAGAGCATTTCAGTAGTGTATGTGAGAGCATTTCAGTAGTGTATGTGAGAGGTTTAATTTTCAGTAGTGTATGTGAGAGCATTTCAGTAGTGTATGTGAGAGCATTTCAGTAGTATATGTGAGAGGTAAGTTTGAATTATGGCCTATACGGCCCCTCTTACAAGCGTGTCTATTCCAGTGAACTTCCTCTTAGTGTCTCAGAGTCAGCTCCGATTTCATAGACTCTTCATTGTTTAATGTGGTTGCTCACCCACATTTAAAACGGCACAGTAGTCTTTCAGAAAAAACTCAGTTCCCCACAGTGAACATAAAAATGCCCAGTAGAAAATTGTTGTATTTACAGAGAAACAGGTTAGAAGACCATACAGTGTGTGTTGGTTTATTTATCTCATATTTATGGATTAACTAACATGGAGAATTGACCCCACAACTCTGGGACAGAGCTAAGCATTTACACCCATGGGTCTGAGACACCCACCCCCTGTCGCCATAACAATTTACATTCACAACCTGATATCCCCAGTCATTGATAAGGAAAGGAAGATAATGCTGATTTATTTAAGATAGAATTTTCAGAATAATTTTTGCAGTTTTCTACAATGATGAACACCAGCTTGGTATTAGGTTACATCAATTCGTACCTGCCTTAAAGCTTTAAGATAAATGCTGTTGGACCACGCTGCTTCTTCGGTTCTCATTGTAACGTTACATCAATCTTCTCATGTGGCTGCTGCTCACCAGCTTCACTAAAGATGTTTGTCAGGGGCACTTTTTTCTTTTTATTCCTCTTCTGAGTGGCAGATATATCTATGTATCCTATTTTGTTACTTCAGCGAGCTCTTCCACTGCTCAGACATTCGCAAAATTCACACAAGATCTGACGTTTTGTCCCCATGGTCACAGATTTGTAAAACTTCAAAATGTATGTGTCACAAACGAGGGGTGTAGTGCAGTAGAAAGCTAGGCGCAGAGCTCAATTATATTTCAAACAAACACGACACTCAACAGAAAACATATACCCACTGTTAATGAAAACAGAAGTGTGCTTACATAAAGCAACTACTAACATACAAAAACAGCGATATATCTTTAACACTTTTTACTAACACTCAGCATTACTGTGTCACTTCGAAATTAATGCTCAGTTAAGTGCAACCACACCAACTGGAGTCCGGTGCGAGTGATTAATTAAGCAACTAAATGATGGAGTGAGCCAACTGCAAAACACCCAGAGTGAGGAAAAGATATATCGCCGTAAAGGCCTCATTATGCTTCTGCGTCAACTCCACGGCGTAGCTACGCCGTCACTCCTACGGCGTCGTGGCCGTTTTATGGTTCTGCGTCGGGTTGCGTTGCATTTCACCGCCAGATGTATAATCTGACCAATCACAGCCCTTGCGTAGTTACAATTTTTTGGAGGTGCACGTCGAGCTACGGCGTAGGGGTCGGAGAGGGATTCGCGTCGGCGCAGAGGGGTCTGCGAGGGTACGCCGTCGATTCGACGCAGAAGCATAAAACAGGCTTTGGTGTTAACTTGAGTGTATTTGTGAGTTGATTCAAAAAGCGTAACATGTAGTTAGGAAAGATGAAATTAGCTATAAAGTGAAATATAAAGTGTCTAGCTCAGGCTAGACTGCAGGTTTACAACAAGTGTTTTTTTACATTAACAAACTTCAAATATACCACTCCATACCATATTTGGATTAGCAAAGATTTAGTGATTGCAAATACTTCACTTAATAAGGTCACTCCCATAGAATGACATGGGCACTCTCAATAAGGCCAGCTTCCAATGGTTGTGGTGCCAGGCTTGTATGCACTGTGCCCAAAAGCCTGAGTTTGAGTTTAGCACCTCTCTAACAGAATCTCAATCTATGCGTCTTTTGCTCTCGCAGTATCTCTCTTGCGCTCTTTCTCTTTTTCTCTCATAGTTTATTTCACTTTCATCTTTGCTTGAATGTTCTTGTATATGTTTGACTATATCAGCTCTTTGATACACTTGTGTTTGACCAAGCTCTAGTGTGAGTGATTGTGTGTGTGGGTGTACGTTTGTATGTTGACAGTCTCTACGTGCATTTGTGTATTAGACCAACATATATGTTTATCAGTAGGGTCTGTGTTTATCTAATGTCAGGACCCGTTGGCAGATAAGGTATTTAAGTTTTAGAAATTGTAACGCTGTCACAAATCCAGGGTGCAGTGCAGTAATGAGCCATAGGAAGAACCAATAAATCACATTACACAAATTAACACAACCAACTAACACAAACTGAAAAAACTATACAGGTGATGAAAATAAAGTTTGCTAGTAAGCGGCTACTAAATATACAAACACAAATGTATGGACCAACCTCCACTCACCTATAACAGGACGTGACTTAAAACAATAAGAAGCAAAGTGCAAACCCAAACTAGCATGTTAAATAGCTCCAGTGATTAGCTAACAAGAACCACCCGTGCTAACAACAAAACAGTCACCAGAAACAGGAAATGCAAGCCCTAAACTCCCTGTGTGGAACACAAACTCACCACACTTGTGACAAACGTGAAGAATCACATCTCATTTGTAATGGAAGAATTTCATAACATTATTCATTTTATTCTCTTTTTACATTGTATCAAAATATGCTGTGAACATGTCAGCAAGTATTAAATCTTAGCCTAGCCCTCAATGAGAAAGCTGTTACTAAATAGATACATTTAGAGTAATATATGGCCAATATGTTTGGCCAATGGTTTTTCCAGCAGATATTCCTACTTTCTTCTCCGTTGCTGTTGTTAGGTGACAATTGAAGCTATCCAGTTGTAGTGTATTTTTTTATCAAACATCTTCCACTCAAGATAGCGAATATTGATAAGTTAGTAGTTGCCAGCATTCTCCAGCTGATTAACAATAGCATATTATAGTATTTTATGTCAGCAGATGTGGAATTGGCTAGCTAGTGTAACATTGTAGCTTCGGTAAACAGAACAAGCCAGGCCCATTCATAATCAATTAGCAATGCACCGTTTCCAAAAGTAGCTGTCAGGGTTTGGAACTCTAGCCCCTTGTATGTGGGCACTAGATGGCTTCCAGGGCATGACAGCACTCTAGATTTTGTGTTTCTTGTCTGCTTCCCAATTAGTGGCAGCTGTTTAGCACTAATAGGGGAGCCTATTTAAGTTCATTAATTGTTTGCAAGCCAACTCTGTGGTTAATTGTTTCTGTTTTGTTTGTTTGTTTGTTTGTTATTTTTGAAGTTTGAGTTAAAGTTAGAGTTTGAATTAAGAAAGTATGTTCCTGAAAAGCTCTGCATCTGTGTCCTAATTTCAACATTGTGGCATAAGCACAATTATTTTTTTAGGCATTGTATAAAAGTGTTTGGTTTTACAATGTCTACATTGTAGGACCATACCCACATAGCACAGAACGTTCCGGTAACATTCCCTAAAGGTTCTCAGTTGGTTCTTAAAATACAACTTTTACAAAACGTTCAAAGAATGTTGTGGGAAAGTATTTCTTTGTGAACCAAAAAATAACCTTTAGGAAACGGTTAAATTTTGAGTAAGGTAGAATCACATGTTTGAAGAACGTTCTAATAACCTATGAAAATAAAGTTTTTTTAGATGATTTGTAGAGCTTTTACATAACGTTTCCTTGTGGTTTACATGTGGTTGTCTGTAAATAAATGTTCTGCGTTCTACGATGCAAGTAAAAAAAAGTTAAATAAATTAAACCATTCCTTATTTTTTAGCAATGCAACTGTTTATATTGGATCCCCATTCAACCTACATTCGCATTGCTAAACAATCTAGGTGGGCCTCCTTTTGCCAAAGAATAAATAAATAAATTCCCATTCATATACTGTCTGTCAGACTGTCCCAAGTCGAGAGCATAGACAGTGACGCGCGAAAACCCGACGCGCGCGCAGTAACTCATGCGCAGCTGTCTGAGGTACCAAAGTGAATCACGCGCAGCTGTCTGAGGTAATGTACTAGAACAGGGCTATTCAATTAATTTGGAATTGGGGCCAGTTCATGAAACTGAGGCAAAATAAGGGGCCGGAGAATATGAGTAATTATATGGTAACAAATAGAGAAATTACAACAACATACTGAAGGAATCAATATATCAAAGTTAGCATGAGTTGTCTTAAAATGCCTTCTCAAATTATACTCCTTGCACACGGCGAGGCACTCGTTGCAGATTAAGCACACAGGATTCACATCAATGGCAATAAACGCGTATTTATCTGTCCATTCATTGTTGAACTGCCTGTTGTCCGAGTCAACTTTTATTTTTTTAAGGTAGATATTGACATTTTAAACTTTGTGTTTATATCGAAATTTATATCGAAATTACTTCGTGCTTGGCTTGAAAGAAAGTCAGAGCGTTTCAGTCAGAGCTTGGCACTAGAGCGCACCGCGAATGGGTGATTTTGATTGGTCATGTACCTGTTTTGCCACCATGGCTTAAAGAAGGGCATATCGCCTCATATTGCACGAAATAATTTACAATTAACAATAGTCATGCGGTGTATGAAACTACCCATATGTAATAACTATACTCAGTGGCGAAACTTTGTTTTTAAAAAAGTGTGTGGGACATTGCTAACACAATGCTAAATAATAAATCAGATGTATGTACAATAACCTTACGATGTCCAGCAATCGATCTAAATAGTACATTGGGTTTAATATGTAGTTTAAGTGTGTACTTAAATGGTCCAGTGGCAGAATTTTTGCCAAGCGTGTCAGAGGTTCTGGGTTCTAGTCCGCACTCGAATAGATTTTTTTTTTTCATCAAAACCGATTATGTTTATGAGTGGATGAATATCAGGCAGGGACACGTTTGTGTGCATTTTGTTTTGTAATTTCACCGTAACGAATAGAGTCACCACAACGGATTGAAGCGCGTGTCCGAGTGAAGACAGTGCGGCGTGTGCGCGAACCACAAGAGAACACAGTATCCGTGCCTGTCAGGAATACGCTTAGAAACAAGGTTGTGGTTCCAATCGCGGAACGCAATATATTTATTGACAGATGTGTAGAAAGGCAGAGGAATAGTCAGGCAGACTGGGTTCTGTCTCGGCAGATCAGAGTTCGAAGACGGTACCAGGGATCGGACAAGGACAAGGTCGGTAAGGCAGGCTGATGGTCGGGAAAAGGAATCACTGGTAGACACAAGACAGGATAAAGCAGACTGGGAGAACGGGACAGGCTAATAACTGGTACACTGGTAATCTGATCAATCGTATTCATAAGCGCTCAGTAAGTCAGGAACGAACAATACCTCGTACTGATCGAAAGACCAAGTGGTACTTTTTTACCCCAACTAATTACTGGCAGGTGTGCCTAGAACTCAGGTGATCCTGATCGGGGCTGATCTCTCCCTCTCTCCGGAGATCGGGGAGCTGTCAAAGCTGGCATAGAGGAGGACAAAACTCCGTTTCTAACAGCGCCACTGATCGCGGCTGCAACGAGCACTTTGATCACTTGATTTATAAAGCAACACATTTCAGCACTAGATAGCCTCTTATTTAACAAACGAAACGAATGAATTACAGACAGAACGAAATGAATGCTCTGCTAGTTCAGAGATTTATTTATTTATTTGTATTGGTACATTCGTGCCGCGAGATGTTTCAAAAGTGGTGGGGACAATTCCCACCCGCAAATTACGCCTAAGGGGCCGGTTCAAAATCCCTCAGGGGCCGGACCCGGCCCGGGGGCCGCCAATTGAATAGCCCGGTACTAGAAATTTTCCTCAGATACTTGAACTTGTCTAGTCGTCAGTTATATTACATTAGTAAATAAAATATTTCAAAATATAAATTTGATGTGTTCTTCTACCCTAATTACAATAACATTCATTGCAAGAACTTTGCAGAGATTCAAAGAACGTTTCAAAAACATTCCAACCAAACGTAGCACATGTTCCCTAAAGGTTAATATGGTATAATATGGTTAATAACGGTTAATTCTAGGCATGCTCCCTGAAGGTATCATAGTTTAGAACGTTCTTGGAACGTCCATATGAACATTCTTAAAAGGTTCCCAGAACGTTCAAAATTATGAAACCTTCAGGGAACATGCCAGGAACGTTTATACAACCCCCAAAAAACGTTCTAAGAACATGTAGAAAACCATCCATACTAACCTTTTTGGAACATAGGTGCAATGTTCAGGGAGCGTTTCCACAACCAAAAAAAAAACGTTCAACAAACGTTCTGAGAACCAATTTTTGCTAGCTGGGTAGTGTTCTAATTAAAATTGTTCATTATTTAAACATATACGGTACTTAACAACTGAGACATTTGTTTTAGTAAATAGTACTCCTGTTTTTTAAATTGACATGTCACACTATTATTAATATATTTTTGTGAAAATAGCATTATCAAATCAGCAGGCCTGGAAAAACAAAGTGTAATCATATAACACCTTTGGAAAGGCTGGACAATTAGGTAGGACTCTCTGGGACAGTCCTTAATTGGTTCAGGTCTTATTTAGATGGCTGGCGTCCCTGGTCCCTCTGGTCTACAGAACAACATCAATACCTACCATAGTTATGCAGATGATACTCAAATATACATGGCTATAGAACCATATGACTGCAGCTCAAGAGACTCACTGTGTCACTGTAGAGCACATAAATGCCTGAATGAACCAAAATTGTCTACAGTTAAACCAAAATTATTGTGTTTTGCAGAAATGATTGTGTTTGGCACTAATATTAGGAAAGAACTGGATTCTCAAGCCCTACAAACCAGGGACCAAGTGATTAATCTAGGTTTAATGATCTCACGTTCACCAGTCATATCAAAGCAGTTAACAAAAAAGCATTATATCATCTTAAAAATATAGCCAGAATCAAGGACCTGGTGTCAAAACAAGACTAAGAAAAGCTAATCCATGCATTTATCTCTAGCAGAGTTGACTACTGTAATGAGCTCTTAACTGGACTCCCCAAAAAGAATGTTAGCAAAAACAAACAGAACAGAGCACATCACTTCGGTTCTTACATTTTTGCATTGGCTTCCAGTCAGTTATAGAATATATTTTAAAGTGTTGCATGTGGTCTATAAATCTCTGAACGGTCTGGGACCTGAATACATTTCTGATATATTTGAAGAATATAAATTAGGCAGGGCTCTTAGATCATTGACCTCAGGACAGCTAGTGGAGACCAGAGTCAAAACTAAACATGGTGATATATATAAATATATTTATATTTGGCTGAATGCCACATAAGTATTGTGATGAGGTTGCTATTAGTGTTGTTTTCTAATAACTGTGCGCACCTTTAAATGGTTTTTGGGGTTTGATATTCGCGGGAATAATTAGAAGGTTCTTTTGTTTTAGTTGGAGTTAGACATGGAAAGGAAGGGATCCATTTAGTTTTTTCACTTCAATGTTGTTCAGTATTTTTATAAGTTGATACTTTGTGCCAATTATTATTCGTTACGAAGTAAAATTAAAAACGAAAACAACTTGATCGAAGTGTCCTGTGGATTCATGAAAAGGGAAGAGTTGAGCGTCAAACTAAGGCTAAAATAAACTCTACATAGTGATTACCTTGATTTCTTTGCGCTATGGCATTTCTGCGCTGTGTCTGAGATGTTAGCACGTCTCTAATAAGATCAGTCACGAACATGATCCCTGCATGATCTATAGCGTTTTATTAACTCACTGTCATCCATTGTCTGCAACACATTTCTTCTCCCTCTTCGTTTTAACAATTTTGACCTTAAGACCTCTTTTAAGTGTTAAGAAGCTTTCTGAATTACTTTTTTCTTTACTAGGATTTTTTCTTAAATTTTAAGAGTAAACGCCCACATTTTTAAGAATTTTCTTAGAATTTGGTCACTAGGAGTTACTCTTTTCATTAAGATTCTTTATGAATACGGGCCCTGAAGTTCTAAAGACTTCTTGGCCAGGTAATATAGGTTCTCGAGAACTTTTGAATAAAGTTCTTAAGACCTAGAAGTTCTAAAGACTTCTCAGCCAGGTTCTAGAGACCTGAAAAGGTACTGAAGACCTTTTGAGTAAAGTTCTTACAACCTGAAAGTTCTAAAGACTTCTAGGCCAGGTTCTAATGACCTGAAAAGGTTCTGAAGACTTTTTAAATAAAATGTACACAGTTAATACTGAGATGTAATGTTTTAAATGTACATGATGCCAGTAAACAGGTTGCAATGAATATAAAATGCATGTATTTTATTAGTTCTTATTTTTTTCTTTGTAGAGCACATTGAATGGCTTCTATGTATGAATTGTGCTATATAATATAAATAAACTTGCTTGGTTGCTAGACATTGGATTAACTTTTTACATAGTCTTTTTCATGACAAAACTGTTTTAAGTCGTTGACCAAACACTGTGTTAAATTGGCCATGTGAGTCTGGATGCCTTTATAAATGTTTATAGACATTGTGGTGAACTCGTTACCTCCATCGCTCTCTATATATACAGTCTCCTTCAAGTTTGGACACACCTACTCATTCAAGGCTATTTTCTTTATTTTGTTTTAATATTTATATATTTCATACTGTAGTAGCTACATTTGCCTTGTTTAAGTCAAGTCTGGCCAGAAGTATGTCTTGACCAATTTGTTGTTGGACCTGTGACACTCTCCTCTCTCATCTTCTTTCTTCTTTCTCTCTTTATTTTTCTTTATCTCTGTCTATCTATCTTTGTCAAGCATATTCCCATTCCTACATGCCTTAAATACTGCCAGAAAAAAACATTTATAATGGGAATGTATGCAAACTATGGTTGGGTATCGAACTCTGTACTTTAAACGGGTACCGACCGAATTGTGTTGGTACTACAGAGTACCGATTCATGTAAAACCAATCAGTGCCAAATTTTGGAGAGGATATCTGGGTGAGAAAGAGAGAAAAGGGCATGGGGACCATATGGAGGGGAGCGTTAGGGTGGAAGGGAGCTTTAGGATGATAAACAGGGGCAAAATAAATTAACATTAAATTATTAACCAATCCCATTTTCTTTTCTTGTTTTTACCAAAAAGGGACTTTGAGAGAGCATCCTATAGTCTGTATGGGATGCTGGAAGTTTTGTAGCTCTGAGAGTGCCTCAGCCTGTGTATGTGACAGAGTTGGCGACTCGAGTCACCGACTTGGATTCGAGTCGCACTTAAGTTACATTAATAAATTGACTTGTGACTTGACTTGCGATCTGTTCAAAAGACTTAAGATTTAACTTGGACTTGTCGCCATTGGACTGATGGACTCGTGCCCTGCGAAACAAAATAGCTAGCGGGGAAAAAAAGCTGTCACGCGCTGTTCTGAGCAGGCACGAGTCTGACAGCTCAAATGATTACAGTTGAAATTATGTGGGTTACGTTAGGTAGGCTAAAAACTCTC
Organism: Dallia pectoralis; assembly: GCA_029465975.1. NCBI lineage: Eukaryota > Metazoa > Chordata > Actinopteri > Esociformes > Umbridae > Dallia > Dallia pectoralis. Next base: position 4,594,870 of record CM055735.1, on the reverse strand, counting down.
TGTGCAGTGCAGGAAACAAAAATGTGTGTCTCTTAAATCCACGGTCACGTAGCGAACTCATGAACTCACCGTTTATTGTCTGAAATATTCACGAACGTTAAACGTTATGTTTTCGTTGTTCCTGATCGTTTACATGCTTAGCTAAATAAACGATGGATGTATTTAGACAACCAAGGAGTCGGGAGATGTAATTATTATGTATAATAATTATTATTTTATACATGAACGGCTACAAAAATGAGGATGTTGACCAAAAACAGGTACTTTGCCTGGAGTGTTATAAAGTTGTGGCCTCGAAACAAGGACCAATTTGTCTGATCACTTAAAACGGCACCACAACGTAACAATAACGTTTTATATCGCTAAAGATACGTTGCCATTGAACATTGTCACCAAAGAGGGATTTAAGAAAATTATCAGAACGCTTGACACGCGGTATGTTATACCATCCCGCACATAATTAGAGCTGTATGGAAAATGCAGATCTCAGATTGAAGCAGAACTGTCACATGTGGAATACTATGCAGCTACAACAGATTTATGGTCCAGCAGGACAACGGAGCCCTACATGAGTCTGACAGTACGGTCTGATGGAATGGTAATTATTGACTTTAGCCTGGATTGATGGCTCGCAATATCGCAATATATATCGTTGGGGAAAAAATAGCGCAATGTAATTTTTTTTCCAATATCGTGCAGCCCTAGTGTTAGCTAACTAATGTAGTCAATTATCTAGTAGAATATGGTTGTGTTAGCTAACTAATGTAGTCAATTATCTAGTAGAATATGGTTGTGTTAGCTAACTAATGTAGTCAATTATCTAGTAGAATATGGTTGTGTTAGCTAACTAATGTAGTCAATTATCTAGTAGAATATGGTTGTGTTAGCTAACTAATGTATTCAATTATCTAGTAGAATATGGTTGTGTTAGCTAACTAATGTAGTCGCTAAATGTGTGTCGGTCAATTCGGCCAATTGTAATAATATTTGTTAGCTAGTTACAGTAATAGCTATATAGCTCAGTGCTCGACATTACCTTTTTGAGGCACTTGTCAAGGACAAGTACATTTGCGTTTCACTTGTCCATGAACAAAAGTCACGGATACATGTTTATTAGTTTATAACTTATTTAGACACTTGTCCCTTTGTTTGACCAACGAAGATGAGCTGTACTATGATTATACAAATGCCGCTATTGGTTGCTAGGTAGCTGCACAGTACTTACGAAAAAAATGTATTCATCATGTGATGACTGCCCTCTGCTGGTCGCAGAACAGTATAGCCTCTCTAAAATGAGTACAGCAAACAGGAAGAAAGACGACATGCTAGCTTGTTTGTTATTTAAAGTTGTGTTATGCGCTTCCTTCAGAAAGCAATTAATGTAAGTGCTCTGTTTATATATTTTCGTTATGTTATAGTCACATTATGCCTATTTCTAGGTTTGTACAAAAAACAAATAGTTTGAAGTATTGTAGCTCTGCAAATAACGATAGTTGCACGTTTGCTTGTTGCTAATAGTAATACATTATGTAAGTCCATTATGTATTCTCTCTCTCTTTTAGTTTCAATCTGTTTCAGTGATGTCAAGTTTATTACTATGTGTAAGTAATTAAAGGAGCAAGTGTGCCTGCTCACCTGGCTCGTTGATAAGAGTTTGGCTGTTTATTTATGTTAACACTCAAGAGGAGTAAAACACACTGAGAGAACAGTACAACCCGTGTTTCGTTAAAGCGTAATTATTTCTGTGACAAGCCGTATATCGTTAAGCCTGTGCAAAGTTAATTTGTTTCAATGTAACGGTAGGCACCTGCGGCTTATAGACCAGTGCGACTTATTTATGTTCAAAATAATATTTTTTATTTATTTAGTGGGTGCGGCTTATATTCAGGTGCGCTCAATAATCCGGAAATTATGGTATATGAATTCCGAAAATAAATTGGTCTGAAGAAAAAATGAACATTGCTATTCAGTATTATTGTACGAGATTGTCAAATGATTATAATAATAGCCCGTAAAATAATAGTATTTTCCAAGAAATGCAACTTGCAAGTTAAAAGGACTTTAGACTATGATTGTATAGTCCATAAAACTTAAGACTTGAGACTTGACTTGGACTTGAGACTAAAATACTTCAGACTTGACTTGGACTTGCATGCAGTGACTTGAGACTTGACTTAGACTAATACAATGACATAAAGCCAACTCTGGTATGTGACAATGTTACAATAATTGGTCATGTGATTAGATTAGATTCATCTTTACGGTTATTAGACAGTACAAGTACAGTACAACAAAATGCAGTTTGCATCCAACCAGAAGTGTAAAAGAGCAGTGTAAAAAGATATGGAGTACAGTGTGAGGATGTGCAATTGTCATGGATAAATAAATGTGCAGGTATTCAGTTCAACAATGTAGCAAATTGCAAACGTGCAGAGGGCAATACCAGCGGAGTACATCTGTGCAAGTGGTAAACGGATAGTAGCCTACAAACAGTAAGCATTGTGCAAAAGACAAATATTATAAAGAGACTAGCAGTGTGCAGGGCAAAAGGTAGCAAGAGGAGTATCACATGATGCATTGTGCAAATGGCAGATAAAATAAATAAGTAGCAGTGTGAGTGCAAGGTTACCGAAGGGTTTCAGAGTTCAGAATGTTAACAGCCGAAGGAAAGAAACTGTATTTGTACACCAATGTTTCCACTGTATGCATCGCACCTAACCCCCAACATTACAAAAGTACTAGAAAAAATCCTGGTACTGGTGCCCAACCCAAATCGCACACTATTAGTCGTTCTGGGTAAGAGCATTTGATAAAATACTAAAATGTCAAATATTAGTACCAAGCTCTGCGTCACTATAACAATAAGCCCTTGGGGATTCTAGGCCTGATTTTAGCAACATGTTCTACTAACACACTAAAACCCCCGGAATTAACGGAATTACTGCAGTCACAACAAAACTACGCACCTATTGTGAAACACAAACTGGCCGTCCTAGATCCTACAGTGCTCACCATGCCAAGCTATTTGAACATGCTTACTTAGAAATACCTAAGAAAAGCCTTTTACAAAGTACAGCCTCGGTGAGCACTGCCTTGTCATTAAGAAATGTAAACATGGAAAAAACCTGTACGGGAAAAGATGTGCAATGATTACAGCACATCAGAAGCTGAGACAGAGTTGAATTCCCTCCCAAAATGTCAGTAATAACTTGTCTGTTTTGATATTTGTTTAGTTCAAAGCTGGTTGAAAGTATAAGTGTATAGGTAACTGGTTTATATTAGCAACAATGTTTATTCTGGTTGATTGGTTAATAGACAATATACCACAGCTAAAGAGTGTTAAAACATTAGACGGACGGACAGACACAATAGAACAGAAAGAAACAGACAGAGATAAAGGAACAGACGGAGATAAAGGAACAGGCGGAGAGAAAGGAACAGACAGAGAGAAAGGAACAGACAGAGAGAAAGGAACAGACGGAGAGAAAGGAACAGACGGAGAGAAAGGAACAGACGGAGAGAAAGGAACAGACGGAGACAAAGGAACAGACGGAGAGAAAGGAACAGACGGAGAGAAAGGAACAGACAGAGAGAAAGGAACAGACGGAGAGAAAGGAACAGACGGAGAGAAAGGAACAGACGGAGAGAAAGGAACAGACGGAGAGAAAGGAACAGACGGAGAGAAAAAAACTGACGTAGAGCGAGAAACTGACGGAGGTGAACAGTCACATTCATGCCAAGACTCAAGCTAGTTCGTCTTGGGGTAGAGTTGGCCTTTATAATAAAACATTGCATGCCCCTACCCAATTTAACCTGTGGTTGACACCAAATAGTTTAATACAATATAATAAAACCTTGCATGCACCTACCCAATTTAACCTGTGGTTGACACCAAATAGTTTAATACAATATAATAAAACCTTGCATGCACCTACCCAATTTAACCCGTGGTTAACACCAAATAGTTTAATACAATATATTAAAACCTTGCATGCCCCTACACATTTTAACCTGTGGTTAACACCCAATAGTGTAATACAATATAATAAAACTGTCACGTTTTCACAGGTGTAGTGCTGGACAAAGCCAGGCAGAGCATAGATTCCAGTTCGGATGACGTTTAATTTACACAAAATGAAACAACCAACTAGCACAAACGGAAAGACATACACTGAATAAGAGCAACTTACTAAAACACGCTTCAAACAGTACAGACCAACAAAACACTCACCTCAGAAACATGTAACATTAAATCAATAACACGCACCCGTGAACCTAACCAGGGACCTTAAATAGCCCACTGATTAACTAACCTATGTAACATTATATTAATAACAAGCACCTGTGAACCTAACCAGGGACCTTAAATAGCCCACTGATTAAATAACCTATGTAACATTATATTAATAACAAGCACCAATGAACCTAACCAGGGACCTTTAATAGCCTACTGATTAACTAACCTATGTAACATTATATTAATAACAAGCACCAATTAACCTAACCAGGGACCTTTAGGGGGCCTACTGATTAACTAACCTATGCCCGGTACTTAGCTAACACTAAACAGCAGTGCTCTCAATCAACACAATACACTGAAGTGCTCTCCCTCAACACCTGCATTATGCTAACACAGCCTGAGGGCCTCTAGTCCTTTGAGACTATCAATAGCTAGCTAGCTTAAGTGGAATATTAACTGTGTGTTTGGTGCCCATTTAATTCTTATAAAGTAAATATGACTGGCTGCATGGGATATTGTCAAACTGTGTAATGCTGTCTATTTGTGCACAGAACACCATGTAAATGTAAAATTATTATTTATTTTAATGTAAAAGTTACGATATGACAAATACTTGTGGACCATTATGTTCAGATGTATTGTTTAAGAATTGGGGGTTTTCTGCTTGTGATGAGTGCCCTAAAGACAACCCCAAAACTCTTGGTTATATCACTGAAATGTGAAATGTGCATGTCTTCTGATTGAGTTCATGTGTGTGTGTTTAAATGGAGACCATATAAACCTAGTTTATATATATATATATATACATTTTCTTAGGAAAAACCCAGAAATTCCTACTTCAAAGGGAATAGAGACAGAGCCTTTAAAAGTGTGTGGTTTTGGCTTCACGCTCTCCCCAAGTGAGACAGACTGTTGTAGCCCTGTGTGTATAACTGTGCATGTTTTTATTATTAAAATACTTTTTTTATCGACTACATCTGTGTTTGTGTGTGGAGATTTGCACCTGTGTCTGTGTATGTCTGTTGCTAAGGCGATGTTTGTGGGTGTGTGTGTTTTCCCCAACTTGTTCTGTGATCGGGGTCCCGGTCAGGGAAGGTTCTGGATTAGGATATCTACATGACGTACAATTCAGCTCATTTTCTGGACTTTCATTTCTATGACAACAGGTACATGCCCCAACTGGCTTCCATAGCAACGAGTATATAACACACTTAGTTAAAGAGCACGTATCCTAAGACACGCTTAACATCCCAACACACACACACATACGTGTATTAACAGCTAATTGGAAGTATGACAGTTATGACATCGCTGGCATCGTTAACCTTTCACTTGAGTTTAGCTTAATCTTAGTTGTGTGTGTGTGTTAAATATGCACCGGACTACTGCTGGTTAGATTAGATTCAGTGTTAATATGGTTTATTCATCAGACCAGGCAGACTAAGACTTTTGTGTGCTCTTTAAGGAACCCTATTCCCTCTGTAGTGCATGCCTTATTCCATATGTAGTGCACTACTTTATATGCCCTATTCCATATGTAGTGCACTACTTCAAAAACCCTATCATCTTGTGTAACACAAATTTATATATCCTATTACCTATGTAGTGCCCTACTTTATATACCATATCCCCTATGTAGTGCACTACTTTATATAACCCATTTCCTATGTAGTGCACTACTTGATATACCCTAATCCATATGCAGTGCACTACATTTGATCTGGGATAAATGGGATCTTATCATAATGGAGCACTAGAACTAAAATCGAGGTCCATTATGCAGGCTGTTGAGATACTCCGCTAATAGGACTTAAATATGTAATCTGCTTCATGGAGGAATGAGTGGGTAAGTGGGGGAGGGAGGGAGAGTAGGAATGAGGGAGGGAGAGTAGGAATGAGGAAGAGCGAGAGAGATGGATGTGAGTGAGTGATGGGATAGAAAGAGGGAGTAGCATTAAAAAAGCAAGGAGAAAGGGAGTAGAATAATGTATAAAGAGAGTAAAAGGTCAAACAGGCACTTTTATAGAGAGAGAGGTGGAGGGTGAGAGAATGCGAGACATGCCAAGTAGTCCTACACACGTCTTCCTACATGCCAAGTAGTCCTACACACGTCTTCCTACATGCCAAGTAGTCCTACACACGTCTTCCTACATGCCAAGTAGTCCTACACACGTCTTCCTACATGCCAAGTAGTCCTACACACGTCCTCCTACATGCCAAGTAGTCCTACACACGTCTTCCTACATGCCAACTCTCATCCGCCTCTTATCCTGTCTTTCTTTGGCTATCCCAGCCTCTGTCCTTGTCTCTCTCTCCAACTCCGACTCTTTCCCGTTGTCTTTCGTTTTCTCTCGTTTTGATCTGTCATCTTTTCATATTGTAATGAGACATTGTTCGTGGCTGTTGTCTCTGAGTGTGTGTCTCCCCACGCTCCACAACACACTCTACCGAAACAGTAAACACACATCTGTGTCTCCGTCTCTGATCTGCCTCAGTCATTCCTTCTTTAGTACATTTAATCCAGCCATTCATTGTCCCTTTATCTACTTTAACAGCCCTCGCTCCCGTTGACCAGTTTATTGTCCATCTGTCTGCACATATTTCGCGGTTTCTTTGTTGTTGGGTTGGGTTGTTTGTTTTTTCTCTTCTCTCGTGGTGCATATGAGATACAGAACTAATCGGCTTTTCGCACGGTAATTGTCGTAGGGCCACGGTAACAGTGTTTTTGTATTTTTTTAAACTAAGAAATGACACATGGAATGTAGTAACCAAAAATGCTCTCTTGGCATTCGTTTAACCAGCTTCATGAGGTATTCTTAGTTTTGATGTCTTTATTTTCATTATACAGTGTGAAATATAGTTAGAAGACATCTGCAGGTAATGAAGTTAACGTTTCAATTATTGCCCAATTAGATTTTTGGACGGTACATCTACCAGATAACTTCTGGTCTTCTCATACGTGCATTAGACACTCACAGTACTATCCTTCCCACTCGAACCACCCTGGACTTGCTAATACGACTCTGTTGTTTTTGGAGAGGGAAGAGGAGTAGACAAAGCTGTGTTATTCTTTAAACTCAGTTTTGTAAACATTTGAGGTAGTATTCTACAAAGTGCCACTTTAATATGAAATACGATCACTTAGACGTTGGTAATGTGTCATTGCATTTCCTCTGAATTCCAACGTGGCAGACATTGTTGTCCAACTAGAACAAGTAGTCCTTCTCCTCAGAATATTAGAAGATGCATTAAATCTTAAACTAAGTCTGACTAAAATACCTGCAAAATGTAACATTGCTGGTAAAATCAGAACATGCTAAGAGTGTAAAATTACACGGCAATTCTGTTACAAAAAAGCCGTAAATTAAGCTTTAATGTGTTTTTGTCATGTATTGTGTAGACATTGTTCAAAGTAGTTCTTTGTTCATGGTCTGTATGTGGTAACAGTGGTTGTGTCCATGGTCTGTATGTGGTGACAGTGGTTGTGTTCATGGTCTGTATGTGATGACAGTGGTTGTGTTCATGGTCTGTATGTGGCGACAGTGGTTGTGTTCATGGTCTGTATGTGGTAACAGTGGTTGTGTTCATGGTCTGTGTGTGGGGACATTGGTTGTGTTCATGGTCTGTATGTGGGGTTAGTGGTTGTGTTCACGGTCTATATGTGGGGACAGTGGTTGTGTTCATGGTCTGTATATGGGGACAGTGGTTGTGTTCATGGTCTGTATATGGGGACAGTGGTTGTGTTCATGGTCTGTATATGGGGACAGTGGTTGTGTTCCAATTTAGATTATTTAGTTACTTCTTAATCTCTTAAACAATCGGATACACCTTCCAGTAGTGAGTAAATCCTTTGCCCCGTCACGGAAGTGAGTTTACAAGACCTTGTGTTTACAAGTGCCATGTTTTACCAACTGAGTCATACTTAAATGGACCTAAAAAAGTAATGTAATTGGTAAAAAAAATCAATCGGTGGGACAAAAGATTAGCAAGTTTAACAACATATCAGAATATGTTCTGATGAGAATGAGATTAGATTTAGATCAGAATTAGATCAGGATCAGATTAGAATTAGATTAGAATTAGATTAGAATTAGATTAGAATTAGATTAGAATAAGATTAGAATTAGATCAGAATCAGATCAGAATTAGATCCGAATCAGATCAGCATTAAATCCGACTGGGTGTACCTTAATCATAATCTAACCTGCACATTGTAAGAACTCAGTATGTTGAGTTAATCGGTTATCCCTTCTGGAGATTACCTGATGCTGTCTAAATGTTAGTTTACCTACCATAGGGCCATGTTGTTATAGTTACGCTACTACATTATTGTCAGTGGCAGTCTGCTTTTTAGTACTTGTAATATTTATTACTTGTAATTTTAGATGATATCTGCTTTAAGGACGCATTTTAGTATTGCAGAGTTGTTCTACAAATGGGAATTGTCACTGACTAATTCTTTTTTCCTTCGTTTGTCTTTTCAGAGTCTTCAAGAAGTCCAGCCCCAACTGCAAGGTAGGTCTCAACTCCTCCTGGTTGGTGTGTGTGTGAGTGTGTAAGTGTGTTAGTGTGTCAAACAGAAGAGCATGAGGCAGCTTTCCCTTGAGTCTCTACTAGAGACTTTCTCTGTGATTTCTCTCTCTCTCTCCTCATTCTCAGATCGTCTCTTCATCTGGTCTAAGCTCAAGGCACCTCTCTCTCTCTCTCTCTCTCTCTGTATCTGTATCTAGCTCTTTGTCTCCATCCATCTCTCTCATTCCATCTTTCTTCCACTGTCTTTATGATGGAGGGATCTGCGTGTCTCGATGACGTGTTTTGTGATCTGACCCCACCAGGGAATGTAGTATACAGGAAGGCTGTGGACAGACTGGGGGTCAGTGTGCGTGTGTGTGTTCAATGTATGATCTAATTTAGAGTAATGTTGATGAACGACATGCTTTCATTTCCACATGTTCTAACTCTCCCTCTGTTTCTTCCATTCATTCCTCGCTATCACTGTTTCTCTCTGTACCTCTCTCTCCTCTCTCTCTCTCTCTCTCTCTCTCTCACTCTCCCTCTCTCTCTCTCTCCCTCTCTCTCTCTCTCTCTCTCTCTCTCTCTCTCTCTCTGTCTCTCTAGCTCACAGTGTATCTAGGAAAGAGAGATTTTGTGGATCATCTAGACCATGTAGATCCAGTGGGTGAGTACTAACACACACACACACACAAACACCAGTAAACACTAACAAGCAGGCACAAACACACACAGTACTGTTTCTATCTTAGAGCAGGGTTTTTCCAGTCAGGGGTACAGGAACCGCAGGCTACCCCTGTAAATGACGCAATATCTACAAGATGCACACACGCGTGCACACACACACGCGCACAAACACTCTGTTGTTGAACTCATGTTGTTGTTCGATAGTCACATCAACCCCCCTCCCCCAGAGTCAGTCTCAGGGTTGCTATGATGACAGCCCCTCACATGGGTCTAACCTTACCCTCAGGGGTGTGTGTGTGTGTGCGCGTGTAAAACCCCAGTGAAGCTGTGTTTCAACAAACTGGGTCCACACAGGGCTTTGACGTCACACTAGCCAAACGGCATTGTGATTTTCGTGCGACAACACACAAAGACCAGACGTACTTACAGAGTACTTGGAAATATAAGTCAATGAAATATACGGAATATCCTGGAAGAATCTAATAGTTTTCCCTGAATTTCATTCAGGTCAATCTCTTTGGGAAATGAATGTTGCCTTCTACGATATTGAGTTCATATATACGTACAGGTTAGCTACTTGATATTATATTTAATATTAGAGGTTCATTAGTATAACCCTTTCTCTGCATACACAGCCTGCTTAAAATTCTGGAAATCTTCACAGAACATTTCGATAAGGTTGAGATCTGAGCTTTGAATTGGCCGTTCCATAACCCTTCATTTATTATTTCACACAAATAACATTTTCGTTCCAGCCTAAGCCTTTTAGCCTCATTCTCCTCAATAATATTCTGTAACAATCTGGATTTCATGGTTGACTAAATGAGACTCAACTTGGCCAGACCAGCAGCAAAGCAGCCACAGACCATCACGCCGCCTCTATGCTTTATGAGGTTATTCCGTTTAAAGCAGTGTTTCATTTTGGCCCCTGGCATTGGAGCCAAACAACTCAACTTTTGACTCATTTCTCCAGAGCGTATTGTTACAGTTATTTTTGTCTTTACCCAGGTGTTGTTGGGCAAATGTCATTCGTGTCTAGTAATTCATTTATAGGAACTAAGTCTTCTTTCTTTCTGAACTGCCTTTTTGAACAAATGCAGACTCTTTCTGACAGCTGACTCATGGTTGGTCATGGTCATTGGTTGTGACACCTTAATGTTACCTCAGGTTCTTAGAGATTTCTATAAGCACCTTTAGGTGAGGTATTGGGCTGAATCTGGTGGGACAAACTCTCCTATTTAGAATAGTTGTGCTTCAGGGTATTTTCCGTTTGTATATAATATGTTGGACAGTGACATGCTTTGAATTGCTTGAAAATGGCGTTGTAACTCCTCCCAGACTCATGGTCGTCATTTATATTTCTCCTCTGGGACTTGTAAAGGTATTTTGATCTTGGCATGATGTTTCACCACACACCATATTGTGAAGACCGAACTAGACCGGGTTTGTCATCTTTATAGGGGTTGACCCGAAAGTTACCGTACACGGATGCGCCTGATTGAAATTTTCACAATTCTATGCGCTGTTAAAAGTAGGAGTAAGAATATTGCATTTGCGTTTATTTTGATTAAATGGTTTTTCAGTTTTTTTGTGTAATTTGATGAATTTTCTTTCTTTCCCCTTCCCTAAAGAATGTTGATGGAATTAAGCTTATATATCGATGTGTCAATGTATGTACAATAAAATGTAACTTACTTGAGGGTGTACTTACATTTCCTCATGACTGTATGTCTCCATATGTAGCTGTTGTCAGAGGGCGCCACCTACCTGTGATGTCTGGAACAGCACTTGAATTGGGATGCTTTTGGTCAGATTTCTCTGTTCCCTTTTTAGTGGAAACTAGATCACATAGTGTGTTAATCAACACCATCAGTCTGATGAAGCCATATTTGGGTCTGCGTTTGTCTGGCGGCTTATTGCAATGCTGTGTGTGTGTGTGTGTACACGTATGTGTGTGTACACGTGTGTGTGTGTGTGTGTGTACACTTGTTTTAATCTTGACAAATGAGGACATTTTGCCAGGCCTCATTTTGTGTGATGTCTGTGGGTGTGTGTACTGGACTGAGAAACTCAATCACCAAATGCTGTGTGTGCAGATTGTTTTGGTAACACATATAAGTATGTAATAGGAGCTGTGTTTGTGTGTGTGTGGGTGTGCGTGCGTGTGTATACGTGCGCGTGTGTGGGTACGCGTGTGTGTACGCGTGTGCGTGTGTGCATTTTTTCACATGTGCTTGTGTGTTTTCTCTCTGGCTTCCTACAGATGGAGTTCTGCTTATAGACCCAGAATACCTCAAAGACCGGAGAGGTAAGGCGTGTGTGTTTGTTTGTATGTGTTTGTTTGTATGTGTTTGTTTGTATGTGTTTGTTTGTATGTGTTTGTGTCAGTGTGTGTTTATCTGGGTTTGTGTTTGCTTGTTTGTATGTGTTTGTGTCTCTGTTTGTTTGTATGTGTTTGTGTTTGCATGTGTGTGTTTGTTTGTATGTGTTTGTGTTTGTTTGTATGTGTTTGTGTTTGTTTGTATGTGTTTGTGTTTGTTTGTATGTGTTTATGTCTGTGTTTGTTTGTATGTGTTTGTGTCTGTGTTTGTTTATTTGTGTCTGTGTGTGTTTGTGTCTGTGTTTGTATGTATGTGTTGCTGTGTGTTTGTTTGTATGTGTTTGTGTTTGTGTCTGTGTTTGTATGTATGTGTTTGTGTGTGTTTGTTTGTACGTGTCTGTGTTTGTTTGTATGTGTTTGTGTTTGTTTGTATGTGTTTGTGTCTGTGTTTGTTTGTATGTGTTCATGTCTGTGTTTGTTTGTATGTGTTTGTTTGTATATGTTTGTGTCTGTGTTTGTATGTGAATATGGGCATATTTTACTCAACTAAAATTCAGCAATAGTCTGCAGAAGGTAAGTAAAACATAAAACATGAACCATGTTGCAACTTGATTAGGGGCTTAGGGGTTAGGTGTAGGTTAAGTTGAGACAATGCAGTAAAGGTTGATGTTAAGGTTTGGCTAGGATTACGGTTAAAGATGTAGTTAAGGTTAGGTTTAGGGAATATTAAATGTTTGTTCTGTGTTCACACTAGGTTAGTAATACAGGACTGTGTGTGTGTGTGTGTGTTTGTGTGTGTGTGTGTGTGTGTGTGTGTACGTGCGTGCGTGTGTGTATGTGCGTGTGTGTGTATGTGCGTATGTGTGTGCGTGTGTGTGCGTGTAAGTGTATGTGCGTGTGTGTGTGTGTATGTGTGTATGTGTTTATGTGTGTGTGTATGTGTGTGTGTGTGTGTGTGTGTATGTGGGTGCCTGTGTATGTGCGTGTGTGATTATGTGTGTGTATGTGTGTGTGTGTGCGTGCGTGTGTATGTGCGTGTATGTGCGTGTGTGTGTGTATGTGCGTGTGTGATTATGTGTGTGTATGTGCGTGTGTATGTGCGTGTGTGTGTATGTGCGTGTATGTGCGTGTGTGTGTGCGCGTGCGTGTGTATGTGCGTGTATGTGCGTGTGTATGTGTATGTGCGTGTGTGATTATGTGTGTGTATGTGCGTGTGTGTATGTATGTGCGTGTGTGATTATGTGTGTGTATGTGCGTTTGTATGTGCGTGTGTGTGTGTGTATGTGCGTGTGTGATTATGTGTGTGTATGTGCGTGTGTGTATGTATGTGCGTGTGTGATTATGTGTGTGTGCGTGTGTGTGTGTGTATGTGCGTATGTGTGTGCGTGTGTGCGTGTGTGTATGTGCGTGTGTGTGTGTATGTGCGTGTGTGATTATGTGTGTGTATGTGCGTGTGTATGTGCGTGTGTGTATGTGTGTGCGTGTGTGTGTGTGTATGTGCGTGTGTGATTATGTGTGTTTATGTGCGTGTGCGTGTGTGTATGTGCGTATGTGTGTGCGTGTGTGTATGTGCGTGTGTATGTGCGTGTGTGATTATGTGTGTGTATGTGCGTGTGCGTGTGTGTATGTGCGTATGTGTGTGCGTGTGCGTATGTGTGTGCGTGTGTGTGTGTATGTGCGTGTGTGTGTGTGTATGTGCGTGTGTGATTATGTGTGTTTATGTGCGTGTGTGTATGTGTGTGCGTGTGTGTGTGTATGTGCGTGTGTGTGTGTATGTGCGTGTGTGATTATGTGTGTGTATGTGCGTGTGTGTATGTGCGTATGTGTGTGCGTGTGTGTGTGTATGTGCGTGTGTATGTGCGTGTGTGATTATGTGTGTGTGCGTGTGTGTATGTGCGTATGTGTGTGCGTGTGTGTATGTGCGTATGTGTGTGCGTGTGTGTATGTGCGTGTGTGTGTGTATGTGCTTGTGTGATTATGTGTGTGTATGTGCGTGTGTGTATGTGCGTATGTGTGTGCGTGTGTGTGTGTATGTGCGTGTGTGTGTGTATGTGCGTGTGTGATTATGTGTCTGTATGTGCGTGTGCTTGTGCGTGTGTGTATGTGCGTATGTGTGTGCGTGTGTATATGTGCGTGTGTGATTATGTGTGTGTATGTGCGTGTGCGTGTGTGTGTGTGTACGTGCGTATGTGTGTGTGTGTATGTGCGTATGTGTGTGTGTGCGTGTGTGTATGTGCGTATGTGTCTGTGTACGTGTGTGTGTGTGCGTATGTGTGTGTGTGTATGTGCGTATGTGTGTGTGTGCGTGTGTGTACGACTTGAGTGCATGGATGCGTGTGTTTTCACACAAAAAGACATCAGTCTTATTCACAATTTCATACCTCTTCTTTTTTGCATCCTACTTCTCTCTCACCTCTTTCTACTTCTCTCACCTCTCACCTCTCACCCCCCACCTCTCTCTCTCTCTCTCTCTCTCTCTCACCTCTCTCTCTTTCCACCTCTCTCACCCCCCACCTCACTCTCTCTCACCTCTCACTTCTCTCTCTCTTTCCACCTCTCTCACCCCCCACCTCTCACCTCTCTCTTCCCACCTCTCTCTCTTTCCACCTCTCTCACCCCCACCTCTCTCACCTCTCTCTCTTTCAACCTCTCTTACCCCCACCTCTCTCTCTCTCTCTCTCTCTCTCTCTCTCGTCTCTCACCTCTCTCTCCCCACCGCTCTCTCTTTCCACCTCTCTCACCCCCACCTCTCTCACCCCCACCTCTCTCACCTCTCTCTCTCACCTCTCTCTCTTTCCACCTCTCTCACCCCCCACCTCTCACCTCTCTCTCCCCACCTCTCTCTCTTTCCACCTCTCTCACCCCCCACCTCTCTCACCCCCACCTCTCTCACCTCTCTCTCTCACCTCTCTCTCCACCTCTTTCTCGATACCATTTAGTTTTTGTGACTCTGACCTGTGCGTTCCGTTATGGCCGAGAGGACCTGGATGTTCTGGGCCTGTCCTTCAGGAAGGACCTGTACATCTCCACCTTCCAGGCCTTCCCAGCCCTACCCACAGAGGAAAGCAAACCACTCAGCCGCCTGCAGGAACGCCTGCTGAAAAAGCTAGGCCAACATGCACATCCGTTCAACTTCACTGTAAGTTCGCGGATGATAGTACAAATGCAGTTTGTCGTCAATCATACTTCCAAATACTATTTTTCCACTGTTCACTGTGTGTTTGACAATTATATTCTGAAGTACAATTGGTCTACTCAACTGTTCAACTACACAGTTTATACAGTTTGAATCTGAAGAAACTGATTTTCAAATAACTCAGCTCAACTCCTCAACTATTAATGTTTCATAATTAAACATAAAAGAAGACAACGCTGTATTAAAGAATGTATAGCCTACCAGAGATTATGCAAATCATACTCTTCCCCAGAAGATTGCAAACAACTTAAAGTAAACTTAGACGCTGTTCATATGATTCAACAAAAATCCAATTTCTGGTTGCATGTTTGGCAACGAAATGTTTCTGAACCAGATTATTTCTAAGGACTATCTTTGCCCGCTTAAGCTTCTCTAGATGGAAAATACACTGAACACTGAGGTGAATCAGCCAATTAGTCGATGTGGAAGCACGATGCACAATAGGATACATTAAAGCCAGCTAGATACAATATATGTTTATATTCTAAATTTTAACAATATCTGCTCTATCTAATATCTATATTAAAAGGCTTTAGCTGACAAAAATGTATTGTACTGTAGCCAACTATTTCAAAGTTCTATTGCTAAAGAATTACATAAACAAAGCTTTCCGAATACTGAATAAAGCTTTGAATACCAACAAAATGAACGAATACCCGAATAGTTGAAGTATTCAGGCCATCCCTAGATCTAACTGATTGTTAGAATGACTTAAGTGAAAGAGTTACACCAAATTATGTTTTGATGCCCTAATGAATGTACTTTATCAAAAACTTGGTGGTTGATCGTCATTAAATCCTTAGGGGTAGTGTGGAGGAATCAAATGCAGGGAGGTTATAACGAGGTAATAACGCCTGCAAATGAGACCTCGGTCTCAATGTGTCTCCCTGGTTAAATAAAGTGAAATAAAAAATTAAAAACACACAAAACAGCTACATGGAATACTCACCAGAGTTGATGACATGACACTAAACAATTGAGCAAAAGACCTGGGAGCAGGGAAGCGACACATACTAACTGCTGATCCTGGTGTGAATGACGAGACAATGAAATGAGTGCGGGCTGTGTTCATAGTTGTAATGTTAAACCGCGTTACACAGGGTAAAGAAATGAGGTCTTCAGTTCACCGTGACACTTATCTTGTGGTGTTAGATGGTCACAAAACAAATGGAAGCAAATGGAACAACTTTTATTTTGAGTGCAAGATAAAATGGTCCACAAGTATCAGCAGTCGCAGTTTGGAAACACAACCATACATTACATAGAAATGATATTGTACCAAAGCGACAAACCCTGTGTGTTCAACATGAACACAGCTATTGTGTGTTACTTTTTTATAATGTGGTTTGACTGTTTCTGCCTCAGATCCCCCAGAACCTGCCCTGCTCTGTCACCTTACAGCCAGGCCCGGAGGACACAGGAAAGGTAAAAACACTGCTCACTCACACACACACCCACACAAATACACTCATATACTATACATATACTCAGATAGAGATTTTTTGTATATTTTTTTCAGGCTTGTGGGGTAGATTTTGAGGTTCGGGCCTTCTGTGCCAAGACTGTTGAGGAGAAGATCCATAAAAGGTGCAGTGTAACAACTCTGTTGTAGCATAAGCTGATTTATTCAGATTTTTCTGAATCGTGTTGCCAGTTTGACTTGTTTGACACTTCTTTGGTCCTTCTGTTGTCAGCCATCACCAAACGGCTCCAAATGCAAAACCCTGTAGTCAAGACTACACCTGATAGCTCTCTCGTGCAGGCACACATGATGCAAACAAACACACCTACCTGAGAATAGACACCTGTAAAGACCAATTATCCAAATATGTTTGGTACCCTTAAAGGAGCAGAGAAAATGTACAAAATGTGTCTTAACGGTTCATCCAATATAGATGAAAGTTTCCTTAAGCTTACAATCTATACTTTAACATCTTTGTATCATTTCAATTTCAAATTGCTGGAGTATAGAACCCGAAGACTTATCAAATCCATGTTGACAGCATAGCATTGCACTGTGTATGTTTTTACAGGAACTCTGTGCGCCTGGTGATCCGGAAGGTGCAGTATGCCCCAGAGAAACCTGGGCCTCAGCCAATGGTGGAGACCACACGGTCCTTCCTTATGTCAGACAGGTCTTTACATCTGGAAGCCTCGCTGGATAAAGAGGTAGGACTCCCACAGAGAAAAACACAGCACATAAAGTAATACAGCAAACACACACGAACAAGCAAACGGTCTGTCTGATTATCCACCTGCTAACTTCCACTTTGTTTGATTTGTTTGTCATTATGTCACTTTTTCTTATTTGTCACATTGATTCTTTATCTCTCTCTCTCTCTCTCTCTTTCTTTATCTTTTTCCTGTTTGTTTTATTGCGTTGTTATCTGTCATTTTCTCTCTCTCACTCTCTCTGTCTCTCCCTCTCTCTCTCCATCAGCTCTACTATCACGGGGAGCCCATAAGTGTGAACGTCCACGTCACCAACAACTCCACCAAAACAGTCAAGAGGATCAAAACATCAGGTAAGACAGACAAAACGTTCCAGCAGCAGGTCAACCAGCACGCAGATTAGCTTCACTGAGACGTTTCTGACAGTTTGTAAGGGCACTCTTCGGCTTTCAGGCTGGCTGGCTTCCCCTGTTACTCTGTTTCAGCTGCTGAAACATGGGACCAACACTTAAAAGTTGCCTTTACATTTTTGTTCAGTGTAAAGTGCTGTAAAAACGTATTTGCCCCCTTCCTGCTTTCATTTATTATTCACTGTTGAAATAAGAATTGAGTTTATTTAAGGAAAACAGTTATCTAACATCAACTAGCTTTGTGTGGGAAAAGGAGTGTCTCCCTGAACTTACTAACTGCTTGTGTCACTTCAATATCAGCAACTGCAACACTTTCTAATATTTCAGACTTTCATATCGCTGTGGTGGAATCTGGGTCCTTTCTTCTTTGCAGAATTGCAGTACTTGAGGGACAAATAAATGTCCCTTGTCTGTCCAGAGAACATTATCCCGAATGGCTTGGGAGTAATCAATGTACTTGTTTGCAAATGTGAGACAAGCATTATTTTATCTCATAGTTAACAGTGGTTGGGCTTTGCAATTCTCACATGCTTTACCATTTTTGCCCTGTGATTTTGTTATTATCAAATCATGAACACTACCATGAGCTGAGGCTAGAAAAGCCAGCACTTGGATGTGGCCCTAGGTGTTTTTGTGACTTTCTTGACGACTCTTCATTGTGCCATTGGAGGAATGTTGGTATGGCAACACTCATGAGAAGATCCACTACTGTTCCAAGGTCTCTCTATTTTAAGACATGGGCTCTCATGCTGGTTAGCTGTGGTATTCAGGAATTATCTTTAAACACAACATGATGTGCTGCCTGTTGTGATATCACATGATTGTAAGTCATTTTTTGATTTAATCAGTCTAGCATCCTGTGTGTCTGCTCAATGTGAATTCAAGGATCAGTTGAACGTGGTTTATTGGTTGATTGAGTAACTTTCGGGGGTTTACTTTTTCACACAGGGCCAGTTTGTGTTGGATAGCTTTTTTACCTTTCTTTTTTATTTAAAAAATCTTTACTCGGGTTCACTTTTAGTGTGACAAATACCCAAAAATAGAGGAAATCAGAAAGGGGGCAAATACATTTTTGTGGCACAGTAAATGAAGAACAGAAAATTAACAAAAACAGAGCAGAGCACTTTAGCGGTGGCAGAATGAGAGAAGAGGCCTGGCACTCTCTTTTACTGTTTGACTGTGGTTGTTTTGGCCACACCCCCTCTCCTGGTGTGGTTAACCCTTTGTTTCCCATCCTCTACTACAGTGCGTCAGTACGCTGACATCTGCCTGTTCAGTACCGCTCAGTACAAGTGTCCTGTGGCACAGGAGGAGGCAGAGTGAGTATCCCCGTCTCTCCACTCCGTTCTTTTCCAAACTCCTTCACCTCACTACTTCCTTTCTCTCTCCTGGCTCTCGGGAAATCTTTTCCCTTTCTTCTTTTGTCATCATCTCTTCTGTTTTTCATCCCCTGTGAGTTGCGGGAATCCGTGGGCAGACAAATTGCTCACTTTGAAGTAATTTCTCTGTTTCCTGTTTTGCTCTATTGTTTCTGTGTATCCTCTACTCCCTGTTTTGCTCTATTGTTTCTGTGTATCCTCTACTCCCTGTTTTGCTCTATTGTTTCTGTGTATCCTCTACTCCCTGTTTTGCTCTATTGTTTCTGTGTATCCTCTACTCCCTGTTTTGCTCTATTGTTTCTGTGTATCCTCTACTCCCTGTTTTGCTCTATTGTTTCTGTGTATCCTCTACTTCCTGTTTTGCTCTATTGTTTCTGTGTATCCTCTACTTCCTGTTTTGCTCTATTGTTTCTGTGTATCCTCTACTTCCTGTTTTGCTCTATTGTTTCTGTGTATCCGCTACTCCCTGTTTTGTCTGAGCCTCACTAAATAGCGTCTGATGCTTGTACAACTCCTGCTGGTCTGCCTAAACACAAGATCCTCGGAAACCTGTTTCCTCGCACTACACCGCCAACCTACTCCGCCTAATCTTGGTTCTAGCCCTACCGACCATGCCCCCCCCCCCAAGCCAGCCAACATCCCCGACAAACCAGATCTCAACTCCAATCTAGAAACATGGAATAGTAAAGATAAAGAGTTCGGGCGTAAGGTTTTAGAGTAGGGCCGTCCAAACGACGGCACTAACCCAGAGTAGCATCACAGCTTTTGGTCTCCTTTTGATGACATCACGGCGGGTGTTCTCTCCCCTCATGTACCGCAGTTCAACAGGTGACTGATGTAGTGCTGTACAGATGTGACACCTACAAAAGGTCTGTGGGCCGCGCATGTGACGGGTGAGTAGAGGGGCGACACTGGCTTTGAACCCCACCCATCCAACCCCAAACCACCTCCAGACATTCTGGACACAGAAGGCCGAGTCCCCTATTGTCATCCAGATGGTTATCCCACTCCACCCAGTTACCCACTCCACTACTTCCCAAAACGTTGTTATCCTTCTCTTAAATTGCTAAAATATTATCTCACTGCTCGCTATCCCGAAGGCCCATTCCCACAACAGCTGCATATCGGAGCTTTTAAATGTTTCTTTGCTTTTTTCCTTGTTGTGGCTGAGTGGGTTAGAGTGAGCCAGCGGGAGTTGGTTGGCCACATGAACCAGGAATGAGTAACAGGGTGTCTTTGTCCCCCTCCAACCCCCCACCCCATCCACAGTGACCAGGTTTCCTCCAGCAGTACCTTCTGTAAGGTTTACACGTTGACCCCCACGCTCACCAATAACCGGGAGAAGAGAGGTCTGGCTCTGGATGGCAAACTGAAGCACGAAGACACCAACCTGGCATCCAGCACCATGTGAGTGGAGAAATACATGCCTGACACAGACACACACACACAAACATCGACACACACACACACAGACACACACACACAAACATCAACACACACACACACACACAAACATCGACACACACATACACACACACACACAAACATCGACACACACACACACACACACACACACACACACACACACACACAGGCCCAGAAAAACAGCAACCCACAGACATAGAAACAGAGACACAAACACACAACCCTTCACACACACAGATACATAAATACACACAACCCTACACACACATAGGAATAAAAAAACAGAAACCAACAACCCTACACACACAGAGGAATATAGAAAAACAGAAACACACAACCCTACACACACAAAGGAATATAGAAAAACAGAAACACACAACCCTACACACACAAAGGAATATAGAAAAACAGAAACACACAACCCTACACACACAAAGGAATATAGAAAAACAGAAACACACAACCCTACACACACAAAGGAATATAGAAAAACTAAAACACACAACCCTACACACACAAAGGAATATAGAAAAACAGAAACACACAACCCTACACACACAAAGGAATATAGAAAAACAGAAACACACAACCCTACACACACAAAGGAATATAGAAAAACTAAAACACACAACTCTACACACACAAAGGAATATAGAAAAACAGAAACACACAACCCTACACACACAAAGGAATATAGAAAAACTAAAACACACAACCCTACACACACATAGGAATAGAAAAACAGAAACACACAACCCTACACACACAAAGGAATATAGAAAAACAGAAACACACAACCCTACACACACAAAGGAATATAGAAAAACTAAAACACACAACTCTACACACACAAAGGAATATAGAAAAACAGAAACACACAACCCTACACACACAAAGGAATATAGAAAAACTAAAACACACAACCCTACACACACAAAGGAATATAGAAAAACAGAAACACACAACCCTACACACACAAAGGAATATAGAAAAACTAAAACACACAACCCTACACACACATAGGAATAGAAAAACAGAAACACACAACCCTACACACACAAAGGAATATAGAAAAACAGAAACACACAACCCTACACACACAAAGGAATATAGAAAAACTAAAACACACAACCCTACACACACAAAGGAATATAGAAAATTGTGTTTCTGTGTGGGAGTGCATATATCAACTGTCAGTTGTGTTACTGTGTGGGAGGGAGTGCATATATCACCTGTCAGCTGTGTTACTGTGTGGGAGGGAGTGCATATATCACCTGTCAGTTGTGTGACTGTGTGGGAGGGAGTGCATATATCACCTGTCAGTTGTGTTACTGTGTGGGAGGAAGTGCATATATCACCTGTCAGTTGTGTTCCTGTGTGGGAGGGAGTGCATATATCACCTGTCAGCTGTGTTTCTGTGTGGGAGTGCATATATCACCTGTCAGTTGTGTTTCTGTGTGGGAGGGAGTGCATATATCACCTGTCAGTTGTTGTTCCTGTGTGAAGGAGTGCATATATCACCTGTCAGCTGTGTTACTGTGTGGGAGGGAGTGCATATATCACCTGTCAGTTGTTGTTCCTGTGTGAAGGAGTGCATATAATACCTGTCAGTTGTGTTACTGTGTTGGAGTGCATATATCACCTGTCAGTTGTGTTACTGTTTGGGAGGGAGTGCATATATCACCTGTCAGTTGTTGTTCCTGTGTGAAGGAGTGCATATAATACCTGTCAGTTGTGTTACTGTGTGGGAGTGCATACATCACCTGTCAGTTGTGTTACTGTGTGAAGGAGTGCATATAATACCTGTCAGTTGTGTTACTGTGTGGGAGGGAGTGCATATATCACCTGTCAGTTGTGTTACTCTGTGGGAGGGAGTGCATATATCACCTGTCAGTTGTGTTTCAGAGTGAAAGACGTGTCTAATAAGGAGGTGCTGGGCATCCTGGTGTCGTACCGAGTCAAGGTGAAACTAGTGGTGTCCCGCGGAGGGTATGTCCTAACGCCTCATAAACACACAGGACGGTCAAACATAGATGTGGATAGATGTGGTTAACGGTTGAACATGACCGTGTGTGTCTTCTGAACAGGGATGTGGCAGTGGAGCTGCCTTTTGTCCTAATGCATCCCAAACCCTCAGACCAACCCACCTCGAGACCTCAATCAGGTACAGACCGTGTGTGTGTGTGTGTGTGTGTGTGTGTGTGTGTGTGTGTGTGTGTGTGTGTGTGTGTGTGTGTGTGTGTGTGTGTTAAATTAGGTGTAGATAAGAAAGGGTGTGTCGCAGTGATAATGAAGCATTGGCCGATTTATTTCCTCCCACAGTCGTCCCTGAAATAGATGCTCCCGTGGATACTAACCTGATAGAGTTTGACACAAAGTAAGTGATGTTTTTATGGTTTTATGTCAAATTGTTTCAGATGAAGCAGATTGTGAAATAGTTCGACTGTTCGACCAGTTACTAAAGGTGACTAGATCTAAGGCCTGAGTTTAAATCTAAATCTGTCATTCTGTTCCAAAGCGATTAAGTTTACCTGAATAGCTCCCCAGGTCTGCGTTGTAACTAACAACACACCTAAGCCAATTTACCTGACAGAATTATGGTGAACAGATTTGTTTTCTCTCATCCGTTGCGGATCACAATTGTAACGTCCATTCATGTTGCCTATCTCCCTACTTGCCCTCAGTAACTTCTCTCAGGATGATGACTTTGTGTTCGAGGACTTTGCTCGTCTACGGTTGAAGGGAATGAAGGACGATAAGGATGAGGATGACCACTTTTGCTAGCTCTCAGTCCCCTTGTACCCCACGAGCAGGCTGTAGGAGCTGGGAAAGAGGAGCTGGGCAAGTCCCTGGTTTGGTCTGAGCACCAGCCAGTGAGCCTAGCAGAAAGGAGGTGCAGGAGCACTCAGATATTTCTTTAAAGCCTCCATTCTTTTCTGACTCATTTATATCTCCCTTTTTCTTTTTCCGATGTCCACAATGGCATTGTTATTGTCTCTACTTTTGTTTTGTCACTCCATTAGCTTGAGAAACGGATAGAATGAGAGACATGGAGATGATAATTGGGAGTGTTGAAACTTTTGTCTCTGTTTTCAGAAAATCGTTTTATAAATGTTTTTGGGTCCATTTTTGATTCAGGGTTGTTCTTCGAGTCTCACTTTTAAGAAGCGAGCAAACATACCGGTAATTGTTTGTAGGTATTAACATGAATACCATGTAACTAGGGTGGAAAATACTAAAACTCTCCCCAAATTCTCAGATTTACCAGAAATCCTGGGTTAGAAAAATGTCCATACTTCCTGCTTTTCCACACCTGATTCTTGAACTTTTCTAATCAGGAATTCAAAGAAATCATCTGTATTTTGGGAACGTTGGGGCGATTTTAGAACCCTACCTGTATCTTTATTGTACAGGAATACATTGCTGCACAACTACTTAGAAAATAGACAAGTAATAGTTTATGCAATTGCATTGTTATTACGTAGTTAGAACCAGTTATTACACTGTTATTACATTCTTATTATCATTGGTGAAATGGAGGGTTTCCATTTACACACCTCATTTATTTTGCAAGCTTTTACCTAGCTTTTGCAGGAATATGCATTTAAAGTACAGTGGGTCTTTCTTTACTCATCACAAATGATTATATGCCATGGTCCAAATCTGTTTTTTATTACACCACTGGTTATTAAGCTTCCATTATCATTATTCTTTATATTCCATAACAGAGTCAAAACTCCTTTATCCGCAGTACATTTACACATACTCTGAATTGTAATAGGTGAAAATGTACACACCAATAACCAATATGCAATGCCTCCCAACCCAATATTCTGGCCATTGTGGGAAAAGCGTAGAGCGATGTTGACATGTTGTCATAGTAAACCGGGGAATGAGGGACTGCTTTGTCATAGCGACTGAGTAAATGAGGTTGGAAGTGTTGCGCACTTGTTGAGCATTGTGTGAATCTTGGTGCACTTGCATTAAGGGCGTGAGTCTGGCACCAGTAGGATTAGCAGTTAGAGCATCTGTCCACTGATCAGAAGGTGGCTAGATTGCATCTGCGACCCGGCAGGTTGTAACTTCTGTTACTCTGTCATGAGCTAAACCGTAACTTTAACGGCTCTGTTAGCTGCCAAACCTACACACAAACACCCA
Organism: Dallia pectoralis; assembly: GCA_029465975.1. Classification (NCBI taxonomy): domain Eukaryota; kingdom Metazoa; phylum Chordata; class Actinopteri; order Esociformes; family Umbridae; genus Dallia; species Dallia pectoralis. Next base: position 4,570,371 of record CM055735.1, on the reverse strand, counting down.
TCCTATGTCTAATGGATGGTTGAAACATGACTGTTTTTTACAGTCAAGATTTGCCAAAATATGTTTTCTTGGTAGTTCAGGTGGCATGTCCTGGTTGTAGTTTAACCTCACTGGCATATCCTGGTTCTAGTTTAACCTTACTGGCATGCCCTGGTTGTAATTAAACCTCACTGGCATGTCCTGGTTGTAGGTTAACCTCACTGGCATGTTTAACCTCACTGGCATGTCCTGGTTGTAGGTTAACCTCACTGGCATGTCCTGGTTGTAGTTTATCCTCCCTGGCATGTCCTGGTTCTAGTTTATCCTCCCTGGCATGTCCTGGTTGTAGTTTAACCTCACTGGCATGTGCTGGTTGTAGGTTAACCTCACTGGCAAGTCCTGGTTGTAGTTGAACCTCACTGGCATGTCCTGGTTATAGTTGAACCTCACTGGCATGTCCTGGTTGTAGTTAAACCTCACTGGCATGTCCTGGTTGTAGTTTAACCTCACTGGCATGTCCTGGTTGTAGGTTAACCTCACTGGCATGTCCTGGTTGTAGTTTAACCTTATTGTTAGGAGTTGGGAGTGCTTTTCTGGGATCAGGTCCAACTTGTAACCATTTCTTCTAATTACAAAGCCAAATTTGATTCCAGTTCAGCCAAATCTTTTGGTCCTTTCGTTTTTTTACAGGATGTGGATTCATAGTAAAGCGTTCCGCCGTTTCCCGTGGAAAAGAACGTTTAACGCAATTTGAAGTTATTCCCTAACCACTGCGACTGGGTCAGATTGCTTTCATCAATCTAATGGTAATGGTTCAGATGGTATGTTTAACTGATCCTAACTGATCTGTGGTTATGGTGCATCTTCTACCTCAAACATGTCAAACCTACCAGCAAGAGTCCCCATTATAGTGAGGTTAGGAACAGAAAGACAGTGGAAAATCTGGGATTGGAACCAATTTATTCGCTTTTATTTTTGTATTACTGCCAGAGATGTACACTCCTAATTGTTGCATAGTTTTTATTTTTTGTTATTTTAAAACGTGATATGAACTAACTTTGAAAATTCACTAGTCTATTCTCTCAACTGCTGTATATATTCTCACTGCTCCATTCAACTCAACAGCCAATAGGAGGTTAGGATAGAACCCTGTGGTCCAATCAGAGCAGTTTATTGAATTTTCACAGACTCCTCAATCCAGGTTCAAGGACCCCTTAGTATGTCCGGTTTAAGTTTAATTGTTTTGTCAGTTGATTTATAATGATCTATGAAGTGAAATTCATTATGTTCATTAATTTAATGTTGTTTCATAATTTTACATTGTTAATTTAGACAAATACTATCAATTTGGAATGGTGTATAAAATCTGTGTAACTAGGGACTACTTCGGACCAGGAATATCATGATATATCTAGATTTTTATTTGACAGAATATGACAGATGTACACTGCAGTCCATTCTGTTTGTATGCATGCCAATAACGGCGTGTTGGTGCAGAAAAAAGGCATCGGGAGCATTGATTGGTCGATGACCACTTGTCTCGTTCATCATATTGGCAATCACTGTGTTTGATCAGGTAATAGATTTACATAAAAACATTGATACGCAAGCTTCAACTACGGCAAACCAAGAGAAACAAAATACTCAAGCCAGCATATGAAATGTAAAAAAAATTACCATCTCTTCCTATCAGATGTATTTTAATATCAGAGCAGAGGTGTGTAAAATTTACTATATATTATACTGTATGTTGCCATTTCGGTTCCATTATAATGTTTTTTTTTTTTACATGTTATTCAAGTGTAAACTCGTCTACAACCGTCCATGTCGAACAACATTATTACTGATGGCCATATAACAACAGATTGATTATAAAATCTTCACAGGTAGGTCATAAAGGTTCATAAGAAGGTTAGAACGTTTATACTCTGTTCATGTTATGAGTGGGTCGGCGCATGGCATGGTATTCTAACAATGCACTGTCTTGCAACAATATAGAATATGTTGTGGTAATTGTGATATAGAACTTTTAGGACCTCCAGAAGCTCTTATAAAATGAGCTTTTTTGTACTTGAAGTGGCCTCTTATGAAGCATTATAATGCCCTATCAACATCCACAGCACATTCAATATTATATTGGTATTAAACAAAGTAGTAAGGCATTAAAGCATTACTTCTGCTATATATAGATATAACACATCTATTGTGTCTTGTTGCATTATACAGTTACATAATGAACTTTGACTGAATAATGAGGTGCTATGAATGTTTAATAAAGAATTATAAGACTTTGTAAGAATCAGCATCAGGTAGTAGTGTTACCAGCTTCTTTTTATTGTAAATCTGAATAATGATTGTCCTCATCTGTCTGTAAACCAGTCAAGTGTAGAAAAAATGTTAATTGGAAATGACGTATTTTACAATTTTACCATAGATCAGATTCCCTATTTTTTACTTAGTAAAATACTGAAAAAAGCAAAGATCTTCTCTTTTCGTTCCCTTTGACCTTAGTTGAGGAATTCATGGAACCGCACGCAATCACGTCAGTTTGTAGACTATCGTGTATCAAGTCAAACTATTTTAAGGACAATTTTAAGCTACTGCAATTATTACTACTAAAATTGAGATTCATAAAGAACTGTACTTAAATGCGACCTGATAATTTAATTAAATCAGCGTAAGAAAGTATATTGTTAAGGAAACCAAGATATTGTATAAGCAATATGTTATTTTGATCAATAAAATGGAACAAAATGAAAATAAAAAAAAGTTAAAGAAAATTTGTAAAAACATTGAAGAATATATGTTGCTTCTTTATTTTGTACTGCATTTTGGAAAATGTCAAAAAATAAACAAAACAGTAACATACAACATTGTATCTGTCTGTTTATTCATTTGTTTGCACGTGTTTATAAAAGATCAAGAAAAGCATGAAACAACTTAAATTACCAGATACATTTTATGAAAAACAAAAAGTACTTCAGCCCCTGTGTCTTTCTGTTGGGTGGGTCCAAATAACCATGGCACAAAGCCAAACTGAAAATGTCACCTATTTTGCTCTGCCAACCATTGTTCTGTTGTGCTGTGGGTTTTCTCTCAGGGTTGTGGATCCAGCATGAGCTCACAGGTTCGCCCAAGCTCACCTAGTTTGACCCTGGCATATTCTGCACGATTCAACGCCATTTGACAGTCTTTTCGTGCTGAGTATGTTGACCCGTCGTGTGGCTGGCCAGTGGCAACCTAAAGGGAGAATACAGGGGGACATCAAATGCAGAAAGGGGTGAAGGGGTAGACGATCAGTTAGGCTGATCGGGCCATTCTGGCTTGTACTAGGATACGCTACCGGGTATTCATGCATTATCTGTACCTACGTCTGTTTGTGCATAAAATTTGATGTTGAAAGTGGGCAAAATACATGTTGTCAAAATGTTAGTCATTTAACAGATTTTATTATCCAGAGCACTTACAGCAGTGAGTAAAAATGTTCCGTAGTGTATACTTTAATAATCCCCTATTTAATAATCCCTAGACTTGCAGTTTCTTGTCTGTGCATGCCCCCCAGTTTGTTTTACCTGCGTGAGGTATCTTATTTGTGAGCTGAGATCCGTCTCCACGCGGTTGACCGATCCAGTAAACTGGCTGAGCTGTCTGTCTAGGAAACTGGCATTGTGCTTGTCTTTAGAAAGCTCCAACACGATGTTACCTGTAGATGTGTAACAGTGAACACGGCATTATGCTTAGATGTACAGAAACTGGCAATGGGTATGTTTTAAACAACTATACACAATGATATATAATAATGCAGAGCGGCCGTATAAATGTATATAAATATGTTTTCTATGTATGCCGCTATGTTTCCCTACATACAACCTATGTAGGTAGCTAAAATCACACCCATTTTTATATTAACTGTTTATATCTCTGGTATAGGTTTTGAAAACAAGCATTTGCAAATTTCACTCCAACTTGATTGGAGCGTATTTACGTCTAACTAAGGTGATAATTAATATAACTTGTATAACTGTGATGGACGTATGCAGTAGAAACACGAACCAGCACACTGCAGAATCGTTGCAATTTGATTCTCAACCTCCTCCAAAGCTCGCAGCCGGTCATTCGCCATCAGGACCACGTTCACTTAAAGTTCAAATAGTATACAAACAAATCTTACCAGAGCCGTATATGACAAACTATCGTAGCTAACTCGAAAATACCTGACGCAAAACTACGTTTAATTAATATGCAGCAAACAAATGCATAATGCTGAAATGAAGCTCCACAACAAGTCAAAATCGAGTCTACAAACACCTTTAGTGAATAATGTCGCATATAAATGACGTAAACATGTTTGGTGTGTAAACACTTCCGTCGCACAATCGTTACGTTCTAACGTGGCGGAGTCGCAAGATGGCTGCAACAGCGGCTTGGATGCATGGTCCATCCAGTATGCGACTAACCGAGGGTCTGGTGTCCGTTCTGAAAGAGCATCGCCCCGAATATTTACCTGGACTTCTAGCAAACTACCGGGAGCATGGCGTTGTTTCGAGCCAGGTAATATGGGCAAAGCATGGCACCTTATCCCTGCGGTTCAGACAGTACTGTCTGTGTCAATGCACTCGACTCGTGCTAGTCTTTGTTTTTGCCCTTTGCTCTCTACTGTTATGTCAACTATATATTTCACATTTACTTTACTGACATTAATATAGTTTTTCTTCTCACGTTTGTTTATGAATGTTATCCCCTGGTTGCAGTCACTAATACACTCTCAACTACCCAATAGAGTTCTGGAGCGGTTGGGGGTCTCGTTGGACTCAGCAATGCCAAACTCGGCAACAGTAAAACCAGATTTGAGGGCCTGTGTCTTCTCTCCGTGCTTGTGAAAGACAGTTCAAGCGATGTGTTCCAACAACACTGTCTTTCGTGGCTACGGTCTTTACAACAGGTCATACAAGTAAGAAACATCTGGACACACACACCTGCACTTAAGACACATCTGAAGGTAGCACATCTATCCAAAACATCCATCATTTGATGACTGCCTGAGAGGAATCTGTTTCTTGAGATTCTTTTAAAAAATTAAATAATTTACTAAATGAACAACACTTGTTATTAACCCTATATAACAGGCTTATCTTCATGTTTATATCTCCCATCAGTGCTGCTCAAAAGAAGCAGGTGCATATGATGAAATAAACATTCACTAACAATAATAACTCAATCCAGAAAAATGTATTGGACGTTTAGCAAATTCATCTTGCACACATCAATAGACCACTATTGTGTAAATAACAATAGAATATATTTTTATTGGTTTGATACTCACAGTGAGAAAAGTCAAAGACACACACACTATAGTTTTTGAGGGTGGTTTTCGGATCTTAAATTATATAATATTTACTAGGGATACACCAATTTTGAAATTCTGGGCAGATACAGATGCTGATGTTTAAAATAACAATTTGGCTAATGCCGATGTTTTTAAAATTAGCGTTATTTTGCTTTTGTTCATATTTATTTCCCCCTTTTTTGTCAGTAATACAAAGAAATATTAATTACAAAAAACTGAACTGTTTTAACGTCATTCTGCCCTTCATCACACTTTCATTAAACATTAAATCAATCATACTTTGCACAAAATGTATGAGACACAACTGTAAAAAAAATCTGCCACTGCCATTGTCAATTTCTTTTTATTTGCCTATGATACCAATGCATTGGTGCATCCCTCATTTTTATTTTTGATAATACCATTACGTTTGTACAGTGTGCTGAATAATTTCAGTTGATGTACTTAAATAGCTTTACATAGTAACAGAAAAACACAGCTAATCTAATTCAGAAATAAAGGCCATATGGTGCATTCAGAAGGTATTATGACCCCCATTTTTATGTTTAAGACTTCATTTGTAAATGGTAAATGTTAAAAATAAATACATATATATTTTTTAAAATACGTATTTAAAAATCTGTTTCTCCAGCCACTGAGAAGCATTCCCATAGCACAGGGGTGCTTACACTTTTTCAGCATGTGAGCTACTTATAAAATGACCAAGTCAAAATGATCTACCTACTACAAAAATGCAAACGTAGATTATCTATAAATATATTATAAATTATTTTTACAATGTATGTTGATGTACCTTGCATACCCGCATGAGCATATTGCACAACACAATTAACTGTACTTTTTTGTCATTACCTGACTTTACTCTGATGACTTGCACTGAATGGAATCAGCCAGGGATGCATAGTCCGGACACTAACAAACTTTTATTTTGAAAAACCAAAGGCTTTGCAACATGTGGGTGGCCCCTGCAGACTAGCTAAAAGAGGTTTGAGGTTGATAGGTCATTGCACAAAAAAGCTATTGAGTTTTACAGGTTTTAAATGTTTATTAAACATTTGCTACACCATTTCTTTAAAAACCAAAGCCTGTGCAACATGTGAATGGCCTTTGTAGACAATATGAAAGTGGATTGAGTAGAATTTTAAAGTTATTTAACAAAAACACTATTTTGAGTTTTACAGTTTTTAAATGTTTATTAAACATTTGTTTTCACAATTTCCTTAAACAGAGGCATGTGGGTGTCCTGTCAGAGGTTTCTGTCGGTCGAACATTGTGGTGTAGTGTGGCTGCTTGCGGGAATACTGTACCTGGTCTCGGGCTTCGAATATCCATTGAATATCCAATATCGAATATCCAACCAACTTTACCTCGGTTTCTTAAGTTTAAGATACAAAACCGAGCGCTAAAAATTGGAAGTTTTGCGGCGCTTAGCAACTTTGTTTGCGCATGCGCAGTGACCTAAGTGTCAGAAAAAGTCAGATGTCATGTGATGTCACGCGATCTACCCACAGTACCTTCGAGATCGACTGGTAGATCGCAATCGACCTATTGAGCACCCCTGCCATAGCATTATGCACCCGCCACCACATGTCACTGTGCGAATGGTCTAAGCCAGGTGATTGAAGAGCAACTCCTTGTTTTTGCGTTTTTCTCAGTATTGGGCATCTGTCTAGACACTCTTCATAATGGCCTCATTGATTAAATGCTTCCACCTAATGTTGTCAAGACAACCAAAATCTCAGCTTTGATACAAATACTGATTTTGAGATTTGTTGTGTAGCCTCCGGGTGTAGGACAAGCTATATTATGTTCTGCTCATGGGCTCCGCTGATGTACCAGGCTCAGGCATTTAGTTGTGGAGGAACAGTATTTCCTGCTACTGCCATGCTGTCAATTAGTTTCCTCCATGTACTGTATATATTATTTCAAGGGTTTAAACCGTGTGAGAGGTGCTGAGTAAAGAGTAAGCAAAACGTACAGTGCTACATCACAGCTGATTATGCTTGATCCGTAAAAGGTAAATACCCCTTTTAGAAGCATCACTACAACGGTAAATCATCTGGTGAATTAGATTCTGGAATTTGATGGGAATGTATAAAAGACTTGAAACACCTAGTATTGTATTGTTTTTAAATTCTAGTGTCCTTATACACGTTTCTAGTATTTATATATCGTGCAAAACTACTCCCAACTTGCAGAGAAACTGATACTCTGTTAGTGACAATTAGGTTCTTGGTCAACTCACTCATTAAAGCCTGTCTTGCCTAGTTCTTTTGTTTAGTCAGACTGGCGGTTTTACGAAGAGTCTTAATGGTTCCAAACCTCTTCCATTTCATAACTTTCCCAGGCTCTTTTCAGTGCCATCCAATCTTTGTACGCTCAAGCAAGAGCTGTGTTTTGGTTCTCTGTAGGTCAGATTCGTTCTCAGTGGGGCCATGACTCTCAGCAGGAAACCGTTGAATTACATACTCCGGGTAGGGAGTGAGTCCTTACCCCCAAGTGCAGGAGATTAAGCACCTCAGTGTTTTGTTCCCGTGTGATGCGACAATGGAGGTGAGATTGGACGGAGAATCAGAGCAGCAGGGACGGTGTTGCATTCGCTTTAACCCACCGTTGTGATGTAAAAGAGAGCTGAGCCAGAAGATCTCGATCTGCCGGTCAATCTTCGTTCCTACCCTCATCTATGGTCATGAAGGCTGGTTGTTGACCGAAAGAACGAGATTGTGCGTACAAGTAGCCGAAATAGGGTTTCTCAGGAATATGGCGGCCTCCCCCTTAGGGCAAACGGTGAGAAGCTCATTAATCTGTGAGGAACTCAGTGTAGAGCCACTGCTCCTTCGCTTAGAAAGGAGGTTGAGGTGGTTAATGTGGCCAGGAGAAGGAAAGTTTGTGGTCCCCTGGTAGAGCTACTGCCCTCGCAAGCCGACCCCAAATGGAAGGTTGGAGTTGATATTAGATGTATTCGAAGAAAGTGGTCTGAATACTCTCCAGAAGGCAATGTATCTCTTTAATTTCTTAATAATCTGTTTGCTTTTTTAAATAACGCTGGGTGAAGATATTGTGGAGAGTTTTAGCAGTCGATTGTATTTTAACCCATGCTACAGCAGTATTTTGTGTAGGTCAGCAGTGTAGTGTATGTGTACCAGAGGCAGTGGTTTAGGTGGTTGAACCTTCCTTTTCAGTGTCATATTTGAATCCACTTCAGTTAATTTTAAGCCTTTTTCCTCTCTGTTCTTCAGTCCCAGGCCCCTCTACCATCCATCCAGCTAGCAGTGGGTGTCCTTCAGGACCTGCTGCAGTATTCATCCCAGCTACCTGAGCTGGCCAGGGAGGTTGGCTTGAACTCTATTCTGGGGATTCTCACCTCGCTGCTAGGCCTCAAATCTGAGGTAAGACATTGGAAAAAATAATACTTACACCTGTATGAAGAAAACACATTTTGAAGGCAAGACAAACACATTTTTCAAAGTTATGTTAACGTGCTGTTGCGGATTTTATGCCAATTATATATTCTGAGAGTTTTAGAATGCTAAACCTCTCTAAAGTTAATTAAATTGTATTTTTTTAGTTTGACTATTTTGCCCATATCACAATAATAGTGAAGGTATCTAAACAGTGAAATTACACATGTAATCCTGTAGTACACCCAAAAAACTGTTCTAATCAATGTGTGTTTATATTTTCCATTCTTAAAGTTGCCACTCGTTCCCTTGATGACAGATTTGCTTGTTTTTGCATTCTCTCAAAAAACGTAATTAAGTGCTTTTCCTACAGTGTTGAAAGAGTTCCTCCATATGCTGAGCGTTTCTCAACTGGTTTTCCTTCATTGTCTTGTCCAATTCACCCCCAACCATTTGAATTGAGTTGAGTTATTGTTGTGGCCGGTCATCTGATGCAGCATTTCATCACTCTTCTTATTGGCCAAATAGCCCGGACACAGAGGGGTTTTTTGCATAAGTGTTCTGTTGAAAAACAAATAATACTCCCACTAAGCATGAACCAGATTGGATGGTGTATCGGTACAAAATGCTAGTATAGCCATGCTGATTGAGTCTGCATTAAATTATAAATAAATCACTACCAGTGTGTCCAGCAAAACACCCCCATACCATCACACCTCCCAGTCTTTGCATCAGCGTGGAGACCACACAAGCAGATATCATCTGTTCACCCACTCAAAGGACTGTTTTCCACCAGTTACATTTTCTTCTTATTGGTTTCATTCAGTAGTGGTTTCTTAGCAGCAATTTTAATTTGAAGGCCTGATTACTTTTTGCGTGTTTGAGGCCGGTACCTCTGACTGAACTTTACCTCTGCAACATGTGTAACTCCTTTTCTCTGGAGCTCCTCTTGAGCCGGTTTTATTATAGCGTTTTTTGTGATTGCACTTTAGGAAACTTTTGTTTTTGCCATACTTTGGACTACTACAGTACAGGCATGATGAGGGTCTTCTGTATACCAAACCAGCCCTACAATGTCACTACAAAACTTTTTTTTTTTACAAGTCAATCAAACAGATTCCAGCTGACTACCTAATGAAGCTGGATATCTTCACTATTATTCTACAACATGGAAAATGGGTTCATAGGGAACATTAAATATCTCTGGATATGCGCATCTGCTAAGTAAATCTCAATAAATCTGTGTGTGTGTGTGTCAGTGTCACTTAGTTGCCATGGAGGGGATGACTGCCTGCATGACCTTTTACCCACGTGCCTGCGGTTCGTTGAGGGTGAGAACAGTGTTTACTACATCACAGATGGGACACTTTTGGTTAATCATAGCTCACAGTGTTAGTTCAAGGCTGTTGTTGTTTAAACTCTATCTGGCATTTTGTCTTCACAGGACAAACTTGGTGCCTATTTCTTATCCAAAATGGACAGTACAAACCCTAAAGTACAAGAGGTTAGTATTGCGTTTTAATTCTTCCATGTTTAAATCTCTTATTATATTTCCTTGCTATATATCCTCATTGGTTCGTCAGCTCCTTCACCACTCTGTCTGTATCACTGTTTTCTCTTTCATCTATTTGCTTTCTCCATCTCTCGTCTCATCTCATCCTTCTTTATGTCCATCTCAGGTCTCATGTGAGTGTTACGGTCGTCTGCCCTGTCTTGGCGGAGTATTGGAGAGAGGGGGAGGTGGAAGAAGAGCAGAGGGATGGACCAATCAGCTTCACTGTCTGCTGGCGTCGGCCAATGGCCTGCTGGCACAGCTTTACCAGGGCTCTGAATCAGGTGATGAATATATTTGGTTTGGCATTTTGTCTCAAGTGAATATAGTGGCGAATATAGATCTGGCATCGTCATTAAAAATTCAGGTCTCATTCTGAAAATGTGTTTGTTGATACAAATGGATTTAAAGAAATTGTTATGGGAGCAGAATGCTTTTCTTTCCGGTTTGTGTAGAGGGGATTTGTGCTTTGTAAAGCTGTGTTTGCTCCCCTCTTGTGGTTCAGACGGGATAATGCAGTATGACGGGCCAGGCGTGGAGCTACCCTACCCTCCCCTAGATGACACAGACCCCCTCCTCCTGTTACAGCTACGACACCGATACAGAGCTGTCTGCCTGGGACTGAAACACACACTCTGGTAGGGACCTGCTATCTGGACGCTTTAATTTGTACTTGAGTAAGTCGCAGCTGTACGTCAGATGAGCGTCTGCTGACATGAAAATGTACAGTGCATTCGGAAAGTATTTGAGACCATTAATTTCTTCCGCCTTATGTGACGAGTACGTCTTCAAAAATTGATTTAAAGTAAAAATTATTTCGCTAATTTGGAAGAAAAAAACAATAATATTCTATTAAGTTTTCTGACCCCTTTTTCTAAACACTTTGAAGCCCCTTTGGCAGTGATTACAGCCTTGAGTCGTTATGTGTATGAAGCTACAAGGTTGTCAGACCTGTATTTTGGGTGTTTTTCTCATTCTTATCTGCAAATCTTCTAATACTGTCAGGTTGGTTAGGTGTCAACACCTAGTTTGATATTTAGTTTGACTGCTCACTCATATTTAACACCCATATGAGCCACCAGCGGTTTACGGGGACGTTTCTGTTACAACTAGGCATCAATCACACATGCTGCTCACAAATACACTACACAAAAATATTGTGTTATAAAACAATATACTGTGCAAATATACGGTAGACATTGTTAATGTGAATGACCACTGTAGCTGGAAACGACAGATTTTCTTGTTTACATTTCTCAGGATGTGCTGTGCTGTAGTGATTGCTAATCCTTTCCTTCACAGGGAGACAGGTCTGTTTATCTTTCTCAATGGCTGAGCTCACTGTGTCCGTACCTTGCCAGGGTTTTATTCTGTTTTTCTGTCTCCCTCAGTGTTGATCCGGCGTCTGCAGTGCGTCTGCCGTTACAGCAAGTGCTGAACCTAGTGTGTCGATCTCTGGCTGTCAGCTCCAAGAGTATAGTGAGTTCACTTCTACTTCTTTCTCGCCCTCTGTCTCTCTCGCGCTCTCGGCCCTCTTTCTCGCTCTCGGCCCTCTGTCTCTCTCTCGGCCCTCTGTCTCTCTCGCGCTCTCTGTCCTCTGTCTCGCGCTCTCGGCCCTCTGTCTCACTCTCGCTCTCGGCCCTCTGTCTCTCTCTCGCTCTCGGCCCTCTGTCTCTCTCTCACTCTCGGCCCTCTGTCTCGCGCTCTCGGCCCTCTGTCTCACTCTCGCTCTCGGCCCTCTGTCTCTCTCTCGCTCTCGGCCCTCTGTCTCTCTCTCGCTCTCGGCCCTCTGTCTCGTGCTCTCGGCCCTCTGTCTCTCTCTCGCTCTCGGCCCTCTGTCTCGTGCTCTCGGCCCTCTGTCTCGTGCTCTCGGCCCTCTGTCTCTCTCTCTCTCTCGGCCCTCTTTCTCTCACCCTCTGTCTCTCTCTCAGGCTCACTCTCTCTCAGGCTCTCTCTTCCTGACTCTATCTCTCTCTCTGCCTCTAAACTTGTTGTGTCATGTGCCTCTTGTGTTGTCAACATGCACGTCTTAACTGGGCAGAACGTGACGGGGGACGGCTGTGTGAAGCTGCTGGTGTTGCCCGCCATTCATAAGGACACTCTGGAGGTGCTGCATGCGCTCATCACAGCGTGAGTACCCCACATATCTAGCCTGGTCACAGGCATGACTCCAAACCCCACATATCTAGCTTTGTCCCAGGCATGACTCCAAACCCCACATAGTTAGCCTGGTCCCAGGCGTGACTCCAAACCCCACGTATCTAGCCTGGTCCCAGGCATGACTCCAAACCCCACAGAGTTAGCCTGGTCCCAGGCGTGACTCCAAACCCCACATAGCTAGCCTGGTCCCAGGCATGACTCCAAACCCCACAGAGTTAGCCTGGTCCCAGGCGTGACTCCAAACCCCACATAGCTAGCCTGGTCCCAGGCATGACTCCAAACCCCACAGAGTTAGCCTGGTCCCAGACGTGACTCCAAACCCCACAGAGTTAGCCTGGTCCCAGGCATGACTCCAAACCCCACAGAGTTAGCCTGGTCCCAGGCGTGACTCCAAACCCCACATATCTAGCCTGGTCCCAGGCGTGACTCCAAACCCCACAGAGTTAGCCTGGTCCCAGGCATGACTCCAAACCCCACAGAGTTAGCCTGGTCCCAGGCGTGACTCCAAACCCCACATATCTAGCCTGGTCCCAGGCATGACTCCAAACCCCACAGAGTTAGCCTGGTCCCAGGCGTGACTCCAAACCCCACAGAGTTAGCCTGGTCCCAGGCGTGACTCCAAACCCCACAGAGTTAGCCTGGTCCCAGGCGTGACTCCAAACCCCACATAGCTAGCCTGGTCCCAGGCGTGACTCCAAACCCCACAGAGTTAGCCTGGTCCCAGACGTGACTCCAAACCCCACAGAGTTAGCCTGGTCCCAGGCGTGACTCCAAACCCCACAGAGTTAGCCTGGTCCCAGGCATGACTCCAAACCCCACAGAGTTAGCCTGGTCCCAGGCGTGACTCCAAACCCCACATATCTAGCCTGGTCCCAGGCATGACTCCAAACCCCACAGAGTTAGCCTGGTCCCAGGCGTGACTCCAAACCCCACATAGCTAGCCTGGTCCCAGGCATGACTCCAAACCCCACATAGCTAGCCTGGTCCCAGACGTGACTCCAAACCCCACAGAGTTAGCCTGGTCCCAGACGTGACTCCAAACCCCACATATCTAGCCTGGTCCCAGACGTGACTCCAAACCCCACATAGCTAGCCTGGTCCCAGGCGTGACTCCAAACCCCACTAGCCTGGTCCCAGGCGTGACTCCAAACCCCACATAGCTAGCCTGGTCCCAGGCATGACTCCAAACCCCACAGAGTTAGCCTGGTCCCAGGCGTGACTCCAAACCCCACATAGCTAGCCTGGTCCCAGGCGTGACTCCAAACCCCACATAGCTAGCCTGGTCCCAGGCATGACTCCAAACCCCACAGAGTTAGCCTGGTCCCAGGCGTGACTCCAAACCCCACAGAGTTAGCCTGGTCCCAGGCGTGACTCCAAATCCCACAGAGCTAGCCTGGTCCCAGGCGTGACTCCAAACCCCACAGAGCTAGCCTGGTCCCAGGCGTGACTCCAAACCCCACAGAGTTAGCCTGGTCCCAGGCGTGACTCCAAACCCCACAGAGTTAGCCTGGTCCCAGGCGTGACTCCAAACCCCACAGAGTTAGCCTGGTCCCAGGCGTGACTCCAAACCCCACAGAGCTAGCCTGGTCCCAGGCGTGACTCCAAACCCCACAGAGCTAGCTTGGTCCCAGGCGTGACTCCAAACCCCAAAGAGCTAGCCTGGTCCCAGGCGTGACTCCAAACCCCAAAGAGCTAGCCTGGTCCCAAGTGTAGTTGCAGAGAATGTGTGTAATTGCTTTCGTTCAATATTAAAGTAAGCGAAACTTGAGTCAGAATTTTACACAGTGCTCTTTTTTAAGTGGTACTTTTATTAGTTAGTGGACTGATAGACTTGGGATTTTCTTCTTGTGTCTTAGTGTTGGCAGTGGGTTGGTTCAGTACTCCAGTGTGTTACAGCGACTGTTCTCCCAGACACTCTCAGCCTGGACCCCTCAACCTGAAACCAGCCTGGGACAGCAGAGAGCATTCAGGTAAAACCAACATTATTGCGAGCAAACTATAAAACATACACACATATATAAATACATGTATACACAGGCAATTGGCATACAACTGTGATGGAAATTCTATTCCTCTACACTTATCAATGTCCCAAAAACTGGAATAACAGCAGACACTGAATTCAGACTAAAAAGTAAGAACGGAGAAGTGTTCCAAGTTTACACAATAACAGTTTATTACAGTTTTAGATTAGTGCTATGGTCAGGATCTCTGGCTGACAATGGTTCAGTTACATCTCTTCTACTCTTGGGTTAGCACATGTTTACACAGGGAAATGTTGACACACCAACAGTCGTTTATGAGTACATCATGGTAGGGTCTCTGTCCTGTCATCTTGAAATGGTGTACCGATCAGTTAATCTTTAACTTTAAGACAGAGTAATTGAACAGATAATTTTCCATACAATAGACAATGTCTTAACACAGTGATCAGACAAACTACTCTATTCTACTTTATCATGATTTAGAGATTTCTACAACAAAACCAGCTTGGGACAGCACAGATAATTCAGCTAACAGACATGCTGTGCAGAGAGCACATTTATAATTATTGACGCTGTTGTTATTTCTTTTACCCATAGTGCAGTGCGAGTGTCTGTTTACCGTACCTTAGAACTCTGGGTCAAAGTGGCTGGAGCATCTGCCAGCATTCTGCAAGGAAGCCCCACCCACTCAGAGCTCCTATTTGCCCACCTGCTGGGTGACATAATGCCAGGGGCCGACTCTCTCAGGGTAAGAGGATGCAATTGGTTTGTTGGCAATAGAGACACCTTAGGAGGATCTCTATTAAGTGGGTGTCTAATATGGCACCCAGTTTCCTAGGAAGGGGTCCATAAGTGTTGGTCTCTGAGGAGCCATGCTCCAGTGGTAAGTGGTGACCAGGATTTAATAACCTACGTCTCTACTGTCTACTTAGGATTTCCATTGTCAATAGAAGCCACACACTTTCTTCTGCTCTGCTCTCACATCCACTAGGGATGCACAATGATATCGGCACGACAACGCTATCGGACGATGAAAGCTTAAAATGATCATTATCGGCATCGGCAGATATTCATATTTCTGCCGATGAGCATTGCCGATAGGGTGGCGTGTTTACTATGCGCGCATGTGACGACTGTGAATGTGGCATGAATGCCAGCAACTTAAACTTCCCACATGTCGCTCTGGAGGTATTTCGAGTAAAACAGATAACAAACTTGCTATTTGCAGTAGGTGAAAAGCACAAGTGATGCGAGGAGGCGTAAAACAACACTCGTTCAACACTACAAATATGATTACGCATCTTAACACTAGGAGCGCCAGAGCTGTTTTCTCTCATTTAATCGCCAGAGCCCCGCGCCCGCTGGCGTCATTAACATACCAATCATCCCAATTAGCACCTACATTCTCCTCTGCAGCTTCACCATCCACACACTGTGTAACCTGCCTCTTTGACCATTTTCGTTTACCTGGGAGTGACGCGCTGCCAAGATGGTGACGGTCGGCTACGCCTACTTTAGGCTTTAGTCTTCAGAACCCTACGGGTGACGTCACGGACACTACGTCCATATCTTTATACAGTCTATGTATAGAACGGACCAAAACCAGTCCAGTTTCATGCTCTTTCTGCCGTATGCGCCCCGGACTTACAAAAGCGCAATGAAGGCTTTGAGTTCATCAACAGACATGTCCCACGTCCTTCTCTGTGTGCCTATTGATAATTAGAGTTTATATTCGTTTAATTTCGATACAAAATTATATTTTGAAGTCTCTTGTAGGCTAAATCAATACACTGATGTTTATTCGTTATTAATTATTGAGTGCAATAGGCGCATGACACATAGAACTAATAAATAATTAAATCAGTCTTTTGTCTGCGTATGGTCCATTCAACCATTGACGTCATAGGTTCAGTGAGGTGTGATCGGTGTCTGGGTACCGCAATTAGAGCCTCTTGGGTACCAACTCCCAGCGGTGTGGGATTTTGGCGACAGGAAGGCAGTTTAGGTATCAAAAAACATGTAAATAGTAGTTTACTATAGTGTTCGGTTTGTGATTTTGCAATTCTGAAAACGGGACAAGGTAAAATGCACGTATTTAGGAAAAGCCATGGAAGGACAAGGCTGTAGCTTTTCAACGTTATATATTTATTTTAATTACTAACTGCAACGCCTGCGGGCGTGGGCTGTTGGCGCGGGCTGTTGGCGCTCCTAGTGTTAAGAGCCGTCATCCTGAGCAGCACCAAGACTTTTTGAAAAGTTAGAAAGAAAACGCTGGCACAAACCCATTAGCTGCCTCTACTTTAGTCCTTTGACAAAGCTAGAAAATTCAGCAGCGAGCACACAAAGGTAAAAGAGCTTAACGACAAAATCTTTCAATGTATTGCTCTTGTTAACCAGCCGTTCAGCGTGGTGGAACATGTTGGCTTCAGCAGGCGAATGATGTAGCTATAGCCGCGTTATGCTATGCCTATTGAAGCGTACAGTTCAACATGAAGGCAGAGGGGACGCAGGCGTTTGGTGTTCGCCGCTTCTCTGTCTAGGTAGTGTCTAATTGGTTTTGACCTCCTTACAACTTTCTGCACCACTTCTGCCAACATTATAATTCTCCCACAGCCACACACTTTCTACCTCTCGTCTCTCACCTCTACACACTTTCTCCCCCTCTGCTCTCACCTCCATCCACTCTCCCCCTCTACAGCTACGCACTGGCCAGTCAACGGTCGCTGAGCTGGTTTCCAGCAAGCCCTGCCCGAAAAGCCGGAAACCCGGGTTGGCTCTGAGCGATGGGGGCGGAGCCTCGCTCCAACGGAAAGGTGACTCTCTGGCCAATCAGGACACCTGTCTGTCTGCACTCAGAGGTGAGAAGGCAGAATGGGTCGAACGTTTGGTTGATGAACTTTGGGTCAATCAAGATGTTTTTGTTACGCAGTAATTTTTTTGACACAATACAGTGGATAGTCTTTGTGGTATGTACCAACAGTCCTCTGTTGCACATACTGCTGCAACGTGGGTTTGAATCTGGCCCTTTGTTCTTTTAGCCAAGATCTTCTCTTTGTCTCTCGGGATTCAGAATTTGTTGCATTCTGAATCCCCAGGTAAAAGCAAGTTCTGTAATCAATGATAATAATTTAAACTAAGGCCAGGAATCGATTAAAAAAAATTAACTTATTACTCGCACAATATGCTGTGATTAATTGCATTTTCCCCAAGCTTGTTATCCTCATGTAAAACACTGAATTAAATCAATTAACCTGAAGGTTACCAAATGTATATATTTAAAACCTCACTTTCTCACTTCCTGCATGCATTTGTATGAGGAAATTGTGTACGCCTGGCCTACTCTCTTTGACAGATTTAGGCCTATAGTCTACCTTCAATTAAATGCCAAACAACCAATAACGGGACTCTAACTCGCTTTTGTTTTTAGTCTTTGGAAAGCCAATATGCCGACACAGCTTAGATTTGAATGAGAATGGGGCATCCTGAATATCAACAATATAATATTTTGGTTGACCAATACTCTCCTGTTTTAATAATTACAGTCACTCACAGGATGACAGCATTACAACTTGCCGTGTTGCAATGTCCGTTATCACAGAACAAAAGTATTGACGTTTGGTTAAGTTCTGGGTCACATTGTGTCGTGAGAAAAATACAATAATAAAATTGTCTTTCTCTCCAGCTCTTAGACAGATCATACTAACCAGTGGATCTCTACTAAAGGAAGACATTCACAAGGTCAGTTAAACCTCTTACCGGCACCCACATGTGTATTTGTATTAGTAGTGTGGTTGTAAACTAATTTCTCTTGTCCCCCTTATGCTTATTACATGGTTTAGCGTCTTCATGACGTCGTCCTCCCGCTGTGCGTGCGTCTGCAGCAGCAACACGGTGCCAATGGGGGCGACGGCGCAGCAGGAGGGGTTGGGGGCCAGTACGGGAGTCCCCAGCCCCGCAGGGAGCTGTACAGTCTGCTGCTGGCCCTGGTCCTGGTGCCCCCACCCAGATGGCCTCCACCACTGACCTGCACAGTGTCAGTGTTGAGCCACGGGCTGAGGGATCGTAGCCTGAAGGTGAGGAGAAATATGAGCATCTGGGACGCGCAAGGACGCAAGTTTGGGAACTGCAGCAAAAAACCTCTGTTTAGTTCAAAAGGCCCACCCGCTCTCACAGTGCCCACCCGGTCTCACAGTGCCCACCCGGTCTCACAGTGCCCACCCGGTCTCACAGTGCCCACCCGGTCTCCAGTGCTCTCACAGTGCCCACCCGCTCTCACAGTGCCCACCCGCTCTCACAGTGCCCACCCGGTCTCACAGTGCCCACCGGTCCACAGTGGTCTCACAGTGCCCACCCGCTCTCACAGTGCCCACCCGCTCTCACAGTGCCCACCCGCTCTCACAGTGCCCACCCGCTCTCACAGTGCCCACCCGCTCTCACAGTGCCCACCCGCTCTCACAGTGCCCACCCGCTCTCACAGTGCCCACCCGCTCTCACAGTGCCCACCCGCTCTCACAGTGCCCACCCGGTCTCACAGTGCCCACCCGGTCTCACAGTGCCCACCCGGTCTCACAGTGCCCACCCGGTCACAGTGCCCACCCGGTCTCACAGTGCCCACACGGTCTCACAGTGCCCACCCGGTCTCACAGTGCCCACACGGTCTCTGGGACGGCTTACTTTTAATGCAAGTAATAATCTATGTTTCAGGACGCATCATATACCATATGCATATGCCACAACATATTACCATGTAATAATCTATGTTTCAGGACACTTCATATACCATATGCATATGCCACAACATATTACCATGTAATAATCTATGTTTCAGGACACTTCATATACCATATGCATATGCCACAACATATTTCCATGTAATAATCTACGTTTCAGGACACTTTATATACCGTATGCATATGCCACAACATATTGCCATATTACCATGTAATAATCTACGTTTCAGGACACTTCATATACCGTATGCATATGCCACAACATATTGCCATATTACCATGTAATAATCTATGTTTCAGGACACTTCATATACCATATGCATATGCCACAACATATTGCCATATTACCATGTAATAATCTATGTTTCAGGACACTTCATATACTATATGCATATGCCACAACATATTGCCATATTACCATGTAATAATCTATGTTTCAGGACACTTCATATGCATATGCCACAACATATTGCCATATTACCATGTAATAATCTATGTTTCAGGACACTTCATATACTATATGCATATGCCACAACATATTGCCATATTACCATGTAATAATCTATGTTTCAGGACACTTCATATACTATATGCATATGCCACAACATATTGCCATATTACCATGTAATAATCTATGTTTCAGGACACTTCATATACTACATGCATATACCACAACATATTGCCGTGAGAATAGTGATCAAGAAAAAGGGTTCTGAGGCCAGGAAATTATATAAGTTCCACATCAATTGTAGTTTCTAACTTCCTCACCCAATATGTGTAATTTTTCAGTTTATTTATTTACCTGGATCTAAAGCACACAGTCAAGATACCACTGGTTCCTAGAACGGCTCAGTCGAAGATTAGACCTCAATTCACTTAAGAATTTGTGGCAAGTCTTGCATGTGGCCCGGCCACTTGAAATATCCAGCAGCTTTTAATTAAGTCAAGAAGAATTAGTAAGAGCTTTATTGCCAAGAAAGTTACAACAAGCAAGGAATTTATTCTGACCCAGAAGTGCAAGGATTGATATCCACTGTCTAACAGAAACACTTGGAAATGCACTAACAACACGGTTCCATCTCGTGTTACCATTGGAACACGACTTTTCACGCCCCACTCAAACTTTACTGATCTTAGAATAAAAGCTTTCGATAAAAGGTTTACGGCTGTTTAATAACGACTTATTCGACTGGGGACTATAGACTAGGTTTGTCCGGAGTTGATATCCTCCTATCCTATTTAGATGAGTCTGATGAACTTGTTTTCAAATACGTTTGTTTCATTACATTTTCCTGTCCTCCCTCCAGGTCTCTTCTTTCTGTGCCGAGGCCCTGACAATATGCAACTCCCTCCTCCACCCGCGCACCCCTTCCCTCTCTCTCCCCCTGCCGCCTCTCACCCTCAAACCCACCCCCGCCTCCTCCCACCTCAACCAGTCCCAGACTTCTGGCCTCACCCTCCCCACCCTCTTAGGGGGACCGAACCCCGGATCCTCCTTTCCTGGTCGACACCACCTGGGCATAGGTGCGACTTCCCTCCTAGGTTCCCTGGACAACCACCTACCTCTGGTTCCTCCAGGGCTGTCCGGCCTCGGTTCTACCCCAGGAGACCTGCTCCCTTCCCCCCATCACTGCGAACTGCCGGGGGTCCAGGAGGGCAAAAGACCCGTCTTCATCCGTTACGACAAAGAGGAGTCGGAGGACGTGGAGATCTCTCTAGACAGCGACTCTGACGATAGTGTGGTCATCGTTCCCCGGGGGATGCTGGCATTAGATAGCCAAGATGGCACCACCGCGGTGGTTACACCTCCTGGGTCTTCTTTACCCCCAGGGGGCGCCACTCTTCCCATGCCCATTCCAGGAGGCGACCCGGGCGGGGACATCTCTCTGCCCCTCCCTAACGATCTCCCGTCCACCTCCCTTCCTCACCCACTCATACCCTCTTCCACGACAAGCTCCACAATCAACTCGTTCCCTCCAGCTCCGTTAGTGTCTTTAGTGCCACCCATCAACTCCTCTGGCGTGACCCAGCTCGGTGCACCCTCGGTCGGGTTGGGAGTTGGCGCCGACTCCCTCCCTGGAGCACAGCTCCAGCAGATGTTGCTCCAGGGCCAGCCTCCAGCACAAGGCCAATCCACACCGCTGGGTCTCCCCATACAGGTAAAGTCCTTTTCTGTATTGTTGTGGGCAACTCAAACAAATCGCCATGGAAATGTTACTTACATATCTGTCATTCTTACTAAAATGAGGTTGGTCACCTTTTGTTTTTCTTGCGATTAACCGTGTCACTTTTACAAACTAATAATACTTATCATTTCGAAAGTTGCCAAGATATCTAAAACTGAAGCAACAAATGTTGGACTAGATTGAACATATCAACAGTGTTGATGTCTTTCGTATCTGAATAGAAATACAGAATTCAAGAGCTCATTTATATATTGTTATCATTAAGACATTGTAAATTATATCATAACCACTTTGAGGCAACCAATGTAGCAACAGTCTGGACATTTATGAGTTGTTCTTGTTGGTATCATTTTAAGGCTCTAGTAGCCGTGGAAGAACTTGGAATAAGTTTAATGAAAAATTAGAAATGTTGAATCAAGCTTTGCGTTTGGCAACCACTCTTAAGGATTCTCTCCACTACACATAACTTTTTAACCAGATAGTGGGATTTTGCTATATTGCACCATTCAAATACAATTGTCTAACAGTGACTTTTAACTGCACAGATGCAGCAGCTCCAGAACCAGCTGGCTCAGTCCAGCAGGGCCCTACAGCAGGCCAGTGAAGACGATACCGCTGTCATCAACATAAACAGCTCTGATGAGGAGGAGGAAGAGGACGAAGAGATGGATGACGAAGATGAACTGGGGGAGGAGGAGGAAGACGAGGAAGGAATGGAGGACGAAGAGGAGGAGGAGGAGGGGAGCGACTATCCCGACGAGGAGGACGAGGAGTTCTACGAGGGCGAAGAATTTGATGATTACGAGGAGGGGGAGGAGTTGGAAGACGAAGAGGAGGAAGAGGAGGGGGAGATACGGTCGTCAGACGGGAACGGTAGAAGGGGGATGGCAACTGTCGGGAGAGAGGAAGGAGAGGTGCTCCGAGGGTCTGCGGAGGAGGTGGGGATGGGGAGTTTCCGGGGGGAGAATGAAGGAGGGATCGAGGAGCTGGACACGGACAGGCGAGTGTTTGGAGAGGAGGGGATGAAGGCTCAGGAAGTGGAGAGCATCGGGGTGCTAGAGGTGATCCGAGAGGAGGAGGATGACGAAGGATTGAACGACCCCAGCATGCCCCAGATTCTATGTGTGACCGGCGGAGC
Source organism: Dallia pectoralis (assembly GCA_029465975.1). NCBI lineage: Eukaryota > Metazoa > Chordata > Actinopteri > Esociformes > Umbridae > Dallia > Dallia pectoralis. The sequence continues at coordinate 4,547,893 of CM055735.1, read as the reverse complement.
TCTAGAGGAGACAGAGGAGATCTGTGACAAAGCAGAGGAAGGCGGGCCTGAGGCCATGGCGCGGGAGCAGGCTGGAGCCAATCGGCCAGAGGGAACACCCCATTCTAAAGAAGTGACCGCCCCACTGCACCGGGTTGAGGTGGAGTCTGCCCCGGAAGTGTGCAGTGGCGAGCAGCCGCCCAATCAGGAGGGAGAGACATCCAAACAGAGCGCCGAAAAGGAAATTGGACAGGAAGTAGGGTCTGCGGTAACCCCGAGCGTGACGGAGGGGGCAACAGAAGGGGAGAAAGGAGGAAATGAAGATGAGGAAGTGAAAGGACAGGGAAATGAAGAGGAGGATGTGAAGGGAATAAAGAGGAAGAGGGAGGGAGAGGAAGAAGGAACGGGACATGGAACAGACAAGAAAAAGGTGTGAATTATCTCATGCAACCATGTTACTGCTTGTTTGGCTTTTGGTATTGTTCAACTTGTATGTTTCCCACCGTTTTTGTGCCCCAGGTGGTTGGCACTGTAACACACACATACCTCAAAACATGTTTATATAACCATCAACCAGCATTTTACGCTATGAATTATTAAATGCATGTTTCTCGGTTGTAAAATGGAGTGGGTTTTATGACCTGGTTCCCTTATTGGACAGAGTTTGCCATTTTCAGTGTATTTAATTGGTCGCCACATGAAATGTCTGTCCAATCCGGGCACCAAGCCAGGCAGAAGCGGCTTGCACATTCACACGGCATACCTTCTTTGTTTGTATTCAAATTGTCTGGTTGTACACACAAATGATGTAGGTTAATGGCTGCTGTGCAGTTGCCCCGTAGCTGAATTATGTAAATGTTTTTGGGGCAACAAGTTGCCTAATAGGCTTCCCTCTCCCCCCTTGTTGTCTCTCTTGGCCTTCTTTCCCTGGCTGCTCATCCCTTTCTCATCTTTCTGTCTGTTTCTGTCTCTCAGTTGGATGAAGAAGCTGTGGCGTCCATGTTAGCTGACTTCGTAGCATGCCCTCCGGACGAAGACGACAACGGGCCGTCTGCTTCCAGCGCCTTGTCCTAAACGAAGCCAGAACGCCAAAAACACTCAGAACACTTCCATTTGTATCCCTGTTTCACTTTCTCTAGCGCATCCCTTATTACCGACCTACAGCAACGACTCTCTTGAAAAAAACACTTGTGGCCCAATTTTGGGTTTTTCACCAGTCTTTCATCCAATCTGATTAATAACACATAATCAGGCAACAATCTAATCTAAATTTGGATGCTTGTGAAAAAAATCTGCCTTCCAATTTCGGTATAACTTGTTCATTTCAACTATTTTAGATGTTTGAAATGGATTGTTGACAAATACATTGGTTGGTCTAGGGTGTGTAATTTACTCACTGGCCGCCATTGTACTCATGGGACACACAAAAACCAATAGATTAGTTTACTTGGACTGTAAAGACTTAACGATTCATTGGTCAAGTTATTCATTGAAATACTTTTCTGGCTCTTCAGTACTTGGGTGTGTTTATGCTACGGTTAGTGGTTGTAGTAAGTTAGAAATAGTGTTTTTTTGGTCACCTAACAACCATGTCATTCTGTTCTAGATCATTACATGAGGTGTAACTTTCAATGTATTTTTTTGTGTTCTATTTTTTTCTTATAAAAGAAATAAACGTGAAAGACAAACGCTGAAGCAACTGTCAAAAGTTTGTGTTGTATAGATGTTTCTGGAGCGTTTTCTGCACGGGTTTTCTTTTGGGAATGGAATGGGTTAGGATCTAAGATAAAAGCGAAGTCCTTCGTTTGTTTATAGGTGGAAGTGGTTAGCAGGCAAGTTTATTCATATAGCACAATTCATACACAGAAGCAATTCATTGTGCTTTTATAATAATGTATACCATGTATTAGAATAACAAAGAAAAACATCAATTAGGTGAAAACAATGTGGAATATTGAAATGGAAAAATAACTAAATAACATAAAAAATAAACAACAGTTGTTGTGGAATTCTAAAAAGTTCAGAGACTGTAACTTCTTTTCATAAGTAGTAGCTTTATTCAAGATTCATGAACCTGGATCAGTTAACAACACATTTACATGTCAAGTCAAATGCTCAACCATTATTAGGTTGAACTAGGTTATAGTAGTAGCTTTATTCAAGATTCATGAACCTGGAGCAGTTAACAACACATTTACATGTCAAGTCAAATGCTCAACCATTATTAGGTTGAACTAGGTTATATTAGTAGCTTTATTCAAGATTCATGAACCTGGAGCAGTTAACAACACATTTACATGTCAAGTCAAATGCTCAACCATTATTAGGTTGAACTAGGTTATAGTAGTAGCTTTATTCAAGATTCATGAACCTGGAGCAGTTAACAACACATTTATATGTCAAGTCAAATGCTCAACCATTATTAGGTTGAACTAGGTTATAGTAGTAGCTTTATTCAAGATTCATGAACCTGGAGCAGTTAACAACACATTTACATGTCAAGTCAAATGCTCAACCATTATTAGGTTGAACTAGGTTATAGTAGTAGCTTTATTCAAGATTCATGAACCTGGAGCAGTTAACAACACATTTACATGTCAAGTCAAATGCTCAACCATTATTAGGTTGAACTAGGTTATAGTAGTAGCTTTATTCAAGATTCATGAACCTGGAGCCGTTAACAACACATTTACATGTCAAGTCAAATGCTCAACCATTATTAGGTTGAACTAGGTTATAGTAGTAGCTTTATTCAAGATTCATGAACCTGGAGCAGTTAACAACACATTTACATGTCAAGTCAAATGCTCAACCATTATTAGGTTGAACTAGGTTATAGTAGTGGCTTTATTCAAGATTCATGAACCTGGAGCAGTTAACAACACATTTACATGTCAAGTCAAATGCTCAACCATTATTAGGTTGAACTAGGTTATAGTAGTAGCTTTATTCAAGATTCATGAACCTGGATCAGTTAACAACACATTTACATGTCAAGTCAAATGCTCAACCATTATTAGGTTGAACTAGGTTATAGTAGTGGCTTTATTCAAGATTCATGAACCTGGAGCAGTTAATAACACATATACATGTCAAGTCAAATGCTCAACCATTATTAGGTTGAACTAGGTTATAGTAGTAGCTTTATTCAAGATTCATGAACCTGGAGCAGTTAACAACACATTTACATGTCAAGTCAACAACCTCTTCAGAGTAATGTTTGAGCTCTGATATATATACATCCAGCATCAACCTCTTCAGAGTAATGTTTGAGCTCTGATATATATACGTCCAGCATCAACCCCTTCGTCCTTCATGTGCATATTATCACTCCAGACCCCACGTCATCCTCTCCATTACACACGTATTCTTAACAACTCTGGAGCCCAAGGTCTAAGGATGACAAGATGTCTACACAACTTAGTTAACCTAGAGAAACACCTAGAATAACAGAGCAGTCTCCTGCCCTTAGAATTAGAACCATACGGATTATACATTAAACTATCATTATAACATAATATTAAAAATTCCACCACATTCCCTCCTTTTGAGACCATGTCTCAACAAACATAATTTTTAAATGAATCACATATAATTATTCAGAGCCAAACTCAACCTAATATGAATATCATAAACATTAATGCAGACAATCAATCATTTTTTAATAATGTATGAACTTTTCAGCCCGATCTTAAGGAACAGGAGGTTAGACAATCTTATCATTCAGGTTACACATAAGACATTTAAGCAAAAAAAATATGATTAAGATAAGATGTTATTAAGGTTGTATCCCTCTTCTATGTCAGTATGAGTGAGATGAAGTCAGGGCACAATATGAAAAATGTGATTAAGGTTAATTAAAAACTAAAGATTAAAGACTAAATAAATAATTCTAGTACGATTCTAGCATGATCCCACTTCTGACACCAGATAGACACTAGGGAAATCAACGTCTGTCTCATAATCAAACTCAGAGTCAGAATCCTTCAAATCAACCAATGGCATATTTAACACTACAGACACAGCTTTGGTGCACATTTTCTTGATGCACATGACCTCTGGCCTTAACTCCATAAACCCCTCCGTCGTGATATTAACCAGTGTTTCTAACTCATGGGCACTGGAGTTGAACCTCATTCAGAGAGCCCTTGAAACCTTCTTATCTTTACTATAGTGATGAGGATATGTTTATGCAAAATAGAAATTCTCAACAACAAAATGATAAGTAAAGCTATTCAGAGTATATATCCTATTAAAACCCAAGCTATCACTAAAGGTAACACAGAGAGTATTATCCCTTAAAACAGTGTTACCAGTAAGAGCTAATTTGAGCAATAAACCACAGAATGATTATAATATGTAACCTCTCTAGTCATATCAGTGTTGTGAGTGGTGTTGGTGGAGCTTAGCCTTTGTTGGTCTCCATCCATCGGTGCTGCTGTTGTTGGTGACTTGACACGCCACTTGGCGGAGAGGAGCGCTAATTTCACCTCCTCCCTTCTCCTGCGTAGTCTACTGCTGACTTCAATGGCGAGGGTAGACTACCTCGCCACCAGAAGTCTACTCAGAGGGATTATTCTGCCCTTTGTCTGAGTGACTTTTCTCTGAACCAGCCGGTTCAGTGCGCTTATCTTAGAGGTCCTTTTGGACCTGTTTCAGGGATCATTGGTACAATATCATCTGGGTTGTATGGCACCTTCCTGCAGTGGCTGGCATGGACCGATGTGGCTCTCTCAGCAACCTTCACCGCAGTCTGGGTGATCAGCAGTACTTGGTACGGTCCCAACCTGGCTGGATTGTCTGGAGTGGTCCTCCTCCCGGCTCAGGCAGGGCAGCTTTCACCTTAAAATAGACTTCAACACATTGTTAAAAGCGACGCAGTAACTTAGCATATCATCGTCGCATCCTTGCAAAGTCAGTCTATTCTGTGGGAAAGGAGTGCTGATCATCCTCATTGGCCTGTAAGCACTTCATCTCGAGCATATGCAGTGAAACCTGGACCAAACCAAAATGTATGTACAATATTCACAACCCCTCCTTTGGACACATGATATTGGCCATGTGCCAACTTAGCAACATAGGGGTAACAGGAACGCGGAAGAACTGGAAGGTCATTTGGACCCATCCAGAGCTTCCGGGTTGGGTCAAAAGAACATTTCCATCGTTTCCAACGAGAGACCTCTGTCGTGTCAGAACCTGATTGTAAGTCAGAAACATCATTAAGCGAGAACACATCAGTTGGAAGCATAGAAACCATTTGCAGAATGGGGAAGACAGAAGATGTGGCAGCAGCTTTAGCAGCCAAGTCCGCTACAGCATTACCTTTAGAGATAGGATCAGAGGCGTTAGTGTGAGCTTGACATTTGTACACCTAAATGGACTCTGGTATCAGAATAGAGTCCAGCAGATTTGCAACTAAACTTAGAGTGACAGATTGTCTTACCAGATGCAGTCAGGAACCCCCGCTGGCGCCACAGAGTACCAAAGTCATGCACTACCCCAAAAGCGTACCTGCTGTCAGTGTAGATGTTTACAGACTGATTTTCAGCTAGTATACATGCTCTAGTGATTGCAAACAATTCCGCTGCTTACGGAGACAGGTGTGGTGGTAATTTAGCACTTTCAACAACCTCTAATGCTGAAGTGACGGCATATGCTACCAAGGGCTCCCCTGTGGGAGAACGCTGGGCAGAGCCATCTATGAAAAACTCCAGGTCAACATTTTCAATAGGTGTGTCTGAGAGGTCGGGTCGTGGCTTGCTGACTTCTTCCACTATGGCCGCACAGTTGTGAGGGTCACCATCATCCTCTGTAGGCAAAAGAGGAGCAGGGTTAAGAAAGGTGCATCTCTTCAGTGTAACATGAGACATTGTCAGAAGAATGTTTTGATAGTGCAGTAACCTGGCAGGGTGCAAATGTGCTGTCTTAGCTTGTGAAATGAGTGAATGAACAGCATGTGGAACATAAACAGTGAGAGGGCACATGGCAACAATGTCTACACAAGCTAGCACTGCTTCAGTAGCTGCGGCTACAGCTCTTAGGCTGCAGACTAGAGCCCGAGAGACCACATCCAATCGCTTGGAATAGTATGCCACTGGCCGCTGCTTCCCACCGTGGTCCTGTGTTAAAACAGTAGACATGAACCCATTTTTTTCACAGACAAAAAGATTAAACAGCTTTGCATGATCCGGTAAACCTAAACATGGAGAAGTAGACAGAGAATGTTTTAGATGTTCAAGGGAAGACAGGCCATCAGTGGTCCAAAGAATGTTTTCCTTCATGGCCATCTTGTGGCCATAAATGAGATCAGAAAGAGGCTGTGTAATTTCAGCAAAATCCATGGCCAATAAAATTATATATATATTTTTTCTAATTGGTTTAGGGACTTCTAATACCCCTTAATGCGATCTTGCCCCAAAGTCCTTCCATTAAGTGTAATGTCATGACCCGGATACCTAACAGATTGCCTTAACCAACTGCAACTTTGACTTCGTGAACATTCTCAGCTAGAAATATAAAACACCGCCCTAGTATCAGTCAACCTTGTTTAGTCTCTGAGCACAGGAGCAAGTCATCAAGATGTTGTATCAGCTTACTCCCATCCAGAGGAACAAACCCTTTCCAAGTTTTGAGCAAGCGCCTCGGAAAAAAACAGACGGAGACTCTGTGTACCCCTGAGGAAGGACCGTCCAGGTCCATTGTTTCCCCCTGAAGGTAAACGCAAACCAGAACTGTGACTCTTGCCACCGGAATACTGAAAAATGCATTAGCCAAATCAATCACAGAAAACCAATTTGCTGTTGATGGCACATCAGGTAAAACAGTAACAGCAGGATTTGGGACGAGAGGGGTACGTGCATGTATTGCATCATTAACAGGTCGAAAATCTAGCCCAAATCGCCAATCACCATTTGCTTTACGGATAGGAAGGATAGCAGTGTTACACGGAGAACCAGGAAATGGTATTATGGCACCCTCCCTACCAGGGAATCATGCAAAATAGAAATCCCTTCTATAGCTTCCTTACTAAGAGGGTACTGAGCTCTACTAGGCCTGAATGTGGATTTAGGAGTAACTACGAGAGGTTGAACACCCTTCATCTGCCCAATGTCAAACTTATCACTAGCCCACAGTGTGTCAGGCACTCCGTCAAACAGGGTACAATCAGCAACAGGCAGTGACACCATTTGAAACTGAGACACAGCTCTGTCAACACCCTGTACTCCTCTCTGCACCTGCACAGATAAATAAAATGGGACACACCAGACACACCCTGTGGGTGAAAATTTAGAACCATCTTTCATGGCAATTCCATTATTAACGTCCAGCACAGTTTTTAACCAGGGCCCAGTATCCTTCCAGCTAACCTTATCTGTCTTAGCAATTAAAATGTGGGGTATGCTATCAGAGAAGTCAAATAGTTTCTGCTGTTTGCAAGTCAGTTGAACTTCCAACGCACAATGTTCTAATCCTATATACACATTTCTGCATATTATAGTCTCAGAAGAACCCACTTTGACTCCCCAATGCTTCTCATAAGACAGATCTTATGATGCAATGCAACCCAGTTTCCGAAATGAACGTACGGTTTTGTTTCCAGTGAGAACGTAAAATGGAGAATATTTCACCAAGGCGTTTAGAGTCTATGTCCGGTTTTAAATCCCATGCATAATGCCAATCTGGACCTGTCTGAATGTCAGACAGCATCAATATTTCATAGTTGGCTTGTGGCTGTATAATTTCAATACCATTTAATCCACAAGTAACTGTCATGCCCAACATGAGGTCCCTGCCTACCAAATTGCAAGGACAACATGAGGATAAAACGAATTGGTGCCGACATCTTGTATCTTCTACAGATAACGGCATAGTTAATGCCTCTGTCATTTCCACACCAGAAGCACCTACAGTGCGCACAGTTTCATTTGACATGGGACATTTTAACATGGGGTCATGCATGATAACAGATAATGCAGCACCTGTGTCTACTAGGAAACTTAAAGGCTTACCGTCAATCAGAAGGGTTACAAAAGGACGACCTTTGGTCTTGGTAATCTTCTGCCGGGTCCTCCGTTCCGAAATTGGTCTTTCCTCCCAAACCCATCCACTCCTCCTCCTCCGCCTCCCCGCCGACCTTCTCATCTCATCTCATCTTCAACCGCTTATCCGGGGTCGGGTCGCGGGGGTAGCAGCTCTAGCAGGGGACCCCAAACTTCCCTTTCCCGGGCAACATTAGCCAGCTCTGACTGGGGAATCCCGAGGCGTTCCCAGGCCAGTGTGGAGATATAATCTCTCCACCTAGTCCTGGGTCTTCCCCGAGGTCTCCTCCCAGCTGGACGTGCCTGGAACACCTCTCTAGGGAGGCGCCCAGGTGGCATTCGTACAAGATGCCCGAACCACCTCAACTGGCTCCTTTCTATGCAAAGGAGCAGCGGCTCTACTCCGAGTTCCTCTCGGATGACTGAGCTTCTCACCCTATCCCTAAGGGAGTGGCCAGCCACCTTTCTGAGAAAACCCATTTCGGCCGCTTGTACCCGCGATCTCGTTCTTTCGGTCATGACCCAGCTTTCATGACCATAGGTGAGGGTAGGAACAAAGATTGACCGGTAGATCGAGAGCTTTGCCTTTCGGCTCAGCTCTCTTTTCGTCACAACGGTGCGGTGAAGCGAATGCAACACCGCCCCCGCTGCTCCGATCCTCCGACCAATCTCCCGCTCCATTGTTCCCTCACTCGCGAACAAGACCCCGAGGTACTTGAACTCCTTCACTTGGAGTAAGGACTCATTCCCTACCCGGAGTAGGCACTCCACCGGTTTCCTGCTGAGAGTCATGGCCTCAGATTTAGAGGTGCTAACCCTCATCCCAGCCGCTTTACACTCGGCTGCGAACCGATCCAGTGAGTGCTGAAGGTCACCGACCGATGAGGCCATCAGGACCACATCATCCGCAAAAAGCAGTGATGTGACCATCAGCCCACCGAACGGGAACCCCTCCCCCATGACTACGCCTTGATATCCTGTCCATGAATATTACAAACAGGATTGGTGACAAAGCGCAGCCCTGGCGGAGGCCAACCCCCACCTGGAACGAATCCGACTTACTGCCGAGGACACGGACACAGCTCATGCTTTGAGCGTACAGAGATTGGATGGCCCTGAGAAGAGACCCCCTCACCCCATACTCCCGCAGCACCTCCCACAAAAGATCCCGGGGTACCCGGTCATACGCCTTCTCCAGATCCACAAAACACATGTAGACTGGATGGGCATACTCCCAGGCCCCCTCCAGGATCCTTGCGAAAGTAAAGAGCTGGTCCGTGGTTCCCCGGCCAGGACGAAAACCGCATTGTTCCTCTTCAATCTGAGGTTCGACTATTGGCCGAACCCTCCTTTCCAGCACTTTGGAGTACACTTTACCAGGGAGGCTGAGGAGTGTGATACCTCTGTAATTGGCACACACTCTCTGGTCCCCCTTTTTAAAGAGGGGAACCACCACCCCGGTCTGCCACTCCTCTGGCACTGTCCCAGACTTCCATGCAATGTTGAAGAGGCGTGTCAACCAAGACAGCCCTTCCCCACCCAAAGCTTTTAGCAACCCTAACCCTAACCCTAACCCGCCGACCTTGTCCCTCGTAATACATCAGCTGAGCAGCCTGTAGCCTTGAGTTTTCTTTTTTCTCTTTTTGTTGTCTTTCGGTACCAACCGTCCGCTGCTGCCTTTCCACATGCTTGCAATGGTCCATTACAGTCTGTATGGAGGCCCAGCACAGTCTCATTTTGGCGGGCGTGATGTATGCAATTTCCGCCCCCGACGGCTTGTAGAGACGCACCATCTTTTCAATTTGGTCCCTGAACTCAGCCCAGTCCATGATTGGATCTGGCAGCTCCTTAGAAATGTCTTTCAGTTCACCCTGTCTCCAGGTCTTTTGGACAGTGACCTCCGGCCTCCATTCGTAGTGGCCCTCCTCTCCCTCTCCCGGTTGTGCATGTGGGTTAGGATAGGCCACCAGAGGAGCCATTAGGAAAGCCCTGTTTGGATCGCCCAGCGTCCAGATCTGGTAGACATGGGAGCTGGTTGTTCAGGAGAAGCAATGAAGGAGGGGTGGGGCGAAGGAGTGAAGTCTGGTGGCGGGTCTGGCATAGCAATGATGGTGTGGTGGGGAGAAGGAGTGGAGGTTGATGGGGGGTTGAATCTGGTAGGCGAACTCTCGAGGTCTTCCAGTTTCGGGTAAAGAGACGGCTGGGTCGGTGCCGGGGACACAGACAAAGGTCCCGGGGTCAGCGCTGGTACAGGAGCTGCGGGGATAGGAGTACAGTAAGGGGGTGGGGTCAGTGTTAGTACAGGAGCTGCAGGGATAGGAGTACAGTAAGGGGGTGGGGTCAGTGCTGGTAGAGGAGCTGCAGGGATACGAGTACAGTAAGGGGGCGGGGTCAGTGCTGATACAGGAGCTGCAGGGATAGGAGTACAGTAAGGGGGCAGGGTCAGTGCTGGTACAGGAGCTGCAGGGATAGGAGTACAGTAAGGGGGTGGGGTCAGTGCTAGTACAGGAGCTGCAGGGATAGGAGTACAGTAAGGGGGCGGGGTCAGTGCTGGTAGAGGAGCTGCAGGGATACGAGTACAGTAAGGGGCGGGGTCAGTGCTGATACAGGAGCTGCAGGGATAGGAGTACAGTAAGGGGGCGGGGTCAGTGCTGGTACAGGAGCTGCAGGGATAGGAGTACAGTAAGGGGGCGGGGTCAGTGCTGGTACAGGAGCTGCAGGGATAGGAGTACAGTAAGGGGGTGGGGTGTCACGTTCATCATCCTCTCTATTCCTCTTCCTCAGTTTCTCCTCACTCTCTGTCACACTCCCCTTCACCATTATCTTTCTACTCGCTCTATCTGCTCTCCTTTCTGCTTGTCTTTCCCATTTTCTATAGTCATCCCACTTTACTTTCTCCCTGTTTTTACCCTTATCATACTCCTCTAAGTTCCTCCTACATTCAGTTAGCCTAGCTTCGCTAAATGTTCCTTTTAATGGGAAATCAGATACTTTGTGCAACAATACCACCTGTTCTGAAACTCCCGTGCCCCACGCATCCACCATATCCTTCACCGGTCCAATCAGTGGATCCGGCAAACAGGAGCCTGCAGGTGGCTCAGACTTACTGTTGATAGTCCCCATGTCCTTCGTCCCTTGTACTCAAAAACAGATGACAAAACACAGACAAAAAAGAGTCAGTTCACCAACATATATTCAATTAATCAGTTCCCCAAATCAATCATATCAATTAATCAGTTCCCCAAATCAATCATATATCCAATAAATCAGTTTACAAATAAATATTTACATCAACTGTAATTCCTACATATATATATATACATATATATATATATATATACTGTATATATATATATATATATATATATATATATCCATATAACATATATTTCCCTCAATAGTAGGTCTTTAGAACCTGTTCAGGTCTTCAGAACCTGGCCTGGAAGTTCTCCAACCCTCCAGGACTTTGAGAATTTTTTTACCAGGTCTTCAGAACCGGTGCCAAAATTCTTTTCAGGTCTTCAGAACTTGGCCTGGATGTTTTCCAAACCTCCAGGACTTTTAGAATTTATTTTCCAGGTCTTCAGAACCTGTGCCAAAATTATTTTCAGGTCTTTAGAACCTGGCCTGGAAGTTCTCTAAACCTCCAGGACTTTGAGAATTTTTTTCTCCAGGTCTTCAGAACCTGTGCAAAAATTCCCTGGAACTCGAGTCCCACTACCAAAGACATCAAGTCTCACCCTTTTTGTTTTGTTCGGGGTGGCGTATCCCTTCACTGTCGCTCCCAGTCAGATTCGAGGCGGGTCTTTTCTGCTCCGGTTTAGACTGAGTGTGAGCTCCCAGAACCTCACTGTTGTGGTCCTTATGCGCAGTTAACCTCAGTCCCGGGGAACGATCAGTGATTGGAGTTAGCCATCCCAACCTCGTCGCCAAATTGTCGTGGAGTTCCAAAAAGTTCAGACACTGTAACTTCTTTTCATAAGTAGTAGCTTTATTCAAGATTCATGAACCTGGATCAGTTAACAACACATTTACATGTCAAGTCAAATGCTCAACCATTATTAGGTTGAACTAGGTTATAGTAGTAGCTTTATTCAAGATTCATGAACCTGGAGCAGTTAACAACACATTTACATGTCAAGTCAAATGCTCAACCATTATTAGGTTGAACTAGGTTATATTAGTAGCTTTATTCAAGATTCATGAACCTGGATCAGTTAACAACACATTTACATGTCAAGTCAAATGCTCAACCATTATTAGGTTGAACTAGGTTATATTAGTAGCTTTATTCAAGATTCATGAACCTGGATCAGTTAACAACACATTTACATGTCAAGTCAAATGCTCAACCATTATTAGGTTGAACTAGGTTATAGTAGTAGCTTTATTCAAGATTCATGAACCTGGATCAGTTAACAACACATTTACATGTCAAGTCAAATGCTCAACCATTATTAGGTTGAACTAGGTTATAGTAGTAGCTTTATTCAAGATTCATGAACCTGGAGCAGTTAACAACACATTTATATGTCAAGTCAAATGTCAAGTCAAATGCTCAACCATTATCAGGTTGAACTAGGTTATAGTAGTAGCTTTATTCAAGATTCATGAACCTGGAGCAGTTAACAACACATTTACATGTCAAGTCAAATGCTCAACCATTATTAGGTTGAACTAGGTTATAGTAGTAGCTTTATTCAAGATTCATGAACCTGGAGCAGTTAACAACACATTTACATGTCAAGTCAACAACCTCTTCAGAGTAATGTTTGAGCTCTGATATATATACGTCCAGCATCAACCTCTTCAGAGTAATGTTTGAGCTCTGATATATATACGTCCAGCATCAACCCCTTCGTCCTTCATGTGCATATTATCACTCCAGACCCCACGTCATCCTCTCCATTCCACACGTATTCTTAACAACTCTGGAGCCCAAGGTCTAAGGATGACAAGATGTCTACATAACTTAGTTTTACTTGCCCCTCTATTGCCTTATTGTGTCTTATTGTGTCCCTTTGTAATTTGTACTCCTGTGTTCTGTGCACTTATTATGTAACTCTATGTTGTCTTGCACATTTTCTCGCCTTATCTTGGCCAGGTTGCCGTTGCAAATGAGAATTTGATCTCAATTGGCCTGCCTAATATAAAGGTAAAATAAAAATAAATAAATATAGTGCCAGGCATTTTGCTAATATAATAATATATTAATATCAATAAAAGTTTTTGTAATTGTAGGATAAAATATACATGAGGTAGGTAAGCAGAACAGTGTTGATTGACTTTATTCAGTGTAGGGTGGGGGCTATTTATGAGCATTCAACAGAGTGACCTTGTATTTGATTGATTAATTAGGTAACAAATTGGTTAGGTTCTACCCTCACCTGGTTGTTTAGGTCTGAACTGGGTAGTCATTTAAAGGAAAAACCAAAGTCCTGCATACACTAGGCCCTCTGTAATGTGGGTCTCAAACGAGAGAGTTGGATCAAAGACTACTCCAAGATTACAGACTTCAGAGGATTCACAGATAGAGCAGCCATCAATCGATAACACAAGGTCACCAACTTTCTTTAGAAGAGCCTTAGGAGCCACCACCATGACCTGTGTTTCATTGCTATTGAGTTTAAGTAAATTAACAGTCATCCAGTGTTTGATGTCATGAAGACAGCTAATCAGAGTTGAGGGGGGTAGGTGCAAGTTGAGTTTGGTGTTGATATAAATTTGAGAGTCATCTGCATAGGAATGGAAATTAAGACCATGTTGTCAAACGATCTGTCCCATGGGTAACATGTAGACATTGATAAACAGGGGCCCAAGCACCGAACCCTGAGGCACGCCTTGGTTGACAGGGGCCTGTTGGGATTTAGAGCCACCAAATGACACAAAATGCTTTCGGTCAGCCAGATATGATCGTAACCAGTCAAGTGCCGAACCACATATGCCCAACATTGTTTCCATGCAGTCAAGAAGGATAGCGTGGCGGACCGTGCCGAAGGCAGCTGAGAGGTCCAGGAAGATGAGAATATTTAGATGTTGAGCAGCAATGAAAAGGTCATTGATCACTTTAATGAGGGCAGTTTCTGTGCTATGCTTTGCTCTAAACACTGATTGTAGAGGTTCATACAGGACATGGTTGGTCATATGACACTGAAGTTGAGAGGCAACTGTCCGCTCAAGTAGTTTAGTCACAAAAGGAAAGTTAGAAATGCACCTGTAGTTATTAAATCATCTGGGTCGAGCCCTTGCTTCTTGAGGGTAGGTGTGACTGCAGCCATTTTAAGTGTGGGAGGAACAACAACTGTAGTTATGATGGTCTGCCTAATACTTTAGATTTTTCAAGCAAATGTATTACATTTTTCAGGTGACAGGAGTTCTGGTGCTATCTGCTTTAGGAGGTTGGTTTTAGGGGGTTGGCTTGTTGACCATGGCGAACAGAGTGCGGTCACTGTTGATCATTCCCGTTTTAGCCCTCCGTAACTCATGGTTAGGGAAATTCAGAAAGCAAAGCTTTTTATGGATTCAAATATTCCATTGTTATCTTAGTGTTTCTCTTTCCAACCTGACTACAACACAAGCAAGTGATTGTGCCACACCACTTGTTACACATACTTCCTTGGTGCTGCAAGATTAAAGACTATTATTTATTAGTACTACACAAACAAAGTGAGTCATTCCCAAATTTCTCAATTCTGTGGAAAAGGTGTTGCACAATTGCTTAGCTGTTTGCACCTGTTTTAGTGCACCTGATTCCATTCTTAGCTCCGATATCCATGTGTCCAAATATGTCAAATGAAAAGAGCACTTTCTTTAACTTTTCACATGAGTGTGCTGCTCCTTGTGGGTGTGTCTGCAGACCTGTCTCACTCTGTTGACTCAGTCTGGTTAGGTGGTTTCTGGTCAGAGGAAGAATAGCACATATATTATGACTACCATGTCAGTATAGAACATAATGCTGTCCCACATTTTCTGGAACATTAGAGTTAGATGATTGTTTAAAACAAAAATGGGTCTATTTCAGTGGATAGTGTCTCGCTGGTTATGTCTAATTTGACCACTCCATTAGGCAATATATGTTTGGAGATCATGCAACGCTTTCTCTGACCACATCTCTTTTAGGTGTTAAGGCTGTAAAGTCGCCAGGAAGCAGAGGCGCTTGCATGTGACACTCATTTGTTTTTAGGTCTTTCGTTTTTCTGTCAATGTATTCAATGTTATGATCCTCCATAGAGTTTATATAAGAAGAGCGGAGTGTTAAACCATTGACTTGAGGGTTTATGTTCGTTAGAGGCCTTTGTTGTCTGGTTTACATATTGCAGACTGTAGATTTTGCATGATACCTCCAATGTTGTTCTTTTTATCAGTTTAATCTCGCCTCTGGATTTCAATGAGTTCGGTACAGTTCACTTCCTTGTAGCTGAACAGAGAGGAAGGAGGGAGGACAGCATGTCGATGGTGACAGAGGGGCATGGCGAGGGGGAGGGGTTTTGGGCTATGGGGAGGGGTGAGAGGGAGGGGTTGAGGTCTGTGTGAGGGAGGGGAGTCATTAGCAATAAAAATGTGAACAGATAGAGTGCATGAATGACTGTGCTTTTAAATGTGGCGCAGTTGTTGAATGACTGAACCTGTAAAGAGAAGGAAGTGAAGAGAGAGAGTCTCTCCGTACTGAGAATTCAAATTGGCTCACAACAAGAGAGGGAACGGTTGAGGAAGGAGTTGTTGACACAGAGAAAGAGAGTGGCTAAGAGAGAAGAGAGAAAAGATTCTTCAACAGTGGCCGTTTTGTTTTTTCTCTTATAACAGCAGAGAAGTAAGTTCTCCTTTTTTCGGTTTTAATATCTGATGAAAAATGTGAACATTTATTCAGAATGGGCATGCTTGCAATATACTTTGCAATTGATTAGATAAGGACTACTCAATTATGTCTTACCTAAGGGAATGCAAAAGTTTTGAAATGCAAGGGTAGATTTTGTAGAATGTTTTGAATTATGACTTTCTTTATTATTTCAATAAATGACAGAACTGGTGTAGGTTTTTATCTCAACCTGTTTGCTACTGCAAGAAAATATTCCAGCAGCATTAGGACATGTGAATTATAGAGGAAGTTTTTTTATAGTCCCAAAATATTTTCATTTGCATATTTTTGTTAATGATGTAGATATAATTTACATTATATCTTTACATTATATCTATATACTGACATGGTAGTCAACATAATACATGTGCTATTTACATTATATCTTGGGAAAATGTAAACAAATAATGTGCAGAATAAGAATGTTAATATCACAGATTTCAGAATGGCTTCTAGTAACATCACCCATTTTTGGAAACATACTAATGTTTCCTTGAGTGTTCTAAAAGCATCTGTGTAAGAAAAGAAAAAAACATAACAGAATATCAGTTTATTTTTGTGCAGTGACGATATCTGTTAACCGCTATGTAGATTTGGTAATGTCATTCTCCGCTGTCATCTTTCTTATAATCAAGTTGTCGCTGTGAATGTCAACCAACTTTGAGCTCACAGTCATTTGTCTGAGGGACATTTCTGGAATGATTGCAGTTAAAACCTGCGAGCTGAAACCTATTTACCCTCAAACACAATTAGATATGACCCTAGCCACTGGTCCAGTTTATCCACTTGCTAGCTGGAATAACTCTCACAGCCAATTCAAAAAGGCTTGATGGATTGGGTTACCTTTGGGAATGTCTCACCCACACAAAGACAAGGTGTCTTCATTTGCCAAAAAATACTTCTATGAGCCTTGGGCCTTGTGAAAACTACCAGACAATTGTTATTAACTCAGCTGTTCATTACTATTTGTATTAACTAACTATTAAGTAATCTGTAATGTTATGTTTTTATTGAGAGAGAGATGGTACAAGTGACTGGTGGTGACAGTGTGCATAAATAGCAGCGTTCTGGGATATTGGGGCAGCGGTTTAAGCAACTGAATCATCCCAGGTCACTTAAAAGGAAGCCTAGACAGTCCTGAGTGACCCTAAACATGTGTGTTACACTGTGTACTGTTAATGTAGAATATCCAAACAACCGAAATACAATTAGTCCTCCCAAAGGCAAATGTTTCTGGCTTGGAAGAGGTGGCATGTTGAGTGTGATTTATACTTTTTGACAGTTATTATTTTTGTAAAAACTTCAACCCAAAATATTTTGAGATTTAACAGGCTCTACAGCTTCACTAAGTTGAAATTGTTTAAAAAAAAAAAGCAATCTAGGCCTGTGGTCCTGTGTAGTTCAATTGGTGGTGTAGCTTGGCGATTGCAGGTCAGTGTTTGCGGGTTTGATTTCTCATGGCAGGGTCACTATGAGAACATGCACTCACTACTGTAAGTTGTCTGGATAAGAGTGTCTGATAAAATACCAACATGACTGTTAGATTAGATGGGCAAAGAAAACGCTGGAGATTTGGACATTTGGGGAAAAATGTATTCAATTTATAACTGTTCATTTTTTGCTGTACATTGTTTAGCTTTTGCTTGCCACAGCTTCTCAACATGGTTCAAGCACGTGCACGCGTGCACAACTGGTAATGATGACTGAACTGATTAGTCATACCTTCCGACTCGGTTATGAATGCCTGGTACCACTTGATTTGAGCACTGAATGTTGATGTTGCGTTTCAAGGATTTAAAAGTAGTGCATGTCTGGAAGTTGAGGTTGATTGCAACAGAGATTCTGAGAAATTAGGTCATTAAGATGCACGTGAGTATTTTAAAGTAGTGCAAATCTAAATGTTGAGGTTTACTTGCCAGTTTTTGACAGCTGGCCTCAATGATGCAAAATTTACTTTCAGACTAAATTTGTTAACATTGCATGTCACGATTTCCAACATGCTGTCGCACTGTATATGGGGAAAAGGATTTTAATCAGTCAAGTGAAGTTATTTTATTACAATGGTATGGAAATCGCATTACTGACTTCATATGATAAAAAAAGGCTTGCAAATAAGAATTTGTTCTCAATCGGCCTACCTGGTTAAATAAAGGTTAAACAAAAAATACTTTTTTTAACTTAATTCTAAATGAAGTCTAGATTTATTATACGCATAAAACGCCCTGACAAAATGGAATGCATAAATTTAAAACGAGAAAACCTAATGTAAAATTATTAAAATCCTAAATATAGTACTGTGTGTATAAGACCGTGAAGTGTTTCTTTGGAGGCTCGTTATAAACAGATTTCATGATTGCCTCACCGGTGTCACATGACGTTCTTATTCCAACTTTTCACGCCCTATTAATCCTAAACTTCCCGTCCCAACTTTTTTGGAGCGTGTTGCATGCATCAATTAAAAAAAGTTTACCTTCCAAAATCAAGTTTACCTTCCAAAATCTATGCGGTTGATATATGTCAAAACATCAAATACCTTGTCTTTATAAAAAAAGTCAAATGACATTTTCAAGTCACTCTTTTTTTAACATTTACAATATAAAGTATTTCAGAATTTGGGTTGTAGTTTACTAGTAATACTGGATTAGAACATATGAGTACACTTAAAATGTGCTCCTAATATATTCAGATATATTTAATGGTGCTTTATCATTCTACACTTTACGTTATTAAAACCAGTCCCCTCATGCAGAACTGATAAGCTTTTACAAATGCATTTCCTACGCAGTCCCTCAGTTTGTTTCTGGGCGTGGTACCTTGTGCCTCATGACGTTACTCGTCCCTACATGCCTCTGGATGCCCTCACGTCGAATATTTCACCTTTACCATGTTGCAAAATACCTGTTCAAGTGTTTTTTAGTCCATCGTTTTAGTGAACATGTTGTCCTGACTTGGCAATCACACTTTTTGCACTCCTAGTAGAGACCGACCTCACCTGTCTAAGCACGCTCCACCACACCAATAGACTTCCCAATCTTTTGCTTTCCATAGGGAAACATTACCACTGTGTTGTCTGTGTCTTTACCTCAGATGGAGGAGTACAAAGTGACTGTTGCTACGGGCACTTCTGAGTACTCTGGAACTAATAACTACATATACATAACGTTGGTTGGAGAGAAAGGAGAGAGTGAGAAAACGATACTAGACAATCCTGGACTGGACTTCTGTAGAGGAGCGGTAAGTGGGGCTGTCCTGCGCTTGACTGTTCCTAACCTGCATATTTTACGGTTTAAGGTTACCATTTAAGTGTTCCCCATTCCTCTCAATGGCCCCAGGTGGATGACTATAAGGTATGTAGTCCGGCCCCTCTGGGTCATCTCCTCTTGGTTCGACTGGAAAAACAGCGCTACTGGGTGGAGGATAACTGGTTCTGTCGCTATGTCACCGTGGAGCCACCAGGAGGCGCTGCACTCACCTTTCCCTGCTACCGCTGGCTCATAGGAGACGTCAAGGTGGAGCTTCGAGAAGGCACAGGTAAAAGAAAGCCTTGATTGTGATGTCAAGTCATTTTGGGGTTTTTCGGGTGGGCAATTAAGGTTAGGTTTTTGGGCGACAATACAAATTTTAGATCTGTGTCCAAGACATGGTTAAAGAAAAGTTCAGGAGAGAGTTTGATGACAACAATATGGTGTATTATTCTGAAATATATTCTGAAATCTTTCCCACTAAGTTGTTTTTGTTTTTAAGTAACCACTGTGTTTTTAATTGTGCAATTTCTTGCTAAAGAAGAATTAGGCTACTTATTTTGACATGTGCATATGTTTTTGCATGATTTTGAGTCTTAACACAGGTAAAAGCTACATTTACCTCCTAAATTAAGTGTAGTTTTAAGTGTTGGTTAATTTATTTTGAAACCACAGAAAGGATTGCTTTGAAATTCCCTGACTGTCTCTCTTCCTCTATCTTTTGCCCTGTTTATCAGCAAAAAGACTCTGTGATGACACTCTCCCTCAGCTATTGGCTCACCGAAAAGCAGAATTGCAAGAGAGACAAACCATATACAGGTTAGTTTCATCATAGTGGTGTTGCTTCAATCACACACATATGCATTTCCACAGTTCTCTATGAGAGTTTCTCAAAATTTTGTGCAATTTGTGTAACGACAAATGTTACACAAATGTTTTTCATGTAGTCGTTTAAAAAAAAGTATGTTTTACGGTAAACAATTGCTATTAAACAAAATAACTTAACTTTGTCAGAGACAACTCTCTGAACAGATGACTCCAACATTGACCTTTTTGATCATATTCATGTATGGCTGAAAGGGCCTCACTCATTTTTATTGATCCTGTAACAACATAATAACATATACTGAAGGGATGCAACCATACAGGGGATTGGCTCTTCACAGTGCAACAGGACAATGACCCAAAACCATGCAACAGGACAATGACCCAAAACCATGTAACAGAACAATGACCCAAAACCATGCAACAGAACAATGACCCAAAACCATGTAACAGAACAATGACCCAAAACCATGACACAGAACAATGACCCAAACCATGCAACAGAACAATGACCCAAACCATGTAACAGAACAATGACCCAAAACCATATAACAGAACAATGACCCAAAACCATGTAACAGAACATTGACCCAAAACCATGTAACAGAACATTGACCCAAAACCATGTAACAGAACATTGACCCAAAACCATGTAACAGAACAACGACCCAAAACCATGCAACAGAACAATGACCCAAACCATGTAACAGAACAATGACCCAAAACCATATAACAGAACAATGACCCAAAACCATGTAACAGAACATTGACCCAAAACCATGTAACAGAACATTGACCCAAAACCATGTAACAGAACATTGACCCAAAACCATGTAACAGAACAACGACCCAAAACCATGTAACAGAACATTGACCCAAAACCATGTAACAGGATAATGACCCAAAACCATGTAACAGGATAATGACCAAGTGGCAACCTTCCGGTCTCTCTCCTGAAACCAAGAAGGAAGTGAGTTCAACTGCAATTCATTGACTAGCCGCTTGAGGGTGTCTGCAGAAGTGAGTCAAATCTGTATCTCCCCCATGTTAAAATGATCAACTTTACAGCAGAAAAAACATGTTTACAGCCTGGTTTTCTATTTGGATTTGGTCTATACAGCTAATTTTGCCCTTCATAACAACTGTGAGGGGGGTGAATTTTTTTATAACTCATCCGTTTAGTTGATTAATATTTAAAGTTCTGCATAATTATGGGTGTGTCCAGCGGATTCCCGCATTACCGGATGCCTACATTTTCATAAATACCGTAACATTTATTAACACTGACTATATTTGAAAGTATTTTTTGACATGTCCTAAAAGATATGTGTAAGAAATTAGCCTATAATTACTCAGTAAACAGCATCCAGACTCCTCAGCTCCATCCACGTACCGCCTCTTTAACCATTTTCGTTTATCCGGGAGTGACGTGCTGCCAAGATGGCTACGGTCGGCTACACCCACTTTAGGCTTCAAAAACGGTCTTCAGAACCCTACGGGTGACGTCACGAATACTACGTCCATATCTTTATACAGTCTATGATAATGACCCAAAACCATGTAACAGAACAACGACCCAAAATCATGTAACAGAACATTGACCCAAAACCATGTAACAGGATAATGACCCAAAACCATGTAACAGGATAATGACCCAAAACCATGTAACAGGATAATGACCCAAAACCATGTAACAGGATAATGACCCAAAACCATGGAACTGAACAATGACCCAAAACCATGCAACAGAACAATGACCCAAAACCATGTAACAGAACAATGACCCAAAACCATGCAACAGAACAATGACCCAAAACCATGTAACAGAACAATGACCCAAAACCATGCAACAGAACAATGACCCAAAACCATGCAACAGAACAATGACCCAAACCCATGCAACAGAACAATGACCCAAAACCATGTAACAGAACAACGACCCAAAACCATGTAACAGAACATTGACCCAAAACCATGTAACAGAACATTGACCCAAAACCATGTAACAGGATAATGACCCAAAACCATGTAACAGGATAATGACCCAAAACCATGCAACAGAACAATGACCCAAAACCATGTAACAGAACAATGACCCAAAACCATGTAACAGAACAATGATCCAAAACCATGTAACAGAACAATGACCCAAAACCATGTAACAGGACAATGACCCAAAACCATGTAACAGAACAATGACCCAAAACCATGTAACAGGATAATGACCCAAAACCATGTAACAGAACATTGACCCAAAACCAACCATTGAAACATCAGTACTTTTCAGAGCAACTTGTGGGATGATAACATTTAAATCAACTTTATTTGAGCCGGTAAACAAACGGCTCCAAACTCTTCCAATGACCTTTGACCTGATGCCTCACCGTCTGTGCAGATGGTGTGTGTGGGCTCCCGACATTCCTAAGTGCATTGATGCAAAAACAGAGGGCGACCTGCATCAGGATGTACGCTTCGACAACGAGAAGAGGAGCGACTTTGAGAGTTCCTTACAATATGCGTGAGTCACACACGTGTGAAAAACACAACCACGTCCTTTCTATGTGATTATTATTTTACACAGAGACGTGTATTAATACACTGACATTACAAGAAGTCATTTCCAAAATAACAAACTTTTTAAATGACCTTACTTTCACAAAAACAACTTCCCTTTTCGAGACTTGATGTTCAGTGTGTCGGGCAACTCCCTCCCACTGAACTCTTCCCTCTTTCTCCCCTGCCCTCAGTTTGATAGAACTGTCTCTGAAGAAGCTAGCCATCAGGTTTGGAAGGTCATGGTGCGGTTTGGATGACTTCAAGCGATGCTTCTGGAAGCTGAAAAGCCCCATATCTGGTAGAGTGCGGTGTCAAATTCAGCAAGTTACTCTGAATGCAGACACACCCTGTCACTGTGATGGAGTTGCATATTTACCAACACTTTCTGTAGTGGCCACTTTCAATTTCATAGTCCTAGACATTAGGGAAGTGAGTCGTCTAAAAACTTGCAACAAAGTGTAACTTAGTCAGAATGTAATAACTAATTAATTCGTATGGCCAATGACTAATATTTTAATATTACTAACGTGTCTTGTATTCACTGTCACAATTAATGTAACAATTCTAATAACATTAATGGTATTATACATTTTAATAATTGGTTTTAAAAGAGCTCCTATTAAATTAACATTTCATGAATGGTGTTGTTAATTGTTACATTACAGTTGATAAATGCATTATAGTGTAAAAAGTCCTATCTTAGTTTCACTATTATAATGACACTTTAATCGTTTATTGACAAATTCACACACTGTTGTTCTGTGATTGGTTGATTGATTCTTCCTATGGATTTAGAGTACTGTATGGCCCATTGGAAAGAAGACTGGTTCTTTGGCTATCAGTGTCTGAACGGTTCAAACCCCCGAATGATCCAGCGATGCAAGAAACTTCCGGAAAACTTCCCTGTGTCAGGAGACATGGTGCAGGCCTCCTTGGCCCCAAGAACCTCCCTGGAGAAAGAACTGAAGGTAGTAATGCCCAACTCCACATATAATACATTTCTCCGGACCAAAGATCCTCACATGTCTCTGAGATCCAAGTCCAAGTCAAGTCTCAAGTCTCTGAGCTCAAGTCCAAGTCAAGTCTAATTTTTTTGAGCTACAGTGCAAGTCTTAAGTTTCTCGTGGTTATAATGAGTGTTACCTGCTGCATAGCTATATACAGGTGCTGGTCATATAATTAGAATATCAAAAAGTTGATTTATTTCAGTAATTCTATTCAAAAAGTGAAACGTGGATGTTATATTCATTCATTACACACAGACTGATATATTTCAAATGCTTATTTCATTTAATTATGATGATTAAAACTGACAACTAATGAAAATCCCAAATTCAGCATCTCTGAAAATTAGAATATTACTTAAGACCAATACAAAAAAAGAGTTTTAGAAATGTTGGCCAACTGAAAAGTATGAACATGAAAAGTATGAGCATGTACAGCACTCAATACTTAGTTGGGGCTCCTGTTGCCTGAATTACTGCAGCAATGCAGCGTGGCATGGAGTCGATCAGTCTGTGGCACTGCTCAGGTGTTATGAGAGCCCAGGTTGCTCTGATAGCGGCCTTCAGCTCTTCTGCATTGTTGGGTCTGGCGTATCGCATCTTCCTCTTCACAATAGATTTTCTATAAGGTTAAGGTCAGACGAGTTCCAAAAGAAATGCAAAATTTACTTTCATCAGAGAACATAACTTTGGACCACTCAGCAGCAGTCCAGTCCTTTTTGTCTTTAGCCCAGGCGAGACGCTTCTGACGCTGTGTCTTGTTCAATAGTGGCTTGACACAAGGAATGCGACAGCTGAAACCCATGTCTTGCATACGTCTGTGCGTTGTGGTTCTTGAAGCACTGACTCCAGCTGCAGTCCAGTCTTTGTGAATTGCCCCACATTTTTAATTGGGTTTTGTTTCACAATCCTCTCCAGGGTTCCTATTGCTTGTTCACTTTTTCTACCACATCTTTTCCTCCCTTCGCCTCTCTATTAATGTGCTTGGACACAGAGCTCTGTGAACAGCCAGCCTCTTTAGCAATTTTGTGTCTTGTAAATAAACTTTCTGATGATATTTTAATTATATGACCAGCACCTGTATATGGAAATCAAATCATAATCAGAATCACTTTTATTGACCAAGCTTGCGTAAGCAAGGAAGGAATTTGACTCCGGTAAAAACACTCTCAATGTACAACATTCACTTAACAAAATAAAATAAAATAAAAAAAGAGATAAGAAAATAAAAACAGAAGACAGTAAGAAATATAAAAATGTTGTAAGAAATATAGATTGTATATAAATATAGTGCAAAGTGGATCATGTGCAATGGTAAAATATTAATAACGGATTATAAAAAAAATATATATATATAAAATTATACATGAGATAGGTAATCAGACCAGTGTTGATGATATTGTTCAGTGTAGGGAGGGGACTGTTAATGAGCTTTTAACAGAGTGACCACCTGGGGGAAGAAGCTGTCCTTGTGTCTGCTGGTTTTGGCAAACAGTGCCCTGTATCGCCTACCAGAGGGAAGGAAGTTGAAGAGTTTGTGGCCAGGATGTGAGGGGTCTGCAGAGATCTTTTCTGCCCTTTTCCCGACCCTGGACCGGTACAGGTCCTGAATGGATGGAAATAATGTAATATACTATTATGACTCATTCATCTAAAAGCATACAAGTTAAGCTTTAATTGGTTGTTCGGTATATAATCAGTGTAAACAGGTTATGACAAAAAAACTATAATGATTTACTCTAAAGTTAATAACTGTTATTTGCTATTTAACATGAACATACAGTACAGACCCAGTATTGAGGTATTAAAGCAGAACGGACTTGCTTGTCTGTTGCTAAATCATAATGACAGACCTTGCCTCTTAATGTGCAGGCTCAGTGGGGCCATAAAAACAAATACAGAAAATGTTATACCTCATGGTGTCATAATTAACATCCTTCCTCCAATAATTTTGCACAAAGAATGATTTGTTATTAAGTGGCTGAATAGCACAAACAATAAGTTGTAGACACTGTGTCTACAACTAATTACAGCATAAACTACTTGAAGTCAACACATAATTGATGTGTCTAATTAAATAAACTAAATAAAACTGTAACGTCACAAGATCAACAATAACCTGTAACCTGTTTGTCAGCCAACGTTAATATGTAATGTGGTGGCATCCAGTGGGACGTAAATTATTACATTAATCCACTACCAGTTTGGCAAGCAAACACACGCTCATATATCTCAGCCTTTACCCTAACGTCATGTAAATATTAATATCCAGCCCTAACCTCAGCCTTTAACCTAACATCATGTAAATATTAATATCCAGCCCTAACCTCAGCCTTTACCCTAACATCATGTAAATATTAATATCCAGCTCTAACCTCAGCCTTTACCCTAACGTCATCTAAATATTAATATCCAGCCCTTCAGTCATCTAAATATTTATCCATAATTCAGCCCTAACCTAAATATTAATATTCAGCCTTTACCCTAACATCATGTAAATATTAATATCCAGCCCTAACCTCAGCCTTTAACCTAACATCATGTAAATATTAATATCCAGCCCTAACCTCAGCCTTTACCCTAATGTCATGTAAATATTAATATCCAGCCCTAACCACAGCCTTTACCCTAACATCATGTAAATATTAATATCCAGCCCTAACCTCAGCCTTTACCCTAACGTCATGTAAATATTAATATCCAGCCCTAACCTCAGCCTTTACCCTAATGTCATGTAGCGTAAATATTAATATCCAGCCCTAACCTCAGCCTTTACCCTAATGTCATGTAAATATTAATATCCAGCCCTAACCTCAGCCTTTACCCTAATGTCATGTAGCGTAAATATTAATATCCAGCCCTAACCTCAGCCTTTACCCTAATGTCATGTAGCGTAAATATTAATATCCAGCCCTAACCTCAGCCTTTACCCTAACGTCATGTCAACATTCTGGTAAAGCCCTAATGAGCCCTCAAATCTAAAAAAAATCCAGTCTTGTTTTAACCGTTCAATATATAACCTTAAACTCGAAGTTCCTCCACAGAAGTTCTCTCTGCCTTTCTTGTCAGGCTGGAAACATTTACCTAGTAGACTATGCTGTGATGCATGGTGTTCCTGCAAATGTGATCAGAGGAAAGCCCCAGTACATCTCCTCCCCCATCTGTCTCCTGTATGAACACCCAGACCAGGGTATCATACCTATCGCCATACAGGTAGGAAACACACTCTTCCAAACATAATTGTCCTTGCAATAATAATAATTTAGCAAGCACTTTCATTCAAAGGGAAATATAGGTGGTACATCAACATAACTTGTGAATACATACATTTTCATTCATCTCCTGCTATTCTTCCTCTGTACCCAGCTAGGGCAGGTTCCTGGCTTGGACACACCCATCTTCTTGCCTAAAGATCCGCCCCTAGCCTGGCTATTGGCCAAGATCTGGGTCCGTCACTCTGAGTTCCAGGTGTTCCAGCTGCTGTCCCATCTGTTGAGAACTCACCTGTTTATAGAGGTTTTCTGTGTGGCCACAAAGCGTCATCTGCCAGCTGTTCACCCCATATATAAGGTAGGATGCGTGTGGTTCAGATATTAGGGGTTAGGTGTGCATTATCCGCCCTCACACCTCTCCCCATCTCTCTGGGTTAGTGTTTGGTTCAGATATTAGGGGTTAGGTGTGCATTAGATGCCCTCACACCTCTCCCCATCTCTCTGGGTTAGGGTTAGGTTCATAACTACATGTGGGGTTAGTGTTTGGTTCAGATATTAGGGGTTAGGTGTGCATTATCCGCCCTCACACCTCGCCCCATCTCTCTGGGTTAGGGTTAGGTTCATAACTACATGTGGGGTTAGTGTGTGGTTCAGATATTAGGGGTTAGGTGTGCATTATCAGCTCTCACACCTTTCCCCATCTCTCTGGTAGCTCCTGGCTCCTCACCTGCGCTACACTCTGGAGATCAACTGCAGGGGTCGCACTCAGCTCGTCTCTCCAGATGGCATCTTCAAAAGGGTACTCCCTCTACACTAATGATCCTCAATAAGGCCTTGACTTGTATCTGGAAAACAATGTGTGTACAAGGGATTGGGATGAGATTTATTGTGGTGAATGAAACACTAACAACACACTTGGATTACAGGTATGAGCGCAATGCAGAATAAATGCAAATACAATGATGACGATGAATACATAATGAGGAGCTCTTTTTCCCCTCATAGGTGGTGTCTACAGGAGGGGACGGCCTGTTAATCCTGTCTCAGAAGGAGTACAAGGTCCTGACCTACAAGTCTCTCCAGCCCTTATTAGACTTCCATCAGCGTGGAACCACCAAGCTCAGAAGTTACTTCTACAGGGACCACTGCCTGTTGCTGTGGGACGCCATACACAGGTAGAAACACATTGATTATTTATCATGCGTTGTAACCGACCACTGACTGCTTATAAACATTGTCTGTGGTTAAACAACCTAAACATGGAGAAAATGATGTTTTCTATTTAAAATTGTTATTGAAGCAAATTATTACAATTCGAGGCCTGGATGTTGTGTATGAAATAGAGAACAGACAACTTAAATTACGACTTATGCTTCTGAATCTGTCCATTTAATTTTGCCCGATATCCAAAATATGGATGGATTACTTTAATAAAACGTGTTGTTCTAGTTAGGTCACAGGAGAATTCCTCTTATTTATATGTTCCCCTCTCTCCCCAGTTTTGTTAAGGGGATAATATCTGTGTACTACCAACTAGACGGTGATGTTCTGGAGGATTCTGAGCTGCAGCTCTGGATAAAGGATGTGGTTGATGAGGGCTTTGCTAACATCCCAAAATTTGGTCAGTTCCACTTCCAACTTCTGTCAAATAGGTGGTATCCATGAATGCACACTGTAGCCAAACGTTTTGCAGAAAATGTTAATTGAGTTTCTTATTAAAACAACTTGCCTCAGTTAGTCCCGTCATGTTTCTCACAAAAAGCTGCATCACATCAATAATTAAAGTTTCATATTGCATATTTAACCAATAAATGACACCAATGCTAAAATGATTGGCATTATATGCAGACGTTGTTGGTTAATGTAATTTTTTTCTCTTAGGTTTGTCCAACACACTAAAAACCAGAGAAGAGCTGATAACACTGTTGAGTGTGGTCATCTTTACAAGCACCGCCCAACA
This sequence comes from Dallia pectoralis, assembly GCA_029465975.1. Taxonomy (NCBI): domain Eukaryota; kingdom Metazoa; phylum Chordata; class Actinopteri; order Esociformes; family Umbridae; genus Dallia; species Dallia pectoralis. Next base: position 4,519,221 of record CM055735.1, on the reverse strand, counting down.
TGCTGCAACCAATAACGGACAGGTATTACTCATATTCACAAGCACCGCCCAACATGCTGCAACCAATAACGGACAGGTATTACTCATATTCACAAGCACCGCCCAACATGCTGCAACCAATAACGGACAGGTATTACTCATATTCACAAGCACCGCCCAACATGCTGCAACCAATAACGGACAGGTATTACTCATATTCACAAGCACCGCCCAACATGCTGCAACCAATAACGGACAGGTATTACTCATATTCACAAGCACCGCCCAACATGCTGCAACCAATAACGGACAGGTATTACTCATATTCACAAGCACCGCCCAACATGCTGCAACCAATAACGGACAGGTATTACATATTCACAAGACCGCCCAACATGCTGCAACCAATAACGGACAGGTATATTCACAAGACCGCCCAACATGCTGCAACCAATAACGGACAGGTATTACTCATATTCACAAGCACCGCCCAACATGCTGCAACCAATAACGGACAGGTATTACTCATATTCACAAGCACCGCCCAACATGCTGCAACCAATAACGGACAGGTATTACTCATATTCACAAGACCGCCCAACATGCTGCAACCAATAACGGACAGGTATTACTCAGCTGAACATGCCGTTATGTTGGTGTGGTTGCAATTATACATGAGGACTAATAATTTATTATCATGACTACCACTTTTGCGACTTCAGACTCCAGTCCTTTTTTATTTCACTCAAGACTGTCAGATTACAGGATTTGTGGATAATAGGAGTTAATACAAAAACACATGTGTAATCCTGCTCTAAGAGCAATTGAGTAGCTCATGACGAATGCATACTATAAATATACGTCCAATACACACACTAAAACCAAAGTAATGGACACACAAATGCAATTGAATACCACACCACGCTGCAGTATCTTTAGTGCGGTCGTAAGGGCAGAAAGGTTTGTTTCGCAATCGTGGTCAGGATGGTTACCTAACCAAAACCATTGTCCTCAGCCCAGTGCTTCCCTCTGCGTACATCTGCATTTTGGGAGTGGTTGTCATCATTGCAAATGCGGTAGTGCATTTTATTAAGAGTTTGTGTATTGTGGGCTCGCAATAGGTGATTTCAGTGTGTGCACGCGGTATAATAATATGAATTATTGTCCATGGTTTACTAATTCTGTGAGAACATTGGGTAAACTCTGCATAAACACACACACACACTTTATAGTGTCCAGACTATGTCTATGCATTTCCTTAACAGTTTGACTGGTGCGCTTGGGTCCCAAACACCCCATGCACCATGCGTCACCCACCCCCGGTCGACAAAGATGCCGTTACCATGGAGATGATCATGGATAGCCTTCCCGACGTCAGCCAAACCTGTTTGCAGATGGCCATCACCTGGCACCTGGGACGGCCACAACCTGACGCAGTGAGTTTAACTTCCCTGATACCATAGGCTACCAGTTGGTGCACTGGAAATTGGTAGCAAAGCCTTTAGAAACTATGTTACTGTGCTATTTAATGAACATCATCTAATGGAAATTTGTTCCATTTCAAAACGCTTTTATCCCGTTTGCTCCAATTAAACGCAGCCCTCATCTCCCACCACCTTTTACAGTCTGTTTTACTTCCCTCCATTTTCCCTGAACCCATGCATCACCAGATCCCATTGGGTCAGTATCCAGAGGAATACTTCACAGAGCCTAAGGCCCAGAAGGTGATTGACAGTTTCAGACAGGAGCTGAAGGAGATTGAGGAACACATTCTGAAACAAAACGAAGGTCTGGAGCTGCCATATCTCTTCCTCCTGCCAAGCCGAATCGAGAACAGCATCACTATATAAGTGGACCAAACTTGTGTACAAATCCTCAACACCATATATGACCCCTGTGTGCCGTACCTCTTCCTCCTGCCAAGCCTTGCTATAGATTATCAGCCTCAATGTCTGGTGCTCATTGTGGCCTTTCTACCTGAGGCCTGACCTATTGCTGAGCCTGTTAACAATGTTTTTTCATAAAAATTTGCCAAAATTTACTAACATTTTAAATGTCTATGACTTATATCCTCTTCACATTTCATTTTAGCAGTAATGTTTATTCACACAAATGCTCAATCAATTTAAATTTGCCTTGGGTACTGAATAGGAACCTACAATTCTGATTAACACAGGTGTGTGTTCACTTTTCTGAATAAAAATTGTAGGCCAGAGGAATATTGTAAATAAGAATTGTGGGTAAACATTGCTATGGCAGATTGAATGAATGCACGCAGTAGTCAGATTTATGTTGGTGTTGTCTGCCCAGAAGAGATTTTTGTAGCGCTAACCATTTACAAAATATGCAGAGCATGATAATAATCTAGTGGCTACCTCTACTTTGATCTCAACGGGTTGGGTAAAATGAAAATCTTATAATGACGTGCTGTTGTATAACAGGAATGGAGTCCAACAAAGATTGGTTGATATTGTGATAAAAGTACTGCACTATTTACAATAATGTGATCTTAAAGTTTTTCTACAAAAATAAGTAGAACATTTGTCCTTATTAAAGGACAGTGTATAAAAATGTATTGAATGTGTTCTCAGAACTACTGGTTGTATAAGAGGACAGACACTCAAGTAAGATGATATCAGTGAGAGAAATCTACACAATTTATATTCAATTAGACTTTATAACATGATCATTGTTGCCAACCACAAGTCATTTATATTCAATAGAAAATGCTAGACACCTGTTCCATGGGAAGGCAGTGAAAACATACTCTGTCCAATCAGACACAGTAGATTCACAGAACATTCTAGCAGCTCCCAAACAAACTATAATAAAAACTCGAGATTTGATTTTAGTACATAAATAACAGCAGTGTTTGCATTTAACAAACGGTTTGATTTATGAGCCAACTTGTGCTCATGAATCAAAATGATTAGCTCAGATTTCTATACTTTCAATTCTACAACTTTTTCTTGTGTGCACCATGGAGAGAATCTGAATTGCTTAATCCTTTGGTCCATTCCCTCTGATCTTCAATGGGAGGACAAAAGGAGTTAGCAATTTTGCCTAATTTTGAATTAAAAGCGGTGGAAACTCCAATGCATAAACCCCAGACAGCTCATCTCCATTAAGTAAAATGTACAAGTACATGCTTACAGTGGAGAGTCTGTTACGCAGCCACATAATAACAACACTAACACTATTTGGACTTTAAGCAGAACACATACACACAGAAAATCTTCTCCAGACAGTGTTGAGGCCCTCTAATTCAGCAGGTGGCGCTAGTGGACCATGTACTCCTTGCGCTTGTTCAGCTTGATCTGGCAGAAGGAAAGAGCGGCCACCAGCAGATAGACAAATGCTGCGATGAAACAGTTGTAGCTGACCGTGTTGTACAGATCATACATGATCTGTGGTGGATTTGCACTGTGAGTGAGAGAGAGGGGGGGGGGAGAACAATTATGTGGCCGGCATTCCTTGCTTTTCAACCTTATTTGGAAATGGTTCACAGTTCCTCCACTCTGACCTTTGTCTCCCATGTGATTTGAAGAGACAAGCGTATTTTGGTGTCAACTTCGTTTGAATTCCAATAAAATAGGGAAAAGCACCCATGTCACAGACGCTCACCCGTGTCACAGACGCACACCCGTGTCACAGACGCACACCCGTGTCACAGACGCACACCCGTGTCACAGACGCACACCCGTGTCACAGACGCACACCCGTGTCACAGACGCACACCCGTGTCACAGACGCACACCCGTGTCACAGACGCACACCCGTGTCACAGACGCTCACCCGTGTCACAGACGCTCACCCGTGTCACAGACGCACACCCGTGTCACAGACGCACACCCGTGTCACAGACGCTCACCCGTGTTACAGACGCACACCCGTGTCACAGACGCACACCCATGTCACAGACGCACACCCATGTCACAGACGCACACCCATGTCACAGACGCACACCCATGTCACAGACGCACACCCATGTCACAGACGCACACCCATGTCACAGACGCTCACCCATGTCACAGACGCACACCCATGTCACAGACGCTCACCCATGTCACAGACGCTCACCCATGTCACAGACGCTCACCCATGTCACAGACGCTCACCCATGTCACAGACGCACACCCATGTCACAGACGCTCACCCATGTCACAGACGCTCACCCATGTCACAGACGCACACCCATGTCACAGACGCACACCCATTTCAGAGACGCTCACCCATGTCACAGACGCTCACCCATGTCACAGACTCATCCATGTCACGAGTGTGAGACATTTCCAAAGCTATTCCTCCATTGTGAGTCAGAGGTTTGCATAGTGTGTGTGTGTGTGTGTGTGTGTGTGTGTGAACTCACTCCTGCATGTCTTCCTCATTAAACGGCACATCCTCAATCAACACAACAGAATGGGTGGTGAAGAAAATACCCAACATTGCCTAATAGAAAAGAGAAAATATGATTATTGATCATTAGAACATAATAAACTGTCATTACAGTAGTACAGTGAATTCGGGGGAAAAACATAGATGTTGTAAGTAAAGCAATCAGCCTAAACATAAATAATTAAACCTCTCTCTCACTACAAATATGTTAAACGCATAGTAGGTCTAGTAGTGTCTATTTTACATCGGGTCACATGACACTGCCATAAGTCACTTAATTAGGTAACTATTTACTCAGCTCATACCAAAGACAAAATGTATTTGATATGGATGAAATTAAGTAACAACTTTAACCCATAGGTTTAAAGTCTTTTTAGAATCACTTGCAAACTGAAAAAATACTGTAACTATTTAAAAAAATTAAAGTTACAGCCATCTTACCAACATTATGATTCCCCAGATGCTAATGACAAGCCCGCAGACGGCCAACTTTGGACCGCAAAACAAACACGAAACCATCGTTTAAAGACTAAAAAAAACTACTTAAACTGAGAAAGTCACTTATCACTACGAAAGTACGTACTTTCCAACTAAAATTGTAAAAATTATAACTTTTAGTCGAATTGTTTTAGTTTCTCCTCCAACAAATTGAATCGAGAGCCTCCGGAATCACAACTGTGTCAGGTGACTTATGGAGTCCGCAGAATACAGGAACAGGAAGAGCTGCCTCATGCAGTTCCACAACCAGATAAGAAACGTTCACAAAAACGTTCGGAATATATGGACGTTTAAACGTATTATTTTATGCAACAAATTAGTTCCACTTATTTTATACAAAAATCGTTTAATTGATTAAGACTGTAGACATTTTATCTATTATGTGTAACACGACATATTTCACAAATGTGCTTCCTCTATCAGCGAATATGATATTAAAATATGTATTTTACTTTGTATGTTAAAGGAAGATATGGATTAGTCTATTGAAGAAAGACGGCTATTGGAGCTTTTAAATTTGCACCAGTGTTTGGACCAATCATATCTTAGGATTTAACAACGCACGTTAGGACTTCCGTTCCATTGATATGTGTTTTTGTTGGTAATTTATTTGTAGCTAAATAATACGGATTATTGCGCAGTAAATATACGCACTTGTTAATAAAATGTAACGTGTCACTGAAACTATAGGCGAACGGCAAACACAAATACAAGTAGATGTTGTAGTGCGCGGACAAAGACGTCCTTTGTCAATCTAGTGCACACTAGCTAACTAGCTAACCTGAAGCGAATGTAGCCAGCTTGCATCCATTAACAGAGTATAACATATAAATATAATATTAATCAGTCCGCTCTTCAAAGATGACTTCAGCCTCAACGAAGGTAGGTTATTCTCAGTTTTTTCCTCTTGCAAGATGTGTGTGCATTCTGCTACGAAGATCTATTACTTCTGTATTCCCGGCATAAGATAACTAAGCTAATATTAAATTTCAGTGAGATATTTCAAAAGAAAAAATAATTTACCGTGTTGGGTGTCGCTAAGGCACATTTATTTTTTACATTCGCCATGCAAAGTCTAGCGCCTTGGGCTGAATGAAAGTTTATGAAAGTTATGCTCATCATGCCATGCCATGTGTATGTGGATTGAAGGCACCAGATGGTGTCGCTGTCTTCATTAAAATTAACATCAATTTATCATTAAAACCATAAGAAACGCCAAGATTGGAAAAGCAAACCCGGTTTTTTATTATATGCAACCAGGAATCGCCACGTATTTATAATAGCATCGTTTCAAATCCATGCAGTTCAGATATTTTAACCTAATTAAAATGTATGTGTATTATTTTGTAGTGTATACTTTACTGTATTTTTTCACTTTCAGGTTGGGGAGATATTTTCGGCAGCAGGAGCTGCTTTTACCAAACTGGGGGAGCTGACCATGCAACTGCATCCCGTGGCTGACTCCAGCCCTGCTGGGTGAGGTGAACACATGTCACAAAGTCAGAAAAAGGACTGTTATATAGAGATGTTGAGTTGTATGTCTAGGCTGACTATAGGTCTATCTACTGATCATGACTCAGTTGGGCTTGTGTCACTTGGTGTACACTTTCAAATACACAGCCGTGCTTTCTTGAATCTCCCCCCCTCCATAGACACATCTGGGATTTCTACTAGATAACATAGCCACTGAATTTGGGCTAAATCGCTAGTTAAGTGAGGGGTTAACTGTGTGTTTATTTTATGAATTTAAATTTAATTATATTAAAATAGATGTCTGAAACAGCCATAATTGACTGTGGCTGCGGAAGCTAGTGATAATCCAGGTCACAGCCATCCACTGCTCTGCTGCGTTTACACAGGCAGCCTAAATCTGATATTTTATCGCTCATAGATCTTTTGACCAAAAACGTTCTATCATTATCAATAAACCCTTTTTCATAGAAAAAAATCTGAATTGGAACGGCAACGCATATGCAGCCTGTCACTGCACAGAATATTAATCACTGATTGACAAAACCAAACAAGCTAGCTAGCAATAAGGATGCAAGATGATTTGTTAATCAGTGATTCTGCAATATGTGCAGTCCTCCTGCAAATGTAGCCCAGTGGATCTGTAACACGCCCCTGTGTGTGTCGTTGCAGAGCTAAGTGGACGGACACTGAGATTGAGCAGCTGAGATCGGCCGTGGTGAGGTTTGGTGATGACCTGAACTCTCTCAGCTCTGTCATCAAGGAGCGCACTGTGTAAGGACACACTCCCTTGTCTTGGTCCCGTCCTCTTACTCTGCATCTCCTCTCCATTCCCATTTGTCTGTTAGCATACACTCCTGTCCAGACCAACAAATAGTTGTGACTGCATACATTGGAATGGTACCCAGGGTCCTGGCATTGGAAGCACCATGCTCTACCAACGCTTTATTCACACGTTTAACATTTATTTCCAACGAGGGCTATTTGTATGTATCTCAAAAGTAACGGGAGACTGAGTGACACAAGCCCTTCAGATCATACTATTAATACAGTTTCTCAAATTTGCTTTGGCACATTTCTTGAATCAGTGTTCTTTAAACTTTTGGTGCAATTATTAAAATAGTACAGTGGTACAACACCATAGCAAAATGTCATAACCCTAAACATGACCTTCCCTACACCATCTTCATGCAGAAAATAGTTTTTCAATTAGATTCAGGAAGGGAGAATATGGTGGAACACAATCAGCATCCTTTGGTGGGCAGCAAACCAATCCCTAATGACTTTTGCATGCTGGAAGCTTATATTATCCCACACAATTACAACATTTGGCAAGTCATGCCTTACCAAGCCTCTTCCCAGGGATAAGATCTTTGCAGAGGGTGTCCAAAAACACGTTTCTGGGTGTTGTATTGGCCAATACTGGGATTATGTGTACTCACACCATTCTCTGATATTTCAGCACACATATTCCTATTGCCCCCGTGCTGGCCTGGCACATCCACTGTGGCTTGTTATAACATTTCAGCCACATTTTCTGCCTTCCACATTGAAACCAGTCGTATCCACAATCACATGGGTGTGAGGGATTTCACTTCCTTCCAGCTCTATTATTCTCCATAATACAAGAAACAAAATATCAAACCAGTTTTACTGTAGAATCATACAGTTACAGCAAAGTGAAGATGTTCTTTGTTCTCTGCCGCTTCAATAAGTATATCCAGGCCATAATGAAGGAAACCCCATAACACTGTACAATATTCTAGGTGTAGTGAACAGCACAGCGTTACCTGCACATACTGGTACCAAATGGTACTTTAAGAGTTGTTTCATAGGCTAATTTTCAACACTCAATCTATTATAGAATTGCTGACAGTGTTAATATGTCAAGACGCCAGATTGCACTCTGGGTCTGGCACACAATCACTGTAATATCATTATTTGCAATCACCATGTTGCAAATCATTTGTTCTTGTTGATGTGTAAAAACTGTTCTTCTGCTGACTGCACATGGTAGTCGTCTAGTCAGACACTGGAATTTAAGTTGTATTACTGTCCATATGCAGTGCCTTCATAGACTGTATAAAGATATGGACGTAGTTTCCGTGACGTCACCCGTAGGGTTCTGAAGACCGTTTTTGAAGTCTAAAGTGGGCGTAGCCGTCCGTCGCCATCTTGGCAGCGCGTCACTCCCGGGTAAACGAAAATGGTCAACGAGGCGGTACGTAGATGGAGCTGAGGAGCCTGGATGTATTTATTTTTTTACAATAAATTAGCTGAGGTAACGTGACGGCTAACAGACAGCAGCAGACACACGGCTAATGATGACTAACGACCATAGACTGTAAAAAAATTACGACAGCAGCGGGACCACTCAAAAGTGGACACACCCTTAATTATGCAGAACTTTAAATATTAATCAACTAAACGGATGAGTTATAAATAAAATTCACCCCCCTCACAGTTGTTATGAAGGGCAAAATTAGCTGTATAGACCAAAGCCAAATAGAGAACCAGCCTGTATTCATTCATTCATCATTCATCTTCAACCGCTTATCCGGGGTCGGGTCGCGGGGGTAGCAGCTCTAGCAGGGGACCCCAAACTTCCCTTTCCCGGGCAACATTAGCCAGCTCTGACTGGGGAATCCCGAGGCGTTCCCAGGCCAGTGTGGAGATATAATCTCTCCACCTAGTCCTGGGTCTTCCCCGAGGTCTCCTCCCAGCTGGACGTGCCTGGAACACCTCTCTAGGGAGGCGCCCAGGTGGCATTCTTACAAGATGCCCAAACCACCTCAACTGGCTCCTTTCTATGCAATACCAGCCTGTAAACATGTTTTTTTCTGCTGTAAAGTTGTTCATTTTAACGTGGGGGAGATTTCTGCAGCCAGCCTCAAGCGGCCAGTCAATGAATTGCAGTTTAACTCACCTCCTTGTTGGTTTTGAAAGAGAGACGGGGAGGTGGCCCCTTGAGTGCCTTGTGTACTGTGTATATATATATATATTTAACAGCATGAGGCAGCTCTTTCTCTATTCGGCTGTCTTCCCCTCACTAGATCTCCACGGGTCCTTACTCCTCTTCCTCTATTCTGCTGTCATCCCCTCACTACACCACCGCGGGTCCTTACTCCTCTCCCTCTATTCGGTTGTCTTCCCCTCACTACACCACTGCAAGTCCTTACTCCTCTTCCTCTATTCGGTTGTCTTCCCCTCACTACACCACCGCGGGTCCTTACTCCTCTTCCTCTATTCAGTTGTCTTCTCCTCACTACACCACCACGGTTCCTTACTCTTGTTCATTATTTGCCTTGTGAGGTTCAGAAATTGTAGTGGTCTATAAAGCTGTTTAGCAAAAACCATACTCATCAATAGCACCTGTCAGCTAACTGGACATGGTGTGTGATTAATGTTACATGTGAGAAACTCCCTATTTGTTTGTGAAGTTCAAGTTTACCCTGACAGAAAATGTACCAATTTAGCGGACATTTCAAAACATTGATATTACTGTAATGATTCTATATGGTATGCACGGCTGACAAGTTTTGGCAATAGAATGGACTATTGTGCATGAGATTACTAATACAATTTCAGAATAAAGTTTTGGAATACAGCAATTCAACTGTAAAGTGATATACCGGTAATCAGTTTTGATCTGAAAGATATATATTCATTTGGTAATTGTGAAAGTTGTAGACTGTTGGAATTACTTTGCGTAGCATTTAAACATTTGCAATTTTTTAAAAGAATGAGAAATTAAAATCAATTGTGAATTAGTGCCCAATGGTTTGCACATATTGTTTTAAATAAACATTATCTTTAAGAATCTGCTATTCTGAGGAGTACTAAGTATTTTTTGGTAATAGTATTTGGCAACAGGTTACTGGTTTTAACACTGCAGCTAATCTGATCCATTCTCATGCTGGTCATCCTAGTGCCCAGATTAAAACTACGGTCAAGAGGAAGCTGTATGACGAGAGTGGAATGCCCATCTCCACGGACTCCCCAAAAAAGACAATCAAGAAGACAAGCGTCAACATGGCTACACCAACTGTCCTGGCTGTGCCAACCTCACCGGTTGTTGTAACAGCAGGCCTCCAGGGCAATGCGAGTGTGGCCCCTCCTGCCATGAAGAAACCGAAGACTTCAGGTGAGTGGCGCTGGATGATCACATTTACAAATACATTTTGGTTTTATACCTTAAAGGCATTTCTAAAAACACCTGATTGTACTTTTTTTTTTGCTTATTGTTACGTTTTAGCAGACGTTACTTTGAGTGCTCTTAATGACTCTGATGTAAACTCTGACCTGGTGGATATAGAGGGACTGGGAGAGGGACCGAACTCCAAGAAAAACAATTTTGATCAGGGTGAGAATATAGGCTTTATTCAGTGTACTTGTTTTTTTGTCTTATCTATTTACCTTACACATGAATACTGTTTAGATCACAATTGTATTTTTTGTGAATTTCAAATTAACTTTGTCTAAACAGTTTAGATGAACATGGATTCTGCATAAATTATCCTATATAGCTGCAATAGGTAAAACATTTACATTACATATTCTGGCTAAAAAAAAATGTACATTCTTTTCTTTAGATAACCTGAACCTGGATTCCAGTCTCATTATGAACTCTAGTGACCTGCCTCTCCTTTCTCGCTGACCTCTTACCTTTGAACTTCAGATGTCTTCATCCAGTACAGCTCCATATATAACTCCTAGTGCTATGCTTTTGAGCAGAGCATTAAACCCTGGTAATACAATGCACGCTAAAATGGGATTGAAGTCATTCCAGCCAACCCACCTATGGACAGCATCTGAGAGCCTCTGGATAATTTTTCTTAAATTGCATTCTCAATAACGGTTTTGACCAGGGCTTAAGATGAATATGTTGGTTGATGTTAATATACGGAATTTATTAGCATGCAAACAGCAACTGCAGAAAGTCTATGCAGTGAAATATTTTTGATTTTGGTGGCCCACTGTAAAGTGAATTGTGTTGACCAGTAATTAAGTAAAACTTAGTCAACTTATGAGCACTCAATTGTTTAAAAGCATAGAATTTACTTTAATACTCTGCATGTTCCCTTCTGAATACAATAAAGTGGCAATGTAACAATATAATTTGTTGATGTAATGCCCATCCATTAACAACATTGGATTTAGCGGAGACCTGCTTTCTGAAGACATGGCTGATCGAATGACTTGCTGAATTATAAATAATAATTTTATAAAAGAAGCATATGTAATTGTTTGATGTTTTTATATTTAGTAATGTCACAATGTAGTCTTAATACAAATTAAATTAACCAAATATACATGCAAGAGACTACATTTCGAAATGAAGAAATAAATGAACTGTGCCTACAAGTAATGACAGTAAAACGAAAGACTGTCGTAACATAAGTGATGATAGTAATTTAGCATAGTTTACTTTTCCACATCCAATGATAATGTCAGAATATAAAGACATATAGGAATTTGTTGTTTTCAGGTGACGGAGTTGATTAATTGAAGTCCAGCGTGTGGCTGACTGTAGCAGCACAAGCCATACTGGCAACCCAGAGATAGGGTAGCTACCAGTAATGATGTGCTGCTAATGCCAGACACACATGGGAGAGGAGAGAAACAGGTCAACCAAAGGACAGACAGCCTAACAGCCGGGCCAACTGACGGACACAGGAGTCGAAAGCAGCCAGAACGACCACCAGGCATGCTTAGAAGCCTCAGTGAAGCGACACTGCCCTGGAGACAACCAGGCAGACCAAAACCCATGAGCCTAGCTAGGCATACTGCGGCAGATTCTAACAGCAGGCCTGCCGGCTTCTCTGGGTAAAGCTAAAGGCCCCAGTCTTTAGGAAGCAATGCCTATAAGGTACTTAGTGAAATCCACACTAATGAATATCTTCAGATCACTACAAATGTCTCATTATTGTTATGACCAACAACGAACCACAGGAACACAACTATGTGTGCACTAACATTCTCTTAAAACAGTTTTTTAAAACAATAGAAACTACATAAAATGAGAATACAACCTAAATAAAGAGACATTGAGCTAACAGTGGTAAGCTGACAACATTTTAGGTTATACAAACAAAACTGACAACCTGCCAGTGCAGATAAGCAGTCTTCTTTCGGAATGGAACACTGGTATCAGTCAGAATTCTAATCAGAATGGCACGACTGTTCTTTTGGATCGGGCGTGATTCCAAGGGTTCCCAGTGGCAGCACAAAATGATTTGGAGTCGTTTCTAGATACCTGCAAAACATGATGTGCTGCTAAAGGGCACTCCGGAGACAGAAGAGAGACAGGGTATTATTCATTGTGTAGAGCTGTGGAGATCAAAGAAAATACATAATTCACCTTAATATTCTGTGTGACAAGATTATTTTAGCAGGTTCAACACAACTAAACATATTACATAGACAGTAGCATTTGTATTATTTCTTTTTACATTCTGGTGGCAAATTGCTCAAAAAGATTTCTAAAAGAAACATGAGTTGTGAGTCATACAACAGTAGTTGTGCTTTAATAAGAATAATTTTATTGAGAAAACAGAAAAACTAATTTGCTCCTGAATGCAATTCATCCAAATTTCAATTCTACTGCAATTTTCATACGTTTTATACTTCAACTTTATGAGACCACAAAATGGATGGTGGGCAAGTGGACAAAATGGTGGATGAAGATGAAGACAAGAAAAGTTGAGTAGAGACATTTCCCCAACATTTATTTTCACTAAATCTAGGTGCATATATCGATCCATATTAAACTGAATTTATAAGCCCTTGTGGGCCCAAAAATAACATTTGCAAATGAGTTTATAAATATTTAAGCCAGCTTATTTAAGGCTTTCTTACGGGTTCAGAAACATTATACAACATAAGACTTGACAGGTGGTGACAAATGTATGCAAAACAAACCTCCCCCTGTGCTGGTATTATAAAAGTATTTCAACGGTTCAAGGTAACATTAAGACAAACGAATATTACCGTTATTACTTAGATGCCATTTAAGACATTCTAATATATACAGCACAACATTGTCATGAAAGATCCTTTCAAATAAACCTATCCCAAAAGCAAAAACAGGAACAATAGGTAAAATATCGGGAAACTTTTTTTTAAGGGAACAGAGTACACGAAGAACTGCAAATGATCCTAATATATGGAATTCAATAATAAAAATGCTAGACATCACCACAAACACAAATTGAACACCATGGGCAAAAGATTATTTGAACATGTTTTGGCTTTGTTGTAATTGCTTAATGCCCTTTTACAATGAATGTGTGTGTGTGTGTGTGTGTGTGTGTGTGTGTACAAAAGAAAATGAGTGAAATGGTAGAGAACAGATGGACGGAGGAATATTTAGAGAAAATATGTGACATTAACAAGCAGCAATACACCTGACCACCAGCTAACACAGCAACCACACAAAACACACCTCAGAGAGGGAGAGAGGGATGAGAGGGGAGGGGTGAAGGGGAAAAAACTAGAGGGAAGAGGAGGCACGAGGGCTGTGGGGATGCAACAAGGGGTGGGTTTTTGGCACTAGCAGAACAGATGTGGCCCTTGAATCAGGCTAAACGTACAACAGATTTAGTTATATTTACATGTGAGAATAGTAATACAAAAACTAAAGTGCATCATTATTATAATTAAGAAACAGGAGTGCCGCTTGCCTGTTAGAGTTAACTTGTTTGGATCAGACCCTTATAAGAAGCTAAAATGATACGAGCTGCAGAACACAGATGAAAAACACATACATTATAATAGGTTATTAGTTTCATCGTCAAGACACATTTGGAATCTTTTCAGTGATTATGTTAGTGAGAGACAAAAATACAAATAAGCGGATTACTGAAATGCAAGAAAGTTACTAAAAGCACAAAGTATTACCAGGTAGTAAAGAAAAAAAGTTATAGTCTTAGTTAAATTAACTGAGATTTGGAGGTGGAGATCTTACATACACTCCACCATCCTATCTGGTGTGCTTAAACGAATTTCCACTAACTGACAAAATGTACGAACAAGTAAAACTTTAAACAAAGTTATGACCATTTTATCCTTACAATTAAGAAAATAACAAAGCCAAATAGCAAGCTAGAAATGCCTGACTAAAACAAAGCAGTATTGATTAATGACAAACCAAATTCCAACTTTCCATAATAATGAACATTTTACACCATAAAAAATACAGTATACAAGCATAATGAACAAACTACAGCCACATAAGCACATTTGTTATAAATTCAGAAAAAACTGTCAAGACATTACAAGCTTTATTGTACATTTTAAAAGACCAGTGATAATGTCAGAACGAAGGCAGCAAGCGCTCATGTTGGCCTCTATTTCCAGATAGGCTCATTCAGAGCATGCAGGGAGGGAGGGGTGAGAGAGAGAACCAACGAGAAGGAGTGAGGCAGAAAGTGGTTTCAGAAGGAAAAGGGGGGAACGGAGAAGAAAGAAGAACAGGGAGAGAGAACAAGAGGGAGACGTTTGGGGTAGTAGACCTGAAACAGAGGAGAGAGAAAAGGCATTCACCTACCTTTGGTCTTTGTTCAAAAATAATTAAAAAAGAAAGTAGGTGGGCCAATGACAATCGGAACCCCCTCTTCGAATTTAATCTAGCTCACACCTTGTGTGTAGTTGCCCAGTTCTCATTATATTGATGCACCTCTTCAAATGTGCTGAAGGCCAATGTACTCTCTCTACACTCTCTCTCTTATCTACACCCTCTCTCAACTTTACCAATAGCTCCACACTGACTCAAAAGGGAAGGAAAGAAAAAAGCACATTACTCAAGGAAATTTGTATCACTAATAACTACAAATAATGAAAAGGAAAAAACAAACATTTAACTTGGGAAATAACCCGACAACCATTGCCCAATTAAAAAAAAAGAAACACACGAAGAAGCAGCTTTGGCAGCTCCCTTCCTAGTGGGAGGGTATGAAACCAGTCCTAAAATCTGCCCCAAAAACCTTTTGTCCCTCCAGTATTCCTTTACCCCAGAACAAACCTATATTCAAGCAGGTCACTCTTGTAAAAATAATTTAAAAAATATATTTTTCAAGTATTGACGTATTCTAACCTTAATGGAACTTTGATAAAGGTTAAACAACAAATAGAAAAAAATGTCACCCCCACTACACCCCAAACCATAGTCCTCGTACCCCCTCCCACCCTTATTCACCTCCACCAGGCCCCAGGGCAGGCTCCTGTGCTGTGCTGTGTGCAGTCGCTCTCCGCTCTACGCTGAAGCTAGTGAGGAGGCTTGGGGAACTTAGTAGGCATAAAAAGGCAAGACGAGCTGTTAGTCTTTTTCCCTCAGCATCACTTTCTACAATAAAAATCAACATTTTCGGAGCCGCCCAAAAATCCTAAAAAAAATCAGGGCATGAACGAGGTATCAGGGGAGACTGGTGTGAAATTTGGGGGTTGTCGGGGTAAAGGCTGGGTGGGAAAAAATTGATTTGCGAGGATATGTTTTTGTCTAGTCTGCGCCAGTGCAGGCAGCAGCCGCCACTCGCTTCAGTTTTTTGTCAACTTGCCAAGGCTTTCACTCCGCCAACAGAGAAAACGAGAGAGGGAGGGAGAACGGGTAGAAAGTGAACAGGCTAGACTGCAGAAAAGCAGAGGGAAATAAAATTAAGGAAAGTGTTGTTTCACAATTGTGTAGAGCATTTTGCCAAAGCGACACTGCTAAGTTCTCTCGGCAAAGAGTAATAAGACACAAACCACAAATAAAGCTGAGCTGGACAAAAAATAACTACATAAAAATCTTGAAGCTTAGACAGTTACACTTTTTTGTAAATTAGCAGCAATAAAAATGACAACCGGGGGAGTGATAGGGGAGGGGGTAAACTAAAAAAAATAGTAAAAAATAAATCTCACTGACCTTTAGGGTGTCCGAACAATATTGTCGTTCAAACAGAAAAGGAGCAATGAAATATTTTGACTGGGATCAGATCAGTGTGGAGTGGAAGGAAAAGAGCAAGCACACAAAATGGAGAAAATACAGTTCTGGATCTACAGATAGTTTTACCAGAGACATTGGGCCTCAACCGTCCACGCACACACGCGCACGCGCAAACGTGTGCACACACTACAAAAATAAAGACAAAAGGTCTAAAATACCACAATCATAAATAGAATGTTTAGACTTCACACACAATTCTGAGTTTCTGATTTTAAGGCTAAACATCTCATAGTTGACTTGGCAGAGTCTAAACACCTCTGAAAAGGCACCCTCTGTCTGGTTATTTTGGTAACGGTATACAACACAGACCGGTACAAAAGCTTAATTATTACATTCTCGATTCTAAAAGACCCCTAAAACATTGAACTGGTAAACAAACATGAATCTTAAGTGACAGAAAATCATTTTTTGCCAACAAGTATGCCTCAGGGTGTAAACTAAGATGATGTAGCCAAATAATCCACCATCACAAATTTTGTCAAGTCAAGCATGCACACCAAATGAACTTCAATAGGAACACAGTTTGAGATGTAAAACACTTAAAAAGTACTGTGACACAGTTGTTTCATAAAAAGTACGGACTTGTCGGACATTCACCAGGAAATAACCTAGCTGTATGAATAAAGGTCTGACTAGAGCAATGCTTTTCCCTCACAGTTTGATGCATTAATACTATTAACATATATAATTAATATGTGATATGCCTTTGATCAACATTGAAAGAACAACTATTTTGTAGCAATATCTTAATCTTAATATATTGTGGTTAATCGAAACTCAAAGGACAAAGTCTATCATCTGTATTACTGTGTTTGGTTTTAGATTGCCTGCCTGTAGGCACAAAGACATACACTGCAGTAGATTAAAAATATTGCTAAGATTTGGGATATTTTAGTTGTAGTAAACAACAATCTTGAGCCTTACTTCACTAATACGAATCCCACTTACTGATGGGTGATCATAATATGGATCAACCATGAATATGAATACAGTTGAAATTGAAAGATTATGTATGTCAGGTACAAAGTAGAATCGTATATTGGGAGATACGTTTTCAAAGTAGCAAAGAAAAATTCTATATAGTGCCCTACATTAATTTTTCATCAGCATTAACTGCATTAGACAAATACACTGAAAATGCTTCACATCTTTGCATCATGCACAAGCAACATCACATAACAGGAATTAATCAACATTTAAAACGCTGCTAAATAAGAATATGTGTTTTACAGTGGCAAGTACAGTACGTGGCATCGATGACGCAGTTACAAACGCACTGAGAGTTCGATACGGTGGTGTCTGATTGTCACGAGTACCAATTAATATCTTTACAATTACCTATTCTACATCCCTTCCTATGCCTTCTTCTGAATATTTTGTGGGTATTTTAAAATAAGACCAGCATCTCCATCAACCAATACAATCTTTAGAATATTAACTTGTGGGTATAATATGGTAGGAGACAGAAATGTCCAAATGTGATACCGATTGAAATATATTATTTACGGGTAAAACTAAATCTCGATACAAGGCCATATAGACAATAGTCGTCAGCTACAATCCTAGCTGGCCATATATAACACGTAAATCGAATATAATACTGTTGTCATCTGTATAAATCAAGCAAACGTTAAGATCCCAAAACTGTTAGAACCTTTAATGCAACCAACTTAAATTACATTTGGGGTTTATAACGAAGTTATCCTGCCGTATATTTGATATTGCGTATAGTATTTAGATGTCACAATACTTATTGTTGGATCGACAAGAAAAATGCTGATTCAAACAGATGGCGTGGCGATTCATTCCACACACATTTGATCGTTTATCATACACACATTTAATTAAATTGAGTGACTTTATTAACTTTTTCTAAACTGCCCGAAACAGTTTCTTATGATAAATACTTTAGTGTTAGGTCAACGTCAGCTAAATAATATTTTTTTTACACATCGGGGGTGGAGTACATTATCGAGGGGGTTGCATTCAGCGGATTTTGGGGAGGGGTCCGCGAGTCAAACCTATGGCACCGAAACGGGGGTGTGACGCCGACGTAGCGAAGTTCCGTCCTACCGAAATAAAATAATTACTATACCAGTAACTATTATCGATTAAAGTAACTTACCGACGCGGTATCAGCGTCATATTATTACTTACTTTGAACGTGTTTGAATGTCTGCAAGGCGCATCGATCAAAATGCAATAAGGAACGACCTACTGTGGCTAGTAAACTAACTAACTAGTATGAACGTCGGATAAACGTATCTGTAACACCACAGACTGTGTCTAGTAAGCTAACTAGCTACCATGAACGTCAGATAAACGTATCTGTAACACGACAGACTGTGGCTAGTAAGCTAACTAGCTAGTATGAACGTCAGATAAACGTATCTGTAACACCACAGACTGTGGCTAGTAAAATAACTAGCTAGTATGAACGTCAGATAAACTGTAACACTACAGAAACCGCTAACCAGGTAAAGTATCCAACTAGTCAGCTAGTAGTACTAGTTAACCTACCCGTTCACCTACTTTGATACGGAACTATATTTTATACAAAGGCATTGGTTCACTATTTATATTTCATCAGTAACAAGCTGATAAAAGTTACTGGTCCACAAAACTTAATTGAAAATTTAACTTGTGTTTCCGAGTTTATTTTACCTAACTATAATAAAGCGCCCAGTGAGCTTGTAAGCTAAGAATTCAACTAACGCATTAACGTTTGTCTGCTAAAACAAGTAGGATACAATGCTTACCTTGAGAAAATACTTCCTCGTCCTTGAAGAAATACTTTCTGTAAACATATACATAATTCCCATTATAAATGATAATGTAAAAGATAAATAAATTCGTTAAATGTTTTTCAACCCTGACATTCATTCTCTTGCAGCAGAAGTTTGAAAATGGCGCCAATGCATCGACTCGGCAGCTCTACATTCACTGGTGACACGGAGAAAAGGGAAAAAAATATATATAAATGCAAACGGTCGAATTATAATTTTTAACAAAATGCATGTGGTGTGTAATCGTTGACCAAATCCATATTGCTATTCAGCTTTGCTCAACATTGCTCCTATGAATTTATATTGTTTTTTTGTTTAATTTTAATAACCGTCAAAGATTGTCCTACTCGTAGTGCAGCACGGGAAATGACCTAATCCGTTTTGTTTTGAATTTTCAAGCTCGGAAAGGGCCCCCTCTCTTGACTTCAGGAGTTCATAAGTTGACTGATGTAGATAGGTGCATGCAAGAGGATATATAACGCTTTAGTCTGATTAATTATTTCATACCGTTTGGTTAACCACCTTATGATATGCAATGTGAATTTCAGATACATAATAAAACAGCTGTCTTCAAAATATCATTTTTTTTATCAGATAGTTGTGTGTGTGATGAAACTAAACTCTCAATTTAGCTCATTGCTTGCAACATTTTTGTCTTGAAGCTATCTCATGTTAAAGAGAAATATACAAAGAGAAATATAGTTGCACTGTTATTAGTGTTTAAAATGAAATGGTATTTCAATGATAGGACACTTGCACTTGGATACGCATGGCACATATTTACATTTTCCACGTGGAGGGCAGGGATAGTAAAGTAAGACTCAGACCTCTAACAGTCCAGTATAGTAGTCCTCTGTGACGAGTCATTCAACAATTACGATGATGTCATAGATAAAAAAATATGAGTTTTGATTTGTTCCCATTGTTGGCTGAGGGATTCAAAGACAGGAAATTCAATAGAGAAACTGTTTAGAAAAAATATGTTTACACAAGTATTTTTCCATCTATACAGCAGATTCTATGTACTTACTCAACCCAAATTATAGTTTAATAATTTACCCAGAGCTCCAAACTGGAGGCAACAACATTCTTAGGTCTTTATGGTCCATCAGTCTTAACACACTGTCATTTGAGGAAACGGAAGGAAAGATTAGGGCTGGTATGTAAAGGGATATTTAGTTTTTTGGCATGTCACATCCATTTTCCATTAATGTCATACATACAGTGGTCAAGCATCCTTTTAAATCATTTATTTTTTAGAAGAATGTAGTATACATAGTATGTGGACACAACTGGAACGGAACATACGTCTCAGAAATTAAACTACCTACTACCAAACAACCAACCCTACCGTTTAAAGAATGCACCAATGCTAAAAGTAAAAGGAGAATGAAATCCAACCTGCAGAAAACCAAAATATCTCTAACATATGGCTTTAATTTATGTTCCCTAGTTTTTCAGAAACATATTAAACCTAGAAATACACTAAAAAAGTTTCGCAAAATGCAAATTTCAATTGATGTAGACTAGAGAAGCCTTAATCTCTGACCCTAAGTTCAATTCTTGTGACATCCCTATGGTCTATTTTCTAGAATGTAGAATGCCATCCTATGTTAAATGAAGGTATTTGTTTTTATTAACGACTGAAGAGTATTTGCCAGATTTAAGGGAATAAAGTAAATGCGTGTTTAGGGTTTGCCACTCTGAACCACATTAGTTGGATTGACCTTTGGGTTGTTGGCAGGTAAATAAGGAGATAGTTAACATCATTGCTAATCCACTTTGTTTATAAACATTTACACAGATACATACAGACACACAAATGTAAGAACACAAACTCAAGGAATAGGTTACACTAAACATTTAATTCAGTCATTTTTAACAAACTTTTAAAACGGCAGACAAGGTAGACACAAAATAGTCCCAGATATAGTTTTAGCCAAGGGCTGTCATCAATTCTGTCTCTGAGGTTTGTTTGCCTGAGATACAACACCCTTCCACTCAACCAAGTTACATGCATTTAATGCCTGCAACAACATCATTCTATATAGTCATTAATGAATGTCTACACAACCCACAGATTTTGCTGCCTCTGCTTTGATATTAATCGAATGGGAATAATAGTGATTTTCCCCCATACTAATCTACACACCTACTACAAAATATCTCATGCACACAACCATTCAGACCCTTTGCCATAACACTCCAAATTGAGCTCAGATGCGTCCTTCGTTCTTTGATCATCTTTAAGGTGTTTCTAGAACTTGATTTGGATTGCACCTGATGCAAATTCAGTTGAGTGGACACGATTTAGAAAAACACACACATATCAATATAAAGTCTAACACTTTAAAATACATGCTAGAGCCAAAACCAAGCCATGAAGTCCAGTCAGGTTTCCGAGATCTCTGATAATATACCAAGAACAAATCGTCACTAGCAGAGCTTCAGTTTCATTGCATAGATGAAGGAAAACCCAGCTCTTTTGAACAATATTTAACAGGTATTTATGGTAGGATTGTTAGCTGTAAGCCAGTAAAATGCATATGAAATGCATGAGAACATGGGCAAGAAATTATCTCAAAGTATTAGGAAGTAATGCAGAGCACTACGCTTGCTGAAAACATAGAACCACTCATCACCTGACTAACACCGTCCCTACATGGTAAAGCATGGTGATAGGAGCGTCATGCTATGGGGATGCTTGTCAGCGGCAGGGACTGTGACATTAGTATTGATTGAGGGAAGAAACATCATTCAGATTGCAAAACAAGATCCAGACCTCAGACTGAGGCGAAATGTTATATTTGAGCACTACCACAACCAAAAACACTCAGCCAAGTCAATGATAAAAGTCTTTGATTGTCCTTGAGTGGCAGATTTAAACTCAAGGGAACATCTATGGGGAGACCTGAAGATCAAAGTTCACCAACTCTCCTGATGCAATCTGAGCTTCAGAGGATCTGCAAAGAAGAATGGGTAAGAAGATTCGAAGCTGTGATCACTGCCATAGGTGCTTCTATAATGTAGAAAATAAAGCAGGTAATTACTTATGTACATGACATATTTCAGTTTTTCTATTTCTAATAAATACACATTCCAAAAAACTGGTTTTGGTTTGTTAATATGGGGTATTCTATGTAGATTACTGCTGAAGTCTATATAACAACACATTTAGAGCAAATTAAGGCCTGCATGCTTTCCGAAATGCATTGAATAAGATCACCATTGCATGTCTTGACAAACTAGAATTAAAAGTAATGTTCTATGTGAGAAAGTTCCAGCTACTATAAAATGCCTACATTTTTAACCAGCGCAAGCTTAACATCTGTGATGAATGTTGACCAAGAAACCATCTTTGAAACTCCTAGTTTTGCATCTAAACATACCTGGTGTTAATGTTTAATTGGATGCTGAAACATTTGGATGTAAACTTATAATGTTCTAACACTGGAACTAACTTATAGTAAGGTCGTTTTTGTGTGACACTACTTCAAACTTTCAGCCTGTACAGGTTGTATGGATGTTTTCAGTCCTTCCAGCAACTACAAGGGGAATAGTGAAAACATTGTATTTACAACCCTAGAGCAAACTAGATAACAACTAGTTCAACAAAGTTTGGATTGAATTTACTTTTTTATAGCCTATCCAGCCTTGTGATATAACAATAACAAACACTTTTTGTATAGCTACGTGTCTAGTGTAGTGGGGAAGGATAGACAGGGCTTTCCATGTTTAGCCTAGGAGCTAACAATATGCATTTTAGCTAACTTTCAACTGGTGGGCCTATCCTGCCCAAGTTATAACTATCAAGCAAAAACATTTTTTATTAAAGTAGTATTTAAGTACTTGTTAAACTTATTAGTTTTAAAATGGGCCCACTCATTTACCTAATCTATCTACTTATAATACCGTACATTATTGGAATTAGTTTTTGAGTAGATTAAAAATGTTTTATTATATTACACTTTAGTCACTCTTGATAAGAGCACCTGCTATCTGAAAATGTAAATACTCTCTACACCCCATAGCACAATGAAGTTCTCCAGGCAATACATGTAACCTCTTTCAGATTGAAGTCCCAGAGGAATATAATGAATATTCAACAAATTAAGACACTAAATTTAATGAGAACAAAAGGCAGCAAAATGTGAAGACTGCAAGGGGTTGGTATGCTTTTAGCCACTGTAGCAAAGTCCATTAATGTTTTTATGGTACAGTAGCATTCTTATCATCTTGATATTAATTATCAGCATTTGTTATCTGCAAATGGCAGTGTGATCATCTCGAATGAGCTTCCCGTATGTTCTTTTGTCTCTTCAAATAATAATTTTTACAACACCCAAACATTTATACTGTTCACACAGGTATGAATTAGAAAGAAAAACATGGAATCTACAATACCTGTGCCACCACACCGAGTTTCAAAATCTACGGGTTGCGAGTGAAAAAATTTATTACACCATATTTTTAATTTGGAACAGTGGGAGTAAGATTTGGGTCAAAGATCTAATTTGGGTGTTGAGCTGAAGAGTTAAAGAACCCCGCAAAAAAACAACCATTTATCCTATGCCTGCCAATTGTTGACCATGCCCCCCTCCTCACCCCTTTCGCCTTCCCCCACTTTTCCCAGCATCCTCAGTGGCCAAAGGAGCCCGTTCTGCTGGTTGTTGGATGTAGTGTCTGGGGGGTGGCAACAGGGGGTGCCGGGGCCTTTCTCTTTGGTCAGGAAGTAAAGCAGGGCGTTGAGCCAAGCGTTGAATGACGCCAGCGGCCTGGTGATCTTATAGCACATCGACACCATGGTCATGGTGTGACACGGAACACCCTTTGTCACTTTCCGGATGAGGAAGATGGTCCTGGTGACGTGGAAAGGGAAGAAACAGAGGGCAAAGAGGAGGGTGATGGTGATGATGGTCTTGATGGATTTCCGGCGCCGATGGGCATATGGAGAGTGGGCACCGAGAACAATTGATGCCCCTTCTTCCCCGCCATGTAGTCCTCCACCTACAACTTTGGCTCCATTCCAATTAGCTCCTCCTCCTCGCCCCCCACCTCCTCTATCCTCTCCTCTGCCTCGTGGCTGCGGCTGGGAGTGCAGCGTCCGGAAAATGGTCAGGACAACGTGTGAGTAACACCAGGCAATGATAGAGAACGGGAGGAAGAACCCCAGAAGATGGAGGATGATTCCGTACGGAACGTAGTCTTGGAACTCCTTGTCGATGGCATCGTCCCAACAGTTCTGATAAGTTTCCACCCCCCCGGTTCCTGTGTTATTCCCATTGATTGCCATTGCCTCGCCGCCTAAACCTCTCATCACAAGGCTCGTTTGGGCGAACCGGAAGATGGGGCACGTTAGAGCGAAGACGACCACCCATACCAACACACACGTTCCTTTGACCACTCTCTTGGTCTCCAACGTGATGGTCCTCATAGGATGACATATCCCCAGGTAGCGATGTACAGATATGCAGGTCAGGAAGAATATTGAACAATACAGGTTGAAATAGAATAAAAAACGGACCAATCGGCACATGAAGTCCCCGAAGATCCACTGGTCACGCATTACATAGCTAGCCACCAGAAAAGGGAGCGACAACCCGTACATGAAGTCCGTTGTAGCCAGGTTGACCATATAGATGAGAGAGGCGTTCCAGCGCTTGGTGCGTCTGGAGGATCGCCAGAGAATGATGGAGTTGAGGGAGATGGAGAAGAGGAAGGTAAAGGAGTAGCAGAGAGGGAGGAAGATGTACTTGTAGGATTCGTCAATACTACAGGAGGGATGAAGCGAAGGACCGACAGGTGTGGAGTTGAAGTGGAGGTGTTCTCCTGTCGCGATGACGTCATTGTCATTGCGAGCAGGGGAATATGTCGCAATCATTGTCATAGTGATATTTGGATGCTTCCCATTCCACTGCTCTTGGGGGGAAAAAGAGAGAAATTAGGATTAGAATGATCTAATCAGTTCACTGCGCCTGGAAATTTTTGTAATGCATTTTTGTAATACACTCATTTCAAACAATTTCATATCATTTTGATGTCTGAGTTCTTCAACTTGTGTAGTTTGGTTTTCCCAACTAGCAATCTTAGCGTGAATGCATCTGTACATCGCTCTGAAATATTTCTAAAATGTTATTGTTATAGTGTAAACCAAATGGTCATTTTAATATTCACCAGGGTCTATGTACTTCTCTATGTACTTTCCTATGAACTTCCCTATGCACTTCTGCCTTCTGTCCGGTGACTTCTCTCAGCCCCTTACACAATCTCCAGTGTTGTTTGCCTTCCTGCGTGTGTGTGTTTGCCCTCCTGTACAGCTATATGCTGCTGATTCAGTCTCTTCGCACTCCATTAACTCATCAATCAGTAACTACACTTCCCCTCTGACTATCTGTCTATTCTTCCATCCATCGTCCTCATCTTTAATTTCACTCCCTTTGACCCTCCAATGACTCCATATCCATCCATTAATCCATCCATTTAATTATTCATTTATTTCATCCCTCCATCATATTTATATATGAAGACATATATATCATTATATATTTTTAGAAATATATCTTATCTTTATATATCTAACATTTGTTAGCTTCCTAGTCTACTACTAGTCAATTGAGTCATTCAATGCTTAATATCATTGTAACCACCTGATGGTAAACGTGTCATGACCATCCCCTGACCTTACCCAACATTCAATAGAACACACCAGCAGGTGACAACACAAAATGTGTATGTGTATAATCAACAATCACCATCACTTCACACGTATAGAAGATTTAAGTAAATACAGGTGCTTTGGACACCAACAGGTGCAACAAAGCAAAGGATTAAAAGATGAAGGAAAAAAGTTGAACTGGGTTTGTTATAATATACACTACAGCTCTATCCAATGCCTGTGGCATTACTCAATCTTAACTTTTAATTTATATGTATTTTGAATTGGGACATTTAAATGATGGAAGGAGAACAAATGTCAATGTTTTAAACACTATAAAAATTCACCAGGTTGTGCCTAGGTAGCCCAGTGGCCTTGGTCACTGCCTCTGATGCACATATACTCTGCTGTGCGTGGGTTCGATTCTGGCCTGCGCCACTTCACAACAATATCTTTCTCTCTCTCAAAAAGAAGAATAATGCATGCATTCAAAAAGAAGAATAATTCCCCCAAAATATACTTTAAAAAAGTGAAAATCTATCAAGATTCAGTTATGCAGTTGCAGATATTGTGTTCAATATATATATACTATATATTAACTTAATGCAATTTTAAAATAGCCAATTGAGCTGCAGTTACTTAAATTATTTTTGTAATTTTTACAATTTTTGCGTGTAAGGGTGTCACGTCTGGATGGCTGGTAACTGTAGATTTACTGCATGATTTATGGTCTTCTGATTGTGTCATGAAATGTATTAAATGTATAATATTTTCTGTAATTAAAAACATCAATACCCATCGCTGTAATCATTTAGCGTAGTGACCAGACTTAAAAAGACTTACCTGTTGATAATAACTTCTGATCTCTTCGTAGTGCCCACTCGATATCCGAAGGCAGAAAAAAAAGAAAATAAAAAACTAAAATGAGACTTATCTGGTTAATAACATGTTGGAAAGTTTTAATCTATTTCTCAATCATTTTATAGTTTAGCAAAAACATTTTTTCAAGAAACTAAGATGGCTGTAGATGCAAAGGACCAATTAAGAACTCTTAGGAAAGGCTCTCTCTCTCACTGTATGTGTCACCTTCAAACGTATATTCTCTACCTCCTTTCGAGACTTTTTTTTGGCTCTTCCAATGCATCTGTCTGCCCTTGTGTCTCTAGCTGTCACAATCCCTCCCTCTTTGTATCTCTCTTCCTGTGGTTGTACCTTTCTCCTCTCTCCCCTGTCCCTTCCTCGCTTTCTGCTGATCTAAACATTTGGCAAAACACTAACCACGCAGTACATGCATGCACGCACAGCAAAATAGCTCCATTACATTAAAGTTTAGTGTCGTATTGGACAGTGGGTATAGGTTTCTTTTCTGCATTGAACTTACAACTAAAACTGGTATGCATTGTTTGTGTCTTCTGACTAAAGTAGCAGGTGGAATTAAAGTGAAAAACTTTAGCAAACATCATAGCACCACTGCTGTCCTTGGTTTATGATGTTGCTTGCATAAATATTCAACCCTTGAGCTGTGGAGCTCTCAGTTTACACTAACGAGGACACATTTACTTTACCATTACATATATATGTATAAAATGTTAAAGTTGTATTATTAAAGTATTATTAGTCAAACTGTGAATCTCAAGAAATATTAAGACCGAAGTGCATTCTACAAATGTTATTGACAAAGTAAAAAGAAAAAGATTAGAAAAGGGTACAAAATAATATAAATTTGTTTGGATAATCCAGTAAGAACAATTGAGTCAGGAAATGGAAGCTTCACACCAACAACCAATTCCAAAAACTTAGAAAAAACTAAGAGGCCAACAATCACTTTGAAGGAGATACAGTGTTTAGTGTCTGGAAGTAATGGTGCAGGATCAATCATAATAAAAACACTGCATAAAACTAACATATATTGTCTGATGAGACCACAACAGTCTGATATGTATTTCGGTCTGATATGTATTTCGTTAAAACTCAAAGCACTAAGCATGCCGTAAACCGAATACACAATTTTCTTGGCATATTGTAAGAAATGAAGGAAGAATTGATGGAGCAAAACACAGGAAAATACTGCAAGAGGACCTTGTTCTTTCCGCTTAAAACTAAAGTTTAAGAGAAAATTTACCATTCAGCAGGATAAAGATTCCAAGCACAGGGCAAATCCAAGTGGCTCAGGAACAAAGGTGAATGTCCTATATATCACTCTCTCATATATATATACATACATATATATATATATATATATATATATATGTATATATATATATATATAGATACATAGATAGTCCTAATCTCTATCCTATGGAGAATTTGTTGCACTTTGTTGCATCTGAGTCCACAAGCATTGTGTAAGCAAAATTAACAATATGAAGTATCTCTGCCAATAACGAGGAAGGACAGAGTCAGGTTCAGCTCTTTTCGATAAGACTTTAATTAACCTATGTTCCGATAACTAAATAATCACTCTATCAACTTCTACAACAGGGAAAACAATAAATGATTCAACATAGCGCATAACAATGTATATCCGCAGGTATTTAGTACAACACACGGACATGTAACATGTAACAATTCCACACAGACAGCCCAAACACGAGGAACTTATATACTGTACATAATCAGGGAAATGTGTATAACGGAACGGGACAATTATGTGACATAGAGGGTACAGTGGAGCCAGAAGACCAGAGAGAGCGACCGCTGAAGCCTGCCCACAGGTGGCGGTAGACTGGCCTCTGAGGGAGCTCTGACACTTAAAGCTGTTATTGTGGTAAAAGGTGGTTCCACAAGTAGAGATGTTAAATACAACATATTTAAAAGAGAATAATTGTTACAAATGTCTCCCAACATGAAACCAATGTCGCCTTAAAATAATTGATTGGGATTGTCACTGTTCTATAACAAAATATAAAAAAAATTACTGTTTGTATTTCATTAAAATCTGAGAATTGAACTGGAAGTCTGCCCGCCCTCCATCTGCCTCATGCTGGCTAAAGGACGTCATGCACTTCCTACGGTTGGAGAAGGTGAAGTTCACTCTCAGGGGCTCCAACTCCGGCTTCTCCAGAAAATGGCAGCCCTTTATTTCCTACTTTGAGAGACTGGTGAGATTGCCCTCGGACTAGTGT
This sequence comes from Dallia pectoralis, assembly GCA_029465975.1. Classification (NCBI taxonomy): domain Eukaryota; kingdom Metazoa; phylum Chordata; class Actinopteri; order Esociformes; family Umbridae; genus Dallia; species Dallia pectoralis. Next base: position 4,490,331 of record CM055735.1, on the reverse strand, counting down.
AAATGCTCTGTCCTGGTGGCCGTTATCGTGCTGATCGTCTTCTCTCTCCGCATTAAGCTGCTCTGTCTTTTGTCTGTCTCTTGTCGTTGTTTTGTCTGTCTTACGTGTCCGTTTAGTGTTGTGCGCTTGGGGTGATGGGGGCCCTATTCAATTATTTTACCTCTCTCCTACTCTGTTGGGTCCCATTGGGCGAGGTGGGGGTTTCTTTTTGTTCTCTGAAAAAATCCTGGACTGTACTGCCTTATGTTATTTTCTGTTGTCATCTGTACTGTGTCCAATAAACAGATATAAATAAATAAAAAATCTGAGAATTGGTCAAGGGTTTGAATACTATTGCAAGACATTTTTTAAATCTACATGCTCCCAAAATACAGTCATAAATACAAAAATATAGCTAAGACAGTGGTGAGAAAACACTGACATATTTACACACTGCGGTTAGAAAACATTATTATTGTAAAAAATTAACAAGAATTACAGTAAAAACAAATAATGCCACTCCTGATCTATAACGTATGCTAATACAGATGGGAAATTTATCACCAATGTATTTGACCAAAGCACAGGTTTCTAGCATGGTTAATTAATGCACAGGTGTGTCTTAAGCTGGCCACAATAAAAGGCCACTCTTAAATGTGCAGTTTTACTGTATTTCGGGGTCCAGAAACAATTCAGTATCTGGTGTGACCACCATTTGCCAGTCTGTATCTGGTGTGACCACCATTTGCCAGTGAGTATCTGGTGTGACCACCATTTGCCAGTCTGTATCTGGTGTGACCACCATTTGCCAGTCTGTATCTGGTGTGACCACCATTTGCCAGTGAGTATCTGGTGTGACCACCATTTGCCAGTCTGTATCTGGTGTGACCACCATTTGCCAGTCTGTATCTGGTGTGACCACCATTTGCCAGTCAGTATCTGGTGTGACCACCATTTGCCAGTCAGTATCTGGTGTGACCACCATTTGCCAGTCAGTATCTGGTGTGACCACCATTTGCCAGTCTGTATCTGGTGTGACCACCATTTGCCAGTGAGTATCTGGTGTGACCACCATTTGCCAGTCAGTATCTGGTGTGACCACCATTTACCAGTCAGTATCTGGTGTGACCACCATTTGCCAGTCAGTATCTGGTGTGACCACCATTTGCCAGTCAGTATCTGGTGTGACCACCATTTACCAGTCAGTATCTGGTGTGACCACCATTTGCCAGTCTGTATCTGGTGTGACCACCATTTGCCAGTGAGTATCTGGTGTGACCACCATTTGCCAGTCAGTATCTGGTGTGACCACCATTTGCCAGTCAGTATCTGGTGTGACCACCATTTACCAGTCAGTATCTGGTGTGACCACCATTTGCCAGTCTGTATCTGGTGTGACCACCATTTGCCAGTGAGTATCTGGTGTGACCACCATTTGCCAGTCTGTATCTGGTGTGACCACCATTTACCAGTCAGTATCTGGTGTGACCACCATTTGCCAGTCACTATCTGGTGTGACCACCATTTGCCAGTCTGTATCTGGTGTGACCACCATTTGCCAGTCAGTATCTGGTGTGACCACCATTTACCAGTCTGTATCTGGTGTGACCACCATTTGCCAGTGAGTATCTGGTGTGACCACCATTTGCCAGTCAGTATCTGGTGTGACCACCATTTGCCAGTCAGTATCTGGTGTGACCACCATTTGCCAGTCAGTATCTGGTGTGACCACCATTTGCCAGTCAGTATCTGGTGTGACCACCATTTGCCTCACGCAGTACAACAGATTTCCTTTACATAGAGTTGATCAGGTTGTTAATTGTGGCCTGTGGAATGTTGATCCACTCCTCTTCAATGGCTGTGCAAAGTTGCTGGATATTGGCAGGACCTGGAACACGCTGTCGTATACGCCGATCCAGAGCATCTCAAACATGCTCAATGGGTGACATGTCCGGTGAATAGGCTGGCCATGCAAGAACTGGGATGTTTTCAGCTTCCAGGAATTGTGTACAGATCCTTGCAACATGGGGCTGTGCATTATCATGCTGCAACATGGTGATGGTTGTGGATGAATTGCACAACAATGGGCCTCAGGATCTCGTCACGGTATCTCTGTGCATTCAAAATGCCATCAATAAAATGCTAGCAGGTGAGCCTCCCAGAGACGATGTGTGCAGAAATTCTTTGGTTATGCTAACCGATTGTAGCAGCATCTGTCCGGGTGGTTGGTCTCAGATGATCTTGGAGGTGGAGATGCTGGATGTGGAGGTCCTGGGCTGGTGTGATTACATGTGGTCTGCGGTTTTGAGGCCCGTTGGATGTACTGCCAAATTCTCAAAAACGGCTTTGGAGACGGCTTGTGGTAGAGAAATTAACATTAAATTCACGAGCAACAGCTCTGGTGCACATTCCTGCAGTCAGCATGCAAAATGCACGCCCCCTCAAAACCTGTGACATCTGTGGCGTTGTGCTGTGTGATAAAAATGCATATTTTACAGTGGCCAGCCTAATGTACACCTGTGCAATAATCATGCTGTCTAATCAGCATCTTAATATTCCACACCTGTGAGGTGGATGGATTATCTCGGCAAAGATGTGCTCACTAACACAAATTGAGACAGATTTGTGAACAATATTTGAGAGACATAGGCCTTTTGTGTACTAAGAAATAGTCTTAGATCTTTAAGTTCAGCTCAAGATAAATGGGGGCAAAAACAAAAGTGTTGCGTTAATAATTTTTCTATTCTTCTGAGAAATAGTATTGGTACAAAACAATAGCTAAGTATTTGAATAATACATATTGATATTTATTTTAGGTCCTGCTTATCACATGTATCAATACTTTAAAATCCCCTGTACCTATAAAAAAGGCACAAAGAAGCCCAACATTAAAGTAACAATCAAAACCTCTTTATTAAATGAAACATTTTTGTAGAAAAAAAACAACATTAAACATTCCAAACCAGTTCTTAACTTGAACGTAAATAGGCGCCATTTAGGTGCTGGTGCAGAATGTACAGGACCTTCACTACAGATATTTTAAAATTTGAAAGAGGAACAGCAGTAGAAAAGGTGGCCACTTGTTCAGCTGTGTTATGAACAGCCAAATGCCTCATGTTTGTGCTGCATCCGTAGAGAACTGAACAGTAAGAAGGTTTATGTATAATACTTAAACAATTCTTTATTTCCCTTTTTAACGAGCCTTAGTAATTGAGCTTAGCACCACTTACATTGTTCTGTGAGTATAGCTGGCAAATAATGTATTTTTTCATGGCTGATTTCCATGCATACTAAAGAACATGAAAAAAAAATGGAAGGCGATAAAATGCAAACCGTCAACAACAGACAATCTGTAACACTTTCAACTCTATGTCACAACACTCAGTGACGAAAACACTCAGTAATCTGTTACATCACAAACAATCATTACAAGTGACAGTGAATCTAGACTGGACAGCGTTAGCAGCACAAAAAGAATCCCTTATAATATACCAGTTATTACCCCACTAAAACACAAACAGTTCAGACATACGTATTGGGTTTCCCTTTGTAAAAACATGTAGGGCAAAAAAGGTTGGAAAGACGTCAGAATTATCGTAATGATGACGTCCTTTCTACCAGTTCTGCTCTCTGGAAATAAAAATACAAAAAACACTGTGCATGTCAATCAAAACAAGCATTTTAGGAGTGATTCAGTTTCTTCACAGTGATTGGAATTGTTGGTTTCAAGAAGCTGTGTCATTTACTGACAATGACCTCACTGACACCAGGCTTTTATTTAATGTTCTACCACCAGTCTGGAAGAGGTAAAACTGAAGCACATTTGCCTGTGGGGCATTCCAATTTGTGACAGCCACACATCTGTTGCATGTTGTTGAAAAAAAAACAAGCACATGCTATTTTTCTGGGAAAGGCACATCAAACAAAACAACTGGAGCACTGAGATGGCGACCTATACAGTCTGTCAACTAAAAGCGTTTGCATTCACCACCCCGAATGTTTATCAGAGATCGCTGATTAGTCTGATAAGACATGTCCTTCAATCGTAGTCAGATGAAATCAGTGTAGCAAAACAAGTTAAGCTTGGAAAATTTCCGGATGAGGTTCTAATTATCATAAAACCTAAATTATTCTAAAGATTGCATGGTCATAAGCCCTCTTATAAAGATTGAACCATTCCAGGGATCTCTTGTTCCCTTGCATCCTGGCATCATTGGATCATGTCTAAAAATCTTGTTGAAATCTGGTTGTTTTTTGGTCTCCTGGACGGTGATGTCATGTCCTGTCCTTTACGCCGACTTACGCCATATCTTTTAAGAGTGATGTAATGTCCTGTAAGAGCAATGTAATATCGTGCATCTCCAAAAACTGTGAAGCCATATCCTGTCAGAGCGATGTCATATCCTGTACCTCTAGTAGCATGGCATCCTGTTCCGTCCTCAGATTGTCACGAGTCTGAAGGTGAACAACTAGCTCTGTGCTCAGATCTGATAGGAAAAACACACAATGTAAATATATAAATCAAAAGCAGTATTATGAAATTCAATCCTCTGAGGTAGTGTTTACACTGAATAAGGTAAGAAATTGGCTAACACAAAACATGATAATATAAGGTAACCTTGAATAGCTTTGTGGAGAGAGTTTCTCAGGGCGTTGAGCTCTTTAAAACTGAAGGCCTGTAGCTTGCTGCAGTCTAGCCTTCTATTCTTCAGCAGTTGATCAAAACGCACTGGGCCCTGGAAGAAAGGTGTGGAAAGTGGTTTACTGGAGTCCCTCCATTCTGACCACATTTGAGCCACACAGATGAACTGAGCAACATTACTTAAAGCTAACCTTTCATTTAGATATTCACATGTGCTTACGTGATAGTCCCAATAAAAAAAAGAAGTTGACTATAGAATGCTGAAATAATACTGAAATAATAACCAAACAGTTATATAGTAATTTTTCATTAAAATGCAATATTTTGTGTCTAGGGTATGCTACATTTACTATACCTCGGGTTTTGCTACATAAAGCTTTCCTGCCTTTTTAATACATCTTGACTTATGGGAATGGCAATATTTGCCCACTCTTCTTTGCAAAAGCGCTCAAAATGTGTCCGATTGCGAGGACATCTCCTGTGCACAGTCCTCTTCAGATCACCCTACAGATGTTCATTTGGACGCAGGTCTGGGCTCTTCCTGGGCCATTCCAAAACTGGTGAAGCCATGTCTTGTGCATTTGGATGTGTGCTTTCGGTCGTTGTTGTGCAGAAAGATGAACTTCAAGCTCAGCTTTCTAACAGAAGCCTAGAAGGCTTGTGCCAAAATTGCCTGGTATTTGGAACTGTTCATAATTAATTTCACCCTGACTAAGGCCCTGGTTCCATCTTAAGAAAAACAGCCCCAGAGCATAATTCTGCCACTACCATGCTTCACTGTGGGTATCGTGTTCTTTGGGTGATGTGCATTGAAGTTATGACCAAAAAGTTCAACCTTGGTTTCATCAGACCACAACACATTTGCCCACATGCTTTAGGAGACTTGATGTTTGTCTTTGCAAACTTCAGCCGAGCTTGGATGATTTTCTTTGTAAAAAAATACTTTCATCTTGCCATTGGCCATACATATGAAGAATACGGGAGATTGTTGTCACATGTAGCACATAGCCGGTACTTGCCATAAAGTCCTGCAGCTCCTTTATTGTTGCTGTAGACCTCTTGAAAACCTTCCAGACTAGTTTTCTTCTCGTCTTTTCATCAATTTTGGAGGGACGTCCAGTATTTGGAAATGTCTCTGTGGTGCAATATTTTCTCCACTTGATGATGACCGTTTTCACTGAGTTCCATGGTATCTAATGCTTTGGACATTATTTTGTACTCTTCTCCTGACTGAAATCTTTCAACAATAAAATCCCTCTGATGCTTTGGAAGCGCTCTGCGGACCATGGCTTTTTCTCTGAGATGCAACTTGTAAATTGTCAGGAAAATCCTACGGGAACAGCTAACCTTTATTTGTGATTAATCTGAGTAACTTTGAATGATGAAAGGTTTGTAAAAACTTATATTTAACATGAGTTTGAATGTGATTGGTTTATTTAGAACACAGCCACATCCCAGTTAAAAGAGGGCATGGTGTGCACACTAATGCAACCAGGTCATTGTAAGGTTTTTATTTTCCCCCTTCAAAGTTAAGATTTTTTCAATTCAATTGTTCACGTTATAGGTGACATTAAAGGTGGAAAACGATCTGACATGACCACTGTAAATTATATGACTAGATTGTCTTTCTAATTGCATTATTTCATTTATTTAGTGTAATCATCCTCCAAGAACATATCTGAATATAGTAATAGTGGACACGGCATCAATCTCAAAATTCAACCATCCAAGACTAATAACTTTTCAAGCTTTGACCATATACTCCAGATCCATAACCCAAGTGACACTGCTCTCTGGTGGTGAAAACAGACAACTAGACTACACACACCGTATCAAGATGGCTCGTACATTTAAGAATACTACAGTATACAGTGATTTGAAGGTTGTTTGGAATTCAACATTATTTTGGGATTCCCTCCCTTACCTCCTGTTTCTGCTCAGTCAGCCTGTTTCTGAGTGCACTCAGTGCTGCCTTGAAGCCTGACGATTTGCTCTTGGCTGGGGGCGGGGCCTGGGGCTGCTGTGGCACCTGCACGTAGGAGACCTTCTTACTTGCCATTTTGGAATTCTGATGTGAAAAAAACAATGGACAGGCAATCAAGACCGGAAATACAATAAAACATGCATCTTTGTCAATGGACTGATACATCCAGTACAGCTTTGTTACTTTTTCCATTTATACAAACTGTAGCAACCGACATGCCTAATTTATTGTGTGTATATTTATGTATCACTAGAGTAAAATGGCTAGCTAGTTACAAGCTGAAGCTAGTATTTTTTTTAATCCATCTGAAGCCTGTGAGTAGTTGTTAATGGGTGCTTGATGTGTGATTGTTGTGGATGTGTCCACAGGGTCCATGGTTCAAGCCAAGTTAGGGTTGAGTAAAGGAAAGCAGGCAATACAGGAAGGTGCTTACTTTGGCACCAACCTTTTTCCAGGAATCCTCATCCTCTTCTTCGCTACCACTGTCGTTTATGAAGCACAGCTGGAGGTTCATCTGATTTGAAAGACTGAGGAAAAAGCACATAGTTTCTCCTAAGAATCGTGAACAAATCCCACTTATGACACAAGTGTAATGAAACAACATACCAGCACGTTACCACACAGATAGCTCCAAAGGGACTTGTAATATTACTTATCAATGCCAGGGTCATTGCACCACCTTTTGCCTGATTACCGAGTTACACAATTACTGACATTTTTTACACAACGTTAAGTATTGAGATAACACCATTCTTCATACCGAGAGGTCAGGGATGTCACGCGGCTATCATAGTCCTCCTCTTCCATGTCGTCGAAGCCCTCCTTGCTCCTACCTGGTTTCCTGTCTCCTGGCCGACTCATGGACAGTGTCTTCCCCATCTCTCTCTCTTCCGGCCAGCTTGCCGACAACTTTTTCCCTCGTTCAAGGAGACTGGAAGACTGGAAATGAATACGGTATAGTGGCAGGTTTAGACAGAGCAAGATATGATGACGTTCTCCTGTATGTAGGAATAGTTTTATTTACAATCGTAATGGACACTGTCCTGGTTGGTTTAGTTACAAATACATAAAAACAATGGTTATAATGACCTTTGTTCATTCATCTATCTTTATAAAAACAGCAGTTGTCAGTTCTAAACCAAACCATGACAGAATACAAATTTGACCTCTGACCTTAGTTTTCTTCTCATGCTTTTCCTCTTCCTGTTTTTCCAGCTCGGCAATACGCAGGCTCAGCGCCTCCCAGTGCATTATGGGTAGGCCCAGATCATCCTCGCCGTACATGCTCTCCTGCCACACTAACGCTGCACCCTCCACATCTTCGTCATATTTCTCTTCATAATCCTCATCATCCCGTTCAGCCTCATTGCTCTCCTTCTCCTCTTCCTCAGTCTCATCATTCTCTTTCTCTTCTCTCCGCTCCCTCTCTCTCTCCTTCTCCCCCTCCATCACTTGTGAAAACAACAGTGCCAGGATGAGTAGACTTCACCCAACTCCTAAGAGAATTACACATTATTTTGTAGTGTATTAAATATACCATATTTATACTTTCAAACGAAATTACAATCCACTTTATGACAAGGCACTACTTAATAATATGCCTTAACTTCAACATGATAATACACTACCATTAATACACACCAAAAGTTGACAACTTTTCTGAATGTAAACATGCATGAAATAAGTTTGCATAGAAATAATAGGAAAATTCATACAATATATATTAATTGACAAGGTAAAAAAAATTTTTTTATTAATAATTGTGGCCTTTAAACTTGGCTTTCTTCAAAGAATTGGAGTAGTTACTGCCTTTCTTTGGTGTTTTAGTTTAGTCGATTTGTTGAGGTAATCTGAAATTGGTTTGGCTTGATGGGCACTTCTTACGTACCATACGGTCAAGCTGTTCTCACAACAGTTCAATAGGGTTGAGATCCAGTGACTATGCAGACCACTTCATTATGGAGAGAATAGCTGACTGTTGACCGTCCCGAAATAGCACAGGATAACCCCTAACTTTAAACCTGTTCAAATCTCCCGCTTCACAACCACCAAAACACAGCTAGACCATCACATTGCCTCCACCATGCTTGACAGATGGAATTAAGCATCTGTCCAGCATCTTGTCATTTGGTCTTTGTCCCACAATTTTTTTTGTGCGATTCGAACACTTAAAAATTGGTCCAGCATCTGTGTCCTCTTGCCAATTTTAATCTTTTCTTTTTTTGTCCAGTCTGAGATGGTTTTATCTTTGCAACTCTGCCTAGAAGACCAGCATACCGGCGTTGCGTGTTCACTGTGGATGTTAAGACTGGTGTTTCGCTGGAACAATTTAATGAAGCTGCCAGTCGAGGGCCTGTGAGGAGTTTGTTTCTCAAACTAAACACTAAATGTTTGTGTCCTCTTGCTCAGCACCGGGGCCTCACAATCCTCTTTCTTTTTTGTATAGACACAGTTTGTGCTGTTCTTTGAAGGGAGTGGTATTGCACGAGATCTTCCGTTTCTTGGCAATATATTGCATCGGATAGCGTTCATTTCATAGAACAAAAGTAGACCGGTGACTTTTGAACTAACGTTTTTTGATTTCTGGTCATTTTGAGCCTGTAATCGAACCAATAATAGCTGATGCTCCAAATTTCTAGTCTAAACATCTGTGCTAATATAATTGCCAGAATGAAAAGGTTTTTCTAAAGGTCAATTAGCCTTTAAGAACTATAAACTTGGATCAGGGAACACAACGTGTCATTAGAACACAGGACTGATGGTTGATAATAATGGGTGTCTGAGGCCTAAGTAGCTATTACATAAATCATCTGCCTTTTCCAGCTACAACAGTTATTTACAACATGTCTATAATGCATTTCTGTTGAATTTGATGTTATTTTATGCACCTAAAATAGCTTTTCTTTGGAAAACATGGACATTTCTAAGTTACCACAAATTATGGAACAGGGGTAAATGCAGGGTTTATCTTCCTATAAAGCTATAATATAATTTAAAGTGACATGCTTTAGGACTAGAATTTCGTGTAACCGTGAGAACACTTTTAAATGTCTTTGTATCATATGGAAACATCTGGAAACAAAATCTGAATATGTTTAAATTTATATTTGACCAGTGCATTATAGCCTACATTAAGTTACTAACCGATATAAAGACATCCAAACGTCATCCTGAAATGTGTGGCGCAAGACATACAGCAAAATAAAATTGAAAAATACAAAGAAAAGTTACAGAAAAGTTTGTTATTTGCCCTCCAAGATTGAGGTTACAAACCATTGGCCATTATAGGCCCAGACGAAAAAAGTAACTAAAAAACACGTTTCGATGGACCAACCTGCCTATATCACATAAATATAAGATGTAATGAAAAGGTATTGAGCAATCAGTCGTATCCCAACAGCTATTAGAATCACTTACCAACTTCCCGGAGAATAAAAAGTACAACTTCTGCTGTCAAAGTTGTGAGTATGCTTGGCCCCACATTTCTTTCCTTCAGCGAAAAATTCCTAGTGTTCCTTTATTCTCCTTCCTTCTTTCCTATTCACCCAGGTTTTCATTCCCACACTCCTATAATGTCCAACCCACTCATTTTCTAACGAAGGGATCCGACCTCCAACTACCTATTTTCGCGACTATCGATTTAAATACAACGAGTGCCAGTCAATTTAATTTAGCGGCTTCATGTTGTTTTGCGGGGTCGCAGAGCGTCTCCATAGACCTCCCCAAAATCGAAACAAAAGCGTAAACCTTCAGGAATTCCACGGCTTTTTGTTGAGGACGTACAAATAGGGGTGGAGACAGACTGGCGGAAGAAGATACAAAAATTGCCAGGTCTCACCATGGATTTATTAAGAGAACTGCATACAGTGTTTGGCAAGAAGCTGCGTACATTCCAATGAGAGTGCTCAAAAGCGCATAATGCCCATGGACGTAGTAAGAGAACCGAATACAGTGTTCTGCAGTAAGACCCGTACATTCCAATGAGAGGCTCAAAAGCGCATAAAGCCACCATGGAGCTTGGATTTTCCGCGTTGACTGGCCCATGACGTCATGATGGACATGCGCACTAGCGATCATTTGTTTGTGTTGTCATAGCAACCGATAGCAACATGCGCGTTCGCCATGCCTAGTTTAATAACTCTGGATTCGGCTACTAGTAATTGTTAAAACATTTTAAAACTTTTGTTTTAAACAAGGACCCTTTAAGTGTTCAGGCTGGTACGTTGATGTACCCCCCCAAAAAATATCCGCTGAAATATAGAAGTTTCTTTCGCCATGCAAGTCTATGAAAAAAAGTATTTCTGGGCCATGGGGTGCAGTACCACCCTTATCCGCTAAGCCCATGGTGGCTTTTAAAGATGGCGTCCTTCCTGGGGGCTTGGGTCTCACATTTTTGGACTACTGAAATTACATTCGTAGAAGAAATCGTAGAACATTCGATTGACTAACTTTTTACTCTGATTGATTGAGTTTGTTAAAAAGACACCACACTGTTTCGATGACGGTTTAGTGACAAGGTTAAGCACATTTTCGCAATTGTACTTAGCAAGTCAAGCACTACCTCACAAGTCGGTGGCAAAGGAATTTAACATTTATTTAACTGCAAGCTACAGCTATGAACTGCCTAGCACTGTAACTACAAATAGTTTAAATACAAATAGGCGAGACTCATTGTATCCCTGCACAACTGAGTGATTCTAAAGTAAAAAATAGATGATTTACGTGATGCCCCTTTTTACCGACACACGTCACGAGAGGAACACCCTATAATATAGGGGCCATTCCTTAAGCCGCCCTTCGTTTTGTGTGCTTTTACCGCCCTCTTGTGGCTGAACCAAGTCACTCTACAAACATGCGCAATGGGTAGTCACTGTACAATATATATATATATATATATATATACAGTGGCGGCTCCAGAGATTTTCGGTTGCAGGTGCTATGGGGATGCTCAACACTTAAGAGAAGGTGCTTCGATTTTGGGGTGTTTCATTATGTAGATCGCATCGGACCACCCTTGGTAGACACATATAATAATATATATTAAAGTATTCAACTCAAGGGCTATATATAAAACATACATACGCCTGCCAATGTTAACCTCTGTAAATAATATTTCACACAATTCTGTCACAGTCGAGCCAATACAATGGAGCAGCAACAGAAGGCTGCACGCTTTGGCCTAAAATGCTCAGATCACGAAATCACACAGCCAGTTACCAACACGAGTCTAATGATGAATCAGCAGTGTTCCTATTATTGGAAAGCCAATATTTGTGCTTCAACCACCAAATTAATTACATTTGTAATAGCCAACATAGGGGGAAATCAAGCACTAACCATAGACGTCTTCACAACAAAACAATGCGTCTGTTGCTGTGATTGAGTGTGAAGGCCTCAATCAGGGCCTGAATTTCATATTTAAACTGGGGGGGAATTCCCCCCTTACATGGGTCACATGGGGGGGTCTAAATATTATGGGGGAGAGAATCACTTTTGATGCATCTATCTAATTAAATCATCTTCATTTATTAATATCTACAGATTTGTATGCATGAATTGTGCATTTCCAGTTGTGCAACCTGTGGGTGGCCCCTGCAGACTATCTGAAAGTGGTTTGAGGTTAATAGGTCACTGCACAAAAAACCTTATTTTGAAAAACCAAATCATGTGCAACATGTGAAAGACCTTTGTAGACAATATGAAAGTAAATTGAGGTTTTCAAGTTATTTCACAAAAAAAGATAGATTTTTAAAATTTTTAAATGTTTATTAAACGTCTCTTACACCATTTCCTTAAAAAAAACTAAGCTGTACCAAATGTGAGTGTCCTCTATAAAACAATCTTAAAGTGGTTTGAAGTTTCAAGGGCAAATGGTAAAACAGCTATTGAATTAATAACGTTGAGACTTGTACTTTATTGACGGTCCCTAACTATAAGCTGTCGGAGGTTTCTGTCGGTTGATCAGCCGGGTTTAGTGTGGCTGCTTGCGGGAAAACCGGACCTGATCTCGGGCTCCGAATATCTGTTAAATACCCAATATCGAATATCCAACCAACTTCACATTGGTCTGAGATGAAGCAAATATATTTGTGCTGGAATTTCACGCACTATAAAAACTAACCTTGCAGTAATGGTTTACATTATGCGCAATCCCCGCAATCCCGCACCGAAATTCAAGCCCTGATCAATGATGTTGTCGCAGTCAAGGGTCCTCGTTCTCTCCGTGTCTATAGCCAAAAGTGCCAGATTACTGGTCCTAGTGTCTCCACTACCGTTCCTCAGGTAGTTTTGTACATGGCCCAGGCAAGAAAAACTGCGTTCACAGCTAACTGATGTGACAGGAAGTTTCACGTTAAAGTCCAAAGTTTACCAGGCGCTGCGACCAATAGCCAAAGCAGATCACCTGTTTGTGCCTCATGTTATTTTATACAAAAATATTTATTTTTAAATTATTATTTATTTCCCGTTTTTAACAACATCAAAAGGACAATTCAAACATGACATTAAAATATAAATATAAAAAATTACAGACATTTACAGACATTGGGCGGGTGCTATGGCAATTATAGGGGGAGCTACAGCACCATCTAGCCCCCCTCTGTTGCGGCCACTGTATATATATATATATATATGTAGTCATGTATTGTTAGATAACTAACAAGTCCATATGTTCGATTAAAATGATAATACTAGCATAAACACAAGCAAAAATAACTAGAAGACATTCCCCATTTAAACTTTCACCCCGGTCCGTCTTTCGGTTTGCATGACTTGCAATGTCCTTATAATCACGTTATACAGTATTTTACAGTACTAAACCATAACCACAAGGAAATACTATTCCGATATTGTTTGATTAGGGAGCAGGACGAGGCGACAAGTCATGTTATTGTTTCGAGGTAGGATAAGACACAGTGCCAGTGACGGCGGGCCAATAGAGGGCGCTAGGGCGCCGCCCCCCGTTAAGACACTAAAAATAAATTTAAAACAAAAATAATAATAATGATAAAAACATCAGTATGTAAATATTTGTGTTTTAAATATGGATTGCACCCAGTAATATGTGTAAAATATGATAGTAAATCATATTCTCAACCTTTCCTCTTCCTGTCTGAACGCCTCGTCACAGCTCAGGGGCCAAGGAGGCGGGTCTATGTAACAGTTAAGCCAATTGCTAATTTAAGATAGAAATGATTGGAAAAAAATTTAGCCATTCAGCGCTCTTAAATAGAATCCAATAAGGGCGATTATTTCATCGCCCCAAGCTCACCCTTGAAGCTGTATAGGGAAGCAGTAGGCCTATACGCGCGGCTTCTCCCGTAGCTGGTATACCAGGCAGGAAGGTTAAAAACAGGCACATTTTATCCAAAATTATCAATTGTGTGAAGTTTTGTGGGGCTTTTGAGTTGGCCTTGCGTGGGCATGAGAATATTACTGTATATATGTTGTTTTGTATCATTCAATTGTTGCAGTTCTGGAGCACATTAACAATTAGTTACATTTATGCTATTCTTCCAGTCAAGGGTCTGAGTTCAGCCACTTGATATCAATTTCTATATCATACATCCTTTATATAGTTTAATATTTCCTATAAACCTACTATATATATTGAAATGAAGGACAGTATGGATGTGCAATTGGCAAATGGGGAGTATTAACAGTATGCATAGTGCAAACGTCCAATAAAATAAATAAGGTAGCAGTGTGCAGAGTAAGAGGTAGGGCAGGAGGTAAGGCTAGCATGGGGTTAAAAAGTTCAGCAGGGTAACATCAGCTGGGAATAAACTGTTCATATGCCTGCTGGTGCGGCTGAATACAGATCTGTACCGTTTGCTTGAAGGCAGGGGGTCAAACAGTTTATGGTTTGGGTGTAATGGGTCCCTGATAATGCCATGCGCTCTCCGCAGACAATGCTTGTGCTGGAGGACTTTGATGGCAGGGAGCTGGGCACCAATGATGTGCTGGGTGGTTTTCACCACCTGCTGCAGGGACTTCCGGCCAGCCGCAGAGCATCGGTTGTACTAAACTGTGGTGCTGTTGATCAAAATGCTCTTGACTTGACTTATAGTTAGTTGTTTTTTGGCATGAACCATTGCTTGACTTGGGTCTTGTGTCCTTTGATTTTCCTTGAGTCCACCTAGGGTAAATTTAATGATTATGCTGTTATGCCTTAAGGACACTGAGAGCATCTGAAATACATATTATCTGGTTTAATGAGGTCAAAATCAAACTACTAAGCCAGAATGCAAAGTGCTAGGTCTTCAGAAAACCAATTACCATTGATTACCTGGTGAACACCGTCTCTACAGTTAAGTGTGGTGGTGCATCATGTCATGGGGATGCTTCTCGGAACAAACTGGGTGAATGGTCAGAATTAAGGGTAGGTGAACAGTGCAAAATAGAGGCACTTGAAGAAAACCTAATGAAGTCCGTACAGGACTTTATACTAGGGAGAACATTCATCTTTCTGTAGGACGACTAAAAGCACAAAGCAAGTCAACGGTGGTGTAGCTTTAGTACAAGTTTGTCAATAATTTTTATTATTTCAGCCAAAGCTTGGACTTAAACCCAATTCAACAACTGTGTGGAGACCTGAAAATTGCAGTTCACTGACGTTCCCTGTCCAATCCGGACAGATGAGAATTTGCAAGTGTGTATTTGTTTTGTCATTGATGGGTATTATTGTCAATTGTAAATGATGTCTATACCACAACAAATGCAGAGGTGATGTGGTCTCCGAATACTTTCCAAAGGCACTGAGCACTTCATGTTTAGTCAATCTGCAATTGATATGGATTTTTATGTAATTCTCAATATTATTAGGTTTATGAAATGTATGAGAGATTGCTAAAGTGACAGAGGGATAGAGAAAACTAAATGTCGAGAACAGGTAAGCAGCGAGATGTCTTTATTTTGTTGCAATTTGACAAACAACAAGCTGGCATTCATGAATACATACATCTACAAAAGCCATTCTAATGTATTATTTAAAGTACTAGCGACTGTAACAAATGACGATGCAGGAGTTGTAGTACTTTCATAGTACCTTATTAGTACCGTAGCAGTAAACTGTATATTGTATATACTCTTTATGGTAAATAGTATTCTTTGTTTATACGGTATTCTGTAGTAGTACTGAAGTAATACTGTTCATTGAAAAATAATACAAACAATATAACAATTCAAAAAAAATATGGCACTCTTCATATATATTTATTATATTGCTTTGTCCAAATATAGCTTCACTTACATTTTAAATAGTGATGATATAAATATTTTTTTCATCATTCTCGTCATCATCCAATTAATTATCATTGCGTTTAAATATCAAATATATTAATATATTGATGTGTAATATTATTGCTAACATCAACTGTAATGGCAAAGCTATAACAATAATATAATAACAGTCAAAATAATCAGAATAATAATCTAAATGCACATCAGTACTTCAGGGAGAGTTTTACAGAAAATAACTGTAATCAATTTGACTGGAATTCTGAGGGGATTGGGTTCTCGGGACATGCACAATAGGATATCATGGGTGGACAAAGGGGAAGCCGGCCCTGTTATTGGAAAGGAGGGGCTTGAGCAGCTGTCACTCATCATTAGAACACTCACACAGCCAATCCATTCACACATACATTCTTTTCAATCAAACACAGTGAATTCGTCATAAATGGCATGTTATTCCCTAACGCAGTGCACTGAATCTGACAAGAGCTCTATGCACCCTAATCAAAAGCAGTTCATTATATGGGGAAGAGAGTGCCATTTAACACTCACACAATCTAAAGAATTACAGATAGTCTTTCACCTTAAATAATTTTAAATATATGTAACTAGTTTTAGTTTTTTTTTTACATTACTTTTAAAGCTAGACTACTCAACTCCAGTCATTAAATTGGAGTTGTACATGCCTGGTTAATAAACCAATCGTAATGCCTAACTGGGAGACCTGCTGACCAATCAGGCTGATCCAGATCTCATCGGCAGCGTAAACGAATGCCGGTTCAAATATGACATTAAAGGATGTCACACAATCGTGACATGACACGAATGTTGTATAAACAGACAAACGGATAAACACAAACACAGGCACATAAAGACAGGCAGATGAAGACAGGCGGATAAAGACAGGCGGATAAAGACAGGCGGATAAAGACAGGCGGATGAAGACAGGCGGATGAAGACAGGCGGATGAAGACAGGGGGATAAAGACAGGCGGATAAAGACTGGCGGATAAAGACGGGCGGATAAAGACTGGCGGATAAAGACTGGCGGATAAAGACTGGTGGATTAAGGCAGGCGGATGAAGACAGGCGGATGAAGACAGGCGGATGAAGACAGGTGGATAAAGACAGCCGGATAAAGACTGGCGGATAGACTGGCGGATAAAGACTGGCGGATTAAGGCAGGCGGATGAAGACAGGCGGATGAAGACAGGTGGATAAAGACGGCCGGATAAAGACGGGCGGATAAAGACGGGCGGATAAAGACTGGCGGATGAAGACAGGCGGATAAAGACAGGCGGATAAAGACGGGCGGATAAAGACAGGCAAAACAGTGAAACAAACATAAAATGGAAAACAAAGAGGTTGAAAGAAGGCAAATAGATGGAACGTATGACACAAAATGGACAGACAAGTTTATAATTTCATACATCCTGGAAAAGCAACCAAACTTGTTAACAGGATGTGATGGAGAAATAGCCTCGTGTTCATTATCTCTAGTTGATCTAAACCCAGCAGCCTACGACTGAAAACACAAATCAAATGACTGCGAAAGACATAAGGACTGCAAAGTAAATGTCACACTTAATGATAAATAACCTCGGCTAACAGAAACAACACATTTGATCCTGTCCACTTGTATTGTCCTTCTTCCTCTCCCTCCGGTCCACTCCCTGTCTTCCTCTCCCTCCGGTCCACTCCCTGTCTTCCTCTTACTGACTTTGTCTTCCATTCTCTCTTTCGCTCTTTCAATCACTCTTTTCCTTTTTGTCATGATAGTTATCTCCCTGATCTCACCATCTCTTTTCTATCTCCCTCCCCTCCCCGTCTCCCCCTCTCTCCCCCTACATCAGCCTCTGCATCGGTACAACCAGGCCAGGGATGTCAGTCTGGTAAATGGCTGACGCGGTGCCCTGTCGTTTCACCGGAGCTCTGAGTGAATTATACGCGGACGCGCGCACACACTGAGTGAATTACTCCAGCCTCCATTAGACTAACGAGAACGCCTGTCCTCTGGGGAATGATGGAGGGACACGGCGAGCGAAATAGTTGGTGGTGAGGGAGGTGGAGAAGACGGATAGGAGCAAAGGAAAGGGAGGAGGGGAACGAGACACGCCGACCGTTGGCATGGAGAACGTATCAGTAAGGCGCACGCACGTACGCGCAAACACACAGTGCACTGCACTGTTGCCGGGACAACCATGCGAGGGGCTGACATTCACGAGGGGCTAGCGACGTAAAGATGATTTATGAAGGTATGTGGACATTACGGCATACTAGGTACATACACATACACCATTGATCTCAAGCTCTGACAGACACGCACGCGCAAAGTGGATTAAAAGACGTGCACATAAATGTTCACGCAAGTTGGCCAAGATGGACCCAAGCAATATGTGCCAAGAATATCACACGCACAGGGTACGAGCACACACACACACGCGCGCGCACACACACACGCACCAACAGTTTGTTTCAGTTTTGTTTGTTTTCTACTCAGCACAGGGATATATACATGGCTCCAGATTCCTAGATGATCAGTGGTTTTCGGTTTCAGGTGTGGACCCACACGGACAAATACGGCGTTCCAAATCACTTTCCTTCTCCCAGTCCGCACACTACATAGGGCAGAGTTGGCCAGGTGGGGCGCAGGAGTAAACAGATTGTGTCCCAAATCACAACATATGCCCTATGCAGTGTGCTACTTTCATCCAGGGCCCTGTAGTGCACTGCGTAAAGAATAGGGTGTGATTTAGGAGCCCAAATGGGCAAAACAACAGATCGCCGCCCTACACAGCCAGGGAGAGAGATGGACGGAGGGGTTTACCAGATGTACAGTATGAATATTACAAGGGAAAAGACACACGGACGAACAGTAATGGATGTAGACGTTTTAAATAAAGATCATATAAAATAAACGACAGCAAGGTTTGTGTCGAGTGAAAAATAAGTTAACATAAAGACTGATGGGTACTGAGAGGATATGACATACCATACGCACTGGCACATGAACTTTTGTCATCATCTTTGTGGGCGCCAAAATAATTCCTGTTCAAAATTGTATTTACTGTACTCTTTAACCTGAAGCCTAATACCTAATCCTGACTTGTAAACCTCATTGAAATCCAAATAAAATTCTAAATATCTCATTTGAACTCCTAAAATCACAAGGTAGCTTTTCTCTATAACTACAGGAATTTTTGATCCCCACAAGTACAGTAATACCTGCACACACACACACACACACACACACACACACACACACACACACACACACACACACACACACACACACACACACACACACACACACACACACACACACACACACACACACACACACACACACACACACACACACACACACACAGTCAGAGTCTACAGAGAGGTAACGTAACGACCCACCATTGAACTGTTCACTGTTGAACTGTTCACCATTTAATCTATTCACACCGTTCATCAATGACCGGCTCCTTCAATAAGTCCTGTTCCTAAATCCTTATCTAAAGCTGATTGGTTGTCAGCTCACAGACCTAATCTCCACAATGGGAACTAAACAAACTGAAAACAATAATAGGATTCATGAGAGTGCAGTAAACAGCGGGAAAAGGCCTCCACTGTTTGGTCTAACTAGCGTTACAGTGTGAGCCTCAACATATCGTTTCACATGAAGAATGATAGTGACCTATGGATGGACATGGTCTCTCTCTCTCTCGGTCTCGATCTTGTCTTAGAGATCAGTGCAGCGCTCCTGCTTGTAGTGGTCAAACTGGCTTTTCCAGTGCATCATGTATGAGGACCAGCGATGGAACTCCACCTTCCATTGATGCTCCGCCTCATCTATGTTATCTGAGGAAGAGAGAGAGAGACGCGCGTGAGGAAGAGAGAGACGCGAGTGAGGAAGAGAGAGAGACGCGAGTGAGGAAGGGAGAGAGACGCGAGTGAGGAAGGGAGAGAGAGATGCAAGTTAAGAAGAGAGAGGAGACAGCAGAAAGACAAAGCGTTGAATGGATCCAGGTCACAGAGGGAAAAAGAACGAGACAGAAAAAAAGGTTGATAGACAAAGATAGGGGGAGAGAGGGGGGGAGAGGAAATAACAATATAAGTTTTACAATTGAAAGACTCTCACCAATGTCCCTGTCAGGAACCCAAGAGACAGTGGAAACACCTGGTTTTCAAATAGTTATAGATATTTTTTTTTTGTTACTTCATTTTGTATAGATACATTCTGTTTTTATTGTCTTCTTTTTGTCTTGTACAACGCTTGGAAGTCAATTTAATTAGAGACATGCTATTTAATGAAGATTGATTTAAAGATCCACAATGTTACATAATCACTGCGGCATGGGTCATAACGGTCAGAAAACCAACCAGCTGTTTTACCAGTGACCTCTAACAGTGACCTCCAACAGTGACCTCCAACAGTGACCTCCAACAGTGACCTCCAACAGTGACCTCTAACAGTGACCTCCAACAGTGACCTCCAACAGTGACCTCCAACAGTGACCTCCAACAGTGACCTCCAACAGTGACCTCCAACAGTGACCTCCAACAGTGACCTCCAACAGTGACCTCCAACAGTGACCTCTAACAGTGACCTCTAACAGTGACCTCTAACAGTGACCTCTAACAGTGACCTCTAACAGTGACCTCCAACAGTGACCCCCAACAGTGACCTCCAACAGTGACCTCCAACAGTGACCTCCAACAGTGACCTCCAACAGTGACCTCCAACAGTGACCTCCAACAGTGACCTCCAACAGTGACCTCCAACAGTGACCTCCAACAGTGACCTCCAACAGTGACCTCCAACAGTGTGACCTCCAACAGTGACCTCCAACAGTGACCTGACCCAACAGTGACCTCCAACAGTGACCTCCAACAGTGACCTCCAACAGTGACCTCCAACAGTGACCTCCAACAGTGACCTCCAACAGTGACCTCCAACAGTGACCTCCAACAGTGACCTCCAACAGTGACCTCCAACAGTGACCTCCAACAGTGACCTCCAACAGTGACCTCCAACAGTGACCTCCAACAGTGACCTCCAACAGTGACCTCCAACAGTGACCTCCAACAGTGACCTCCAACAGTGACCTCCAACAGTGACCTCCAACAGTGACCTCCAACAGTGACCTCCAACAGTGACCCCAACAGTGACCTCCAACAGTGACCAACCCCCAACAGTGACCCCCAACAGTGACCCCCAACAGTGACCCCCAACAGTGACCTCCAACAGTGACCCCCAACAGTGACCTCCAACAGTGACCTCCAACAGTGACCTCCAACAGTGACCTCCAACAGTGACCTCCAACAGTGACCTCCAACAGTGACCTCCAACAGTGACCTCCAACAGTGACCTCCAACAGTGACCTCCAACAGTGACCTCCAACAGTGACCTCCAACAGTGACCTCCAACAGTGACCTCCAACAGTGACCTCCAACAGTGACCTCCAACAGTGACCTCCAACAGTGACCTCCAACAGTGACCCCCAACAGTGACAACAGTGACCTCCAACAGTGACCTCCAACAGTGACCTCCAACAGTGACCTCCAACAGTGACCTCCAACAGTGACCTCCAACAGTGACCTCTAACAGTGACCTCTAACAGTGACCCCCAACAGTGACCCCCAACAGTGACCTCCAACAGTGACCTCCAACAGTGACCTCCAACAGTGACCTCCAACAGTGACCTCCAACAGTGACCTCCAACAGTGACCTCCAACAGTGACCTCCAACAGTGACCTCTAACAGTGACCTCTAACAATGACCTCTAACAATGACCTCTAACAATGACCTCCAACAGTGACCTCCAACAGTGACCTCCAACAGTGACCTCCAACAGTGACCTCTAACAGTGACCTCTAACAGTGACCTCCAACAGTGACCTCCAACAGTGACCTCTAACAGTGACCTCTAACAGTGACCTCTAACAGTGACCTCTAACAGTGACCTCTAACAGTGACCTCTAACAGTAACCTGTTAGTAAAACGCAGGCATTTTCAGGGTTTAGAACCTTTTGAATGATCATGATATCCAAAAGACAGACTGACAGAACAAGCTGTATAAAGACAATGCATGAACACTGTTTCCATCTAGCAATGACTTTGTGGAAAGCTACTTCATTAAGCGAAATATAATCAATTTACTGTTTTGTGGTTTTCCCATAATGCTAAGGTAAAAGCACTAACTGTAAGTACCTCTGGATATACTAACAAACCACCAACCAACTTGTGTTTCACACCAAGTCTGAAACACAACCACAGAAAAATAGTACAATAAATAGAACTTGATGAACGCACCTCATAACTCATCTCAAAAAGCTTTGAGCCCCGTTTACTTATAAAATTAGCAATGATCCTAAAATAAAAACTTCATTATTTGGTAAAAAAAATCTGCAGGCACAAGCTAATCTGGTCACAATGCTAGAAAGTGGGCTGATAAGAGAGACATTTGGATCCAATATAGATGTGACATTGATCAGACCACAAAACTCACATCTACTGATTTCAACTGAAATTTGGCATGGAGTGGATAGACTAGATGTGTTTCATGATTAATTTAAAACCTATTTCCCCACTCTAGGTGGGTTTTTGCTACAAAATTCGTATTAAATCAAACTGTGTCCAATGTGATGCTGTTTGGTACAGAGCGTACAATAACCCCTCGTAGCTGCTAATGAAAAAAATCATGCCAGTTAAGTTAGATAGCATTTGGTCTGAGTTTAATTATAGATTTGACTCACTCTTTGGACAGAATAACATTTGTATTAGTATAATAATGAACATTAAGCTTGGTTTACCATAGAGATGTGAACATATTTTACTTTTTCCATCAGGGAGTCCGTAGTAAACCAACAGCTGCTTCACATACTAGACTACAATGACATCATAAAAACAGAAACCTTACTTTTCAAATTGAAATTATAACAAACGAGTCCCAAACGTGTTTGTAGATGCACTCATTGAAGGTTTGTAGATAATATTACTATTTATTAAACATCTACAAATTACTTTCAAATTTACAAATCAAAAAGACAATCTTGGTTTCTGTCTAATTTGAGCCTGTAATTGAACCCACAATTGCTGATGCTCTAGACTCAACTAATCTAAAGAACGTCCGTTTTATTTCTTCTTCAATCAGCGCAACAGTTTTCAGCTGTGCTAACGTTACTGAAAAGGTTTTTCTTATGATAAATTGGCCTTTTAAAATGACTTATCAAACACAACGTGTAAAATAAAACACAACACTGATGGTTGCTGTCTGTTTATGGAATGTCTACATAGGTGCACAAAGTGCCATTTCGAGCTACAAATGTCAAATGTCTACACTGTATTTTCGATCAAATGTAGGTTATTTTAAATGGACAAAAAATAAAATTTCTTTCAAAAACAAGGACACTTTTGAACAATTGTGCGTAACCACACTCACCGGCCACTTCATTAGGTACACCTTGCTAGTACCGAGTTGGACCCACTTTGCCTTCACAACTGCCTTAATTCTCTGTGGCAAATTCTGACCCTACCATTCTGCCCTGACCTCTGTCATCAAGATGGCATTTTTGCCGCTCACTGAACAATGTATCCTTTCTCTGGGCCATTCCTATTAATGACTAGAAATGGTTGTCCAGGAAAATCCCAGTACATCAGCACTTTCGGAAATACTCAAACCAGCCCATCTGGCACCAACAACCATGTTACTTTCAAAGTTAAATCACTCTTTGAACTTCAGCAGATCGCCATGACCATATTTACATGCCTAAATGCATTGGGTTTCTGCTACGTGATTGGCTATTTATCAAGTTGCATAAACAAGCAGTAAAGGTGTACCTAATGAAGTGACCAGTGAGTGCATATCAACATTAATAATAGCTGGTGTGTGTGTGTGTGTGTGTACCGTCTTACCAGTGATATTGAGGAGGCGTGGCAGGAAACGATTCCAGAACGCACACAGCTGGTTCCGCAGGCCTTTGTGGATCTTCATGGGTTCGGTGTTTAAACCTACATGTTTCTGCTCACTGTTGGTGAACTGGGGCCATCTCCGCCTGCTATCCACGGTGCCGTCAAAGTTAATGTTGGGGTTACTGTGGAGAGGTGGGGGGAGTTGGAGAGGGAGAACGGGGAAGTGATTAGGACCAACGCAGGCCCGTAGGTGATATTTCTCAAACATTCTTGCCTCCTAGACTGAAGCGAAAAAACACTATTTTGGCTCGTACCCTGTGCGCGCAAAGTTCGCCCAGTATCTCATCATGCGTCGACTAAGCTTATCCTCCTCTGCCGTGTAGTTGAGTCTTTTCTCAAGCGGCAGGCCAAAGACAAACTCGATCTCGTAACCGTGGATGACTCCCATCCACTCGGGCCAGGCCAGGTTGGAGGCACGATGGTCGAACAGGTAAAGGTACACCCCACCTAGAGGAGGAGAGCACAGGGTAAAATGGTACACCCCACCTAGAGGAGGAGAGCACAGGGTAAAATGGTACACCCCACCTAGAGGAGAGCACATGGTAAATGGTACACCCCACCTAGAGGAGGAGAGCACAGGGTAAATGGTACACCCCACCTAGAGGAGGAGAGCACAGGATAAAATGGTACACCCCACCTAGAGGAGGAGAGCACAGGGTAAAATGGTACACCCCACCTAGAGGAGGAGAGCACAGAGTAAATGGTACACCCCACCTAGAGGAGGAGAGCAGAGGGTAAATGGTACACCCCACCTAGAGAAGGAGAACACAGGGTAAAATGGTACACCCCACCTAGAGGAGAGCACAGGGTAAATGGTACACCCCACCTAGAGGAGGAAAGCACAGGGTAAATGGTACACCCCACCTAGAGGAGGAGAGCACAGGGTAAATGGTACACCCCACCTAGAGGAGAACACAGGGTAAATGGTACACCCCACCTAGAGGAGGTAAGCACAGGGTAAAATGGTACTAAGGTATTAAAATAAATAAACAATTATAAATGCTAAGAACTTGGAATTATTGTTAAAACAAATGAGAACACAGACGTAGGAAAAAAACACATAGCAAAATCATCACCAAGCTTTTGATTTCGTATATATCAGTCAAACGAATATCATTTGGAAATGTCATTGCATTTTCCTTTTTGACCCCAAATGGCTTTGTTCCACGGCATTAACGGAAAATAAAAATTCCTATTTGCTATTCTTCTACCGCTGTTCCTAAGTGCCTATTGTAGGATCATTATAAAGAAACTATTGATATTTTCTTCAGATTTGTATGGTTCATTTGAAGTTATTGCTCATAAACTAGTTGTCTGGACTTGAACCCACCCTGCAGCTTGTCTAGGAAGCAGAGCCAGCGGCTTAGAAGTCCGGAGCAACCAAGACCATATATATGAACAAATGTTTGTGCAGCGTCAAAAGAATGACTAACAAAAAACATGAATGAACCAAACCAATTAACCAACCTGAGTTCCCGTCCTTTGTCGTGACACCGCTGTTGCCCGGCTGTTGCCAGTTGTTGGTGGGTTGATCGGCGTGAAACTGGGCATAGCTCCTGGCAAAGTGCTGCAGGGGACAGATGACGTTATGGTCTCCCACCATATCGTCCAGAGCGTCGCGGTTCTTCCCTCCGTTGTTTTCGTCAAACCAGTCGGTATACTGGAACGCAATAAAGCTTCATCAGTCAGCCAATGGATTTAATACAATCCCTCTACATTAGAGTACATTATTAGAACATCCCAGATTTGCTCAGGTGGAGGTGAACTGAACAGCTTCGTCGTTGCCCCACAATTGACAATATCAATCTGCTTGGTTTGCCAGATCAACTCCTGTTTTCTCTCAGTGCCTGGCCTAACTCGGATCTGAACCAACCACCTTTTAGCTACTGGCCCTGCCCACCTGCAGCACCACAGCCTCCTGGCCAATGGCGTTGGCGTGTGGAACACTCAGCTTCACGCTCTCCAGGAAGTCCTCTCGAGAAATCAGTGACTCGTTGTCCTGTGGCGAGACGATGGAATGTTAGGTTGCAATGTAGACACGCAGCACACACACATAAAAACACACACAGGCACCAAACTAAAAACACACACGCACATACGCTCTCATGAAAGCATTGCAGCCAAAACAGTGTCAGACATTAGTGTATTTCATTGTGTGAGCCCAATACAACAGATACTAAATAATCCCAATACAACAGATACTAAATAATCTGTCATTCTTGTCAAATCTATGGGATGTGTTTCCAGGTTCTCTGTTTGAGTTACTACATGGTTATAAGTTAGGTCTCTGGTTATCAGTCCTTACATAGCATGTGTTGTGGAAGCAAACTATTAGTTATCATTCATAAAGTTACTATATGGTTATAAGTTTGGTCTCTGGTTATCACTCCTTACATAGCATGTGTTGTGGAAGCAAACTATTAGTTATCATTCACATGTACCTTGCTGAATCCAGGCGCCCCGTAAAGAAGGAAGAAGGACCCCTCGTCCTGGTTGACACCCAATAAGATTTGGGTGTCCTTAAAGTTGCCTGAACTAAGCATGACCTCGGGGTTGTCCGGGAGGACCACGCCGTCGATAACAGGCACAAAGGAGAAACGGAAGATTGCCGGCCATGGCATGACCTGAAAACAGGAGAACATGGCCGCCAGTTCAGCCAAGTAAATAATGGAGAACACATATGTTACATCACATCTACTGCATTTATTACATCACATCTACTGCATACGTTTCATCACGTCTACTGCATACGTTTCATCACGTCTACTGCATGTGTTACATCACATCTACTGCATGTGTTACATCACATATACTGAATGCATACATTCAATGTGACTGGTGAACAGGAAATTAAACATATTTTATTATTGAACACAGAGACAATCCACGATCAATACAAAAAAGTACAAAATATGTTTAATATCAATTCACATGCACACACATGTACAATATACAAAACACATTATATTACATTATATAAAACCTGCACAAAAACGTTAAATGTATGGCACCATCTATAATGCACTATATGAATGCACCTGCCACTCCTGGTCAATAAGCTCCTGGGGGTGTTTGTTGCGGAGACAGTCCACCAGCTCCGTATCGTTACCCCCAGGAGGGCAGCCCACAAGCTTCCCCAACTGGGTGGCTCGCCGGTGGGCTTCGTCCTGCGTTATTGTAGCCCAGGGACAGTTGGGGGCTCCACTCTGGAGGATGGCTCGGGTAAAGGTGGGGCGACTGCCGGGAGACAGGAGATGCAGGCCCACGGAAACGGCTCCGGCGCTCTCCCCGAAGATGGTCACCTTGTGAAAAACAATATTTTAATTTGTTGTGTGTGAATCACTCTCACTCTCACTCATACAAACACACACATTTGTATTTTTACATTTCTATCATTGTGTGGACAAGAAAGCCAGAAATCCATGTTCTCTATTAACCAAACCCTAAACCAAACACTACTATCAATCACCTAACCTTTATCCTTAAACTTAACCTAGCCCTAAACCAAACCCTACTATCAATCACCTAACCTTTATCCTTAAACTTAACCTAGCCCTAAACCAAACCCTACTATCAATCACCTAACCTTTATCCTTAAACTTAACCTAGCCCTAAACCAAACACTACTATCAATCACCTAACCTTTATCCTTAAACTTAACCTAGCCCTAAACCAAACCCTACTATCAATCACCTAACCTTTATCCTTAAACTTAACCTAGCCCTAAACCAAACCCTACTATCAATCACCTAACCTTTATCCTCAAACTTAACCTAGCCCTAAACCAAACCCTACTATCAATCACCTAACCTTTATCCTTAAACTTAACCTAGCCCTAAACCAAACACTACTATCAATCACCTAACCTTTATCCTTAAACTTAACCTAGCCCTAAACCAAACCCTACTATCAATCACCTAACCTTTATCCTTAAACTTAACCTAGCCCTAAACCAAACACTACTATCAATCACCTAACCTTTATCCTTAAACTTAACCTAGCCCTAAACCAAACCCTACTATCAATCACCTAACCTTTATCCTTAAACTTAACCTAGCCCTAAACCAAACACTACTATCAATCACCTAACCTTTATCCTTAAACTTAACCTAGCCCTAAACCAAACCCTACTATCAATCACCTAACCTTTATCCTTAAACTTAACCTAGCCCTAAACCAAACCCTACTATCAATCACCTAACCTTTATCCTTAAACTTAACCTAGCCCTAAACCAAACCCTACTATCAATCACCTAACCTTTATCCTTAAACTTAACCTAGCCCTAAACCAAACCCTACTATCAATCACCTAACCTTTATCCTTAAACTTAACCTAGCCCTAAACCAAACCCTACTATCAATCACCTAACCTTTATCCTTAAACTTAACCTAGCCCTAAACCAAACACTACTATCAATCACCTAACCTTTATCCTTAAACTTAACCTAGCCCTAAACCAAACCCTACTATCAATCACCTAACCTTTATCCTTAAACTTAACCTAGCCCTAAACCTTAACGGCAAAAACAAAAACCAAAAGTAGCCCAAATACTAAACCTATGCCACACTGTAATTTAAATCTAAACCTAATCCATAAACCAAAAATCGCATTCAAAAAAACCTGCGGAGGTCAATCTGTCAGGTTATTCTATGTTTATAACATACACACACACACACTTTGGAAATATCACCTGTTTGGGGTTTCCTCCGAAGAACTGGATGTTATCCTGCACCCACTGGAGGGCCATGCGCTGGTCTAGGAGACCCACGTTCCCTGGGGCCTCCAAGGAACTGTGTAGAGCCATGAACCCCAAAGCCCCGATCCGGTAGTTCATGGAGACTACAATCACCTTCTCTGAGTGAGCCAGGTAGCGGCCGTCATAAACGTCCAGGGACGCAGAACCGCTGTAGGTAATAACAATACAAAAAGGACCTTTAGAAGGCGAGACACTAACTTACAATGAATGATTTAGGTTTCAAACCAACAACTTAGCAATGATAGCTTGTTATTTACGTGTAGACCCCTCACTAATAAATATAACATAGAAGACCCTCCCCTGTAAATGAGGAGGACGTGTCTCCCATGGGGTAACCATAGTAATACATGACCAACAAAAGGAAGATATTTAGACAACCCAAATGTATACGTGCTGAAACACTGTGCTGGATCACTGTGCTGGATCACTGTGCTGGATCACTGTGCTGGATCACTGTGCTGAAACACTGTGCTGGATCACTGTGCTGGATAACTGTGCTGGATCACTGTGCTGGATCACTGTGCTGAAACACTGTGCTGGATCACTGTGCTGGATCACTGTGCTGAAACACTGTGCTGGATCACTGTGCTGGATAACTGTGCTGGATAACTGTGCTGGATCACTGTGCTGGATCACTGTGCTGGATCACTGTGCTGGATCACTGTGCTGGATCACTGTGCTGAAACACTGTGCTGGATCACTGTGCTGGATCACTGTGCTGGATCACTGTGCTGGATCACTGTGCTGGATCACTGTGCTGGATCACTGTGCTAGATCACTTTGTTGGATCACTGTGCTGGATCACTGTGCTGGATCACTGTGCTAATCTCTTCAGTGTCAATTAGATGCATGGTTTTCAACCATGGTTTGTTGGCCCTCTCCGACCAAGCTCCCTCTGAGGATGTCACATCGAGGTGTGACCCCCGCTCTGACAATATTAGCTGGCTAACTCTGATTGGAGGGCGTAGCCTGTTGTGGATGGGCCAACGACACAGTTTTGAATGGACAGGTCAATGGTCACAAGCGGGTTCAATGACTTGTCTGTCCCTTTATCTCCTACGTTGGCTGTCCTTAAGAGCGGTGAGAATGCGCCTTTCCCTTTTGTCCTCTTTCTCTCTCTATTCTCTCTTTCTTTTTCTTTCTCTCTCCTGTCGTACATCCTTTGTCTGCCTCAGATCAGGCTTAGATAGATCTTAAGTCTTCTAGTGGTTTTATGTGATTTATCTACAGTACATTTAAATGATAACTGTTACATACCTGTAGAAACCTCCTCCGTAGATCCAAACCATCACTGTGAGGTTGTGAGGTCTAGGGGAAGTAGGAACCCAGATGTTGAGGTAAAGACAGTCCTCACTCATCTCCCTGTTGGAATCAAATGAAATCAGAGTTTATTTTCATCTCCCGGATGGAATCGAATCAAGTTTGTAAAAAACTGGAGGCCTAGCTAGTTACCGACATAACTAGTATTCTTTAAGCTGTATTAAACGGTAGCTAAAAATAGTGCAATGTAAAAGCAAAACATGAATAACAAAGAATGCATTTCAAAGGGCCTAATTCCTTTTCACAAAGGGGTCTTGGTCTAAACATGAGCCCTGCAACAAGAATTGAGGGCAATTTGAATTGCAGAAGAATATGCTAATAACTGTACACCTTAGAAACTGTTTGGGTTCTAATCTGAGAACACTGTTAAGGGTCAATGTAAAAGTCAATGTAAACCTGTTGGGGTTCCACATCTCTGATCCCTGGAACCCGGGGAACGACGTGTCAACAAACTGGTAGCAGGCGTTGGGATAGGAGGTAGCTTCGAACACGCCCGACCACGCCTTTTTAGGTTCCGCCTTACGGAAACGCTTCTTGCCAACTGGAGGCTCGCCGAACGGGACTCCCAGAAAAGCAGTCACGTGATTGCGGTCCGGCGTTGGTAAACGGATGCCCCGCACACGGCCTAGCCTCGTGGAAACCGTGAGGTCCGAGGGTTCACTCTGAGAGGAGGACAGGGCGGCGAGGAGAGAGAGAAGGAGAAATGGAAGGAGGAAGGTGGCGTAGGGCTTCATGATGTTGATTCCTTGCGGTCTCTGTTCTGTCTATAGTCCCACAGGTCTGGAGATAGGGAAGAGCAAGAGAGAGACGTGTAAGTAGAGAGAGAGAGAGGGAGTGGGGGAGAGATGTGTTGAAGGAGATGGGGGGAAGGAGACAGGTAGGGAGAGGGAGGGAGAGAGACAGGTAGGCATAGGGAGAGAGAGGGGAAAAGAGAGGGAGAGATGAAGTGAAGGAGGGAGGGAGTGAGGAATGGAGGGAAAGAGAGGAGTGGGGGAGTGATGGAGTGGAGGAGTGGAGGAGGGAGAAAGAGAGATAGTGAGGGAAGGAGGGAGAGCAAAGAAGAGAGACAAAAGATTATTAAAAGTGACACGGAACAGATGACACAAAGGGGAGAGTTGGAGAGAACGAGAGAGAGTGTGAGAGAGGGATTAAGAGAGGCAGTGAGAGGGAGAGAGAGAGTGAGAGGTAGAGAGAGAGAGAGAAGTGGACATAAAGGGACAATGGTTAAGAGACCTTAAACAATATAAAATATCAGTACAGCAGACCTGTTACTCTTAGGAGTGAGATTAATCAGACCGTGTTAATGTGGCTGAAAGCTTCTCTAAATCACACCATTAATCACTGCTTTGGTTCTTCTTCAGTTTTTGCTTGTCTCTTCCAAGTCTCAGTAACACACACACTGACTTAAACACACCTGTGATGTTGGAGATTGTTGACGGTTTGTGTTGGGTGGTTGCCATAGCGACGGGATTAGTTTGGGATAGGGGTGCATGACTGCCGCTGCAACCTTGTGTGTAGACTATTTCTGTTCTCCTTCCCTTTTTGCTGCATGTATTTCTATTCTCGTGGTGTCACAGCTTTCCTGATCTCCACGCACGCACGCACGCACGCACACGCACACACACACACACACACACACGCACAGGCACAGGCACAGGCACAGGTGTGCACACACAGCTGTGTAGGAAAATTGGTAATGGATTCTTACACAGCCTCCCACACACGTATATCTATACCTTGATTAATGTTGGACTGATTGATCCACTGATTTTATTGATTTGACCAAAAATACATATGAAGATGCCTAAAGACAAATTATAAAGATAGAAAAGATAAATTTGAAAATGATTATGATTTAGAACCAAAATAGAAACTGCCATTGCCAACAACAGCCAGTCTTCCTGGGGTCCAACAAGTGACATAAAAACTAAAATACAATAAAAATATCACTATTTTGTAACGAAAGAGGAAAATAAGAGACAGAAGAGAGAAAAAGAAATTATTAAAAGATATAGGTAGACAGTAGAGAGAAAAATAAGATCAATTAACATTAAGAAACTTGACAATGTACAGTATCAATGAGCATGGCCTTGCTTTAAAGAGAGGCCAGCACAGGCAGACCTGGCTGTGGAGAGAAAACAGGCTGCACAATGTACACAAAAAGAGGTGGAAACGGAGCTGCACTTCCTAACTTCCATCCAAATGCATGCCTAATCTCTTGACTATTAACATCAATGTTTTTTTCAAATAGGTATCTTCCTTAGTCATTGTTACAAAACTGTATATAGTAATTAATAGAACTTTTTAAATGGCTTTGAAACTTTTGTGTGCTTAATATTTCTTAGCATACATTTCTTCGACTTATTTTATCTTTCAGTTTGAATTGTTTCGCCAACAAGTGTTTCTCATGCCAATAAAGCCCTTTAAATTAAAGAAAAAAAAGTGAGAGAGGGATTAGTGATGGTTCATGTTTATGTGTTTGCTCACGCGGGCCATTGTGTGGTGTTTGTGTGTGTGTGTGTGTGTATTTGAATGTGTGTTTGAGTGTGTGGATGTCAACGTACCGTATATTCTCAAAAGTATGTGTGCGTGTCTAAGGGAAGAGTCTAGGCAGTTACTGGGGAGATCCAAAGGAAAACTAAAATGATGCCGGTCGGCCTCCTACTCCAAAATAAGTGCACCAAGTGACCACAACCTCAGAGGACTGTAGTAAAAGTGCTCTTCATAGTAGGGGAATAGGGCCCCGTTTAGGACACAGGTGGGGTGTCTCAATTGAGTTATTAATATCTAAAAAGGACAGCTGAGGGGCGGAAGTGGGGAAGGAAGGGGGGAAGAAAAGGGGGGGGGGTGAGAGGGGAATGAGAGGAGCAAGAGGGGTCCGTTCTAGAATTAGCTACTGGAATCTGCGTATGAAGTTCACAGGGGGATAAGTTTCAGTGTGCGGGGCTTACGTCGCTGCCATATATACATTAAATCCACACGCACATGCTCCCCACACCCCCAACACACCCCCACCACACTCCAGCCACACCCCCACCACTCTATGTCTTTTTCTCCCCCCGTCCCTCTCTGTCTTGGTCGTCTCTTGCTCACTCCATCTCTGTCTCGTTCTCTGCCTGAGGCTGAGTGTGAACTCTGGCATGGTTGCTTTGGTAACGCTGGGCCCACACTGCCTACTGCCTCCTCTTCCTCCCTCCCTCTTCCTCTCCTACACTCTACCTAGCTCCCCGGTTCTCTCTTCATCCCGCCTGGCGCTTGTACCTCCATCCTCTATTTCACGCTACAGCCACTGATCTTTCTGCCAATGTAACACCCAAGTCCCTGTGCTTTATTAAAGGGATAATTCAGGGTTTTTAGGAACTATGTCTTTTTACGTTCTAATTCAGTCAGGCAAATTCACGCACACTTGCTGAAAGTCATCAGTAACAACTTGCCAGCTCCTTTTACTCAATATATGTTTATTTTACTGATAATTGGAAAAAGTCAGATTCTGTCCACTTCCTTATTGTCTGTCCATAATAAACAAGAGCTCATTTTAACCTCGACTCTCAAATCTGTACTAAGATCTCACTCTCCCTTCCTCTCTGTTACCTTCTGTCTATCCATTTCCTATGGCTCTGTTGTATCCTTCCTCCACGAGATTTCTAGACATTTTCTGACCAGTCTTCAGCGCGACACACGATAGGGAGGAATAGACTGATTCCACCCCCCTAATGCAATAAATGGAAGGTCAAGTGCCACTAGCAGCAATGGCACCGGTGACATCACTCCACTGTCGTTGGTCTAACAGACACACCACTGAAATGAATGTAATCTGACCTGTGACAATAGTAGCCTCACTGCACACTGCTTCTGAGAGAGCAAAACAAAATGACCATACATAGACCCATATAGGCCTCTTATAGATACACTGGTAGGCCTACTGCTGTACTATATTTAAACAATAAGGTATATGGCTAAGGGCTGTCCTTAGGCCGGACACAAGGCAGGACATCCAAGCTCTGTATTGTGCCATGTTATCAACACATCCCTTAGCCCACCCCCCCACACACACACACCCACACCATAGAATTCCGTTGTCATGATGTGCTTGACTCGCGCATGAGAACTTGGCTCCTGAACTCTTTACAAGAACAAGGACTGGACATTTTTCCTTTCTCTTGTAGTAAATATTTGTTTTGAACACTTAGCGCAACGCTTTGGTAGGTGTGTCTAATGTCAAGTCACGTAATAGCGTCAACATTGCCTAAACGGAGGCCTCTGTTATCCAGAAGCATTCATGGCAGATCCATGAGTAAAACCAATAAAAACATCTCTCCTAACAACTGCCAATAAAAATCTATTTGGGTCACAGAGGAATTATTCAATACGGCTACTTCAGAATGCAATAATTGATGACTTGACACTACATCTGCATGACAAGGTCAGCAAATCTCCAACCTCAAATATACAACATAGTAATTCAACAGAAACTGAACAGCTGGAAGGTTTGGCCGAACTACAGAGAAATAACCAGAGACTCCTTTGCACTTTGGGCTTGAATCTGGCTCACTGAATTTCAGCATTTCCACTTTTATGTCAAATAAAGAATCCTCTTTCCCAGCTTACTTTGGCGTCAAAACGCCTGTGACAAATATTCCACTCTCCCTGCGAAGGTGACAATGCTTGGCAGAAGGACCTTTAATGGAGTTCTCTACTATGCTAGAACACACATTTGTATATATTTGACATTAAAAGTCGGAAAAAATGGGAGAGAAAACACTTTTTGCTGAATAGCAGTGAGCCAGATTCAAACCTGCGTCTGTAGAAGTGTGAAGGAGCCTCTGGTTATTTCTCTTTATTTATATACATGCTATGCATTTTTAACATCTATAAACATGAGATCAGGGCTTACTTTCTCCTCCTGGTACACAAAGGGTCTCAAGCAGCAAGTTAAGAAAAGATCCAAGCCCATTTGAAGTCTGTGGTTTGATATTATATAAATATTTAATATATAAATATATAAATATTTATATATTATATATAATATATTAAATATTTATATAATATCAAACCACAGACTTCAAATGGGCTTGATCTTGGAAGTCATTATTCAAGAGATTTTATTATTCAATAAAACCTCTTGAATAATGACTTCCAAGACAGTAGGCCTGATCAAGAGATAGCAGTTCTGATACAGAAAAAAAATCACAAAGTGAGATGGTTAACGTTCTTCAAAATTTGTCCAAAACATACCAAAGGCACCTTTTTAGGGTTAAGAAATGAGCATCATATTATATACAAATCTCTGCTTTGGCAGTGTGGGTGTTTAGCTTGTGAGGAGTTAATGCAATGTCAGTAGTATAATCTCTCTACACAATAACACAGACAACGATTCTCTTTTTTCTGTAGTTATTCCCCTGGCTAGATGGTGATTGAAACAGGTGTTTATTCCTGGTGCTGAGCTAGATGTCACAACATTAGCTACAGCTTACTCATATCTGTGTTGTGCAAAAAATTGTTGTGGAATACCAGTTGGAGTAGCCAGTAACAGTTAGTTTTGATATATTTATTTAATAAATACTAAGTGGAGTGACTTCTGTCACGGTAAGGTGAGGACCACATGTCTTCACCGCGTGTTTCCCGCTATCCCGGATTAATGTACTCATCCCCGGATTCAATCATTGTCTTATCTCGCATGATCATTCACACAAGGTAGAAATGTTTGTCCTCTGCTTCCCCTGTTTGTGGTTCATTGTTGCAAATCATGTATTTAGTCTGGGCGAGTACTTGTAGCTGTTTTGTATGTTAGTAGTCGCTACAATCATAGTCTATTGTTTTCAATCATAGATCGTAAATGGCAAGGCCGAAAAAACACTTCTGAAACGTGATCTCCAATCAGACGTCAGGATCTTAAACTGTCATGAGTCTGTCATGGATTTCCTGACATGGGCTTGGGAATACTTTGGCAAACCTTTGTCAGTCAACACCATTCGCCACTGCATCCACAGATGCAAGTTAAAGCTTTATTATGCAACGCCGAAGCCATGTCACATCTGAGATGGACAGCACCACAGTGGAATTTTGTTTTGTGGTCTGTTGGGTCAACATTTCAAATAGTTTGAAATGGAAAAGGACCATCCAAGCTGTTATCAGTGTTAGGTCCAAAATCTGTCATGGTACGGGGGTGTGTCAGTGCCCATGGTACGGGGGTGTGTCAGTGACCATGGTACGGGGGCGTGTCAGTGCCCATGGTATGGTTAACTTGCACATGTGGGACAACATATGCTGCCATCTAGACGTCGTTAGTTTTTTCCAGGGATATCCTTGCATTTTCCAACAGGACAACTCAAAACCACATTCTGCCTGGATTACAAGTGCATGGTTTCATAAGCAGAGAGAATGTGTTGCGTATTAAGAAGCGCAAAACAAACACGCAACGAAGGCCTGGTACATCAGATTTTAAATGAGTGTATTTTTCCAAAATAAATTTCATTCAAAAAGTTAAACATCTAATAATGTGTTTTCAATATAGTACAGGAAGAATTAGATTTTAAAATTACTCTTTTCTTTGCATTTTCCATATTATTCCAACTTTTTCAGACATGGGGTTGTACAAATAGAGTAACTCTGCAGCCATCTTATCGAATGTGACTTACAATCGTGAGTTCGTATATTTTCATACTGGTGGAAATTAAACCCTATGGCTATATATTCGTCATTCTCTAACTAAGTGAGCAACCCATGACCAGTACTCAACCCTGTGGTTTAACCTGTAAAGCTACTGGTCTAGAGAGTCCTTAGAGGTATCCTAAAGACTCTGTCTGACCCAGATCCACTGTTAATTATCCTATGAAAGGCTCTAAAAATAAAAATAATAACAGTGTTTTACAATCTCATTATGGCTAAGCAAATCGGCAAACATCACTAGATCTATTTTTTTATGAGAATTGGCTACATGCTAAGTGGTGATCTAAGATATTTCAACCCCATCTCCACTATTTAGATTATTCAGCACTTTAATATGTACAATTCTAGATCGCAACTCCAATGCATTCATCATTTTGTTTCCAGGTATCGTACCAGCAATAGAGCGAGAGGCTCTAAAGGCTCTGTTTTTATTAGTTGCTATTTTGTTCGTTTGCTTCACTTGTTTAAAAAAAATGCACAGTGTTTTCATTTAAATTCATAACCATAAGTTTGTATTCAACAAAAACACGTGAACCATAATCGATGGTACCAATAAGGCAATACTTTCCATGTCAAAGAAAAAAGAAAATATGTAATACCAGCTAATAATACCATAAACACAAAAACTTATTGTATTATCACAACTACTACTATGGCTACAACTATCATGCATATAACAACTATTAATACTACAAAATTATTACTAATACTATGACAACAATTGAAACTATTACTATCAATATGATATTACCATAACAAAAATTACTACTACTCATTTCATCTTCGTTGTAAGGTTCGGACTTTTCTGTACTCCTCTTGGCCGGCGCTGGCATTCCCCCCTGCCGGCTGAGATGGTAGTGACAATGAACTTTTCGGTTCTACTCGGAGCCAGTGCTGATGCTTCCCGAGTCAACGAGGAGAGAGCAATCATGGACTATTGAAGTCACCTGTGTCTGTCTGTGCACCTGTTACCTGTTTCATTGTTAGTGGGGTATTTAAGTCCTGTCTTGTCTGTCCGTCAGTGTTGTGGTGTAATTCATGTTACGTGTGTGCAAAGGCGTGTGTTGATCTCCAGTGTTTCCCTGTACTAGGTACAGTCTTGATTTACTCTGTTTTGTTGCGGATATCCGAAGTGTTCGGTTTCAGTCCGAGGAAATAAACCCTTATATTGAGTATATCGAGTACGAGTCTCCGCGCTTGTGTCTGCCTGCTACCATCACACCGCATTCGTGACATTCGTTATCTTGAACTGAATTACAACAAACCTGCTACTGGTGATATACAGTTAGGTCCGGAAATAATTGGACACTGACACAAGTTTAGTTATTTCAGCTGTTCACTAAAATAAATAAAAGTACAGTAAAATACGGAATTTGGTCTTAAAGTGCAGCCTCTTTTAGTTAGAGGGTAGTCGCCTCCAAATTGGAGGAAGGGTCTAGGAATTATACCTTTTTAATCAAGGGACCAAAGAAATCGAACAATTGTCTCAAAAACTGTTTGATGGACAGGTGTGGGCTAATCCTTTTTATTTCACCATCAATTAAGCAGGAAAAGGGTTTGGAGTTGATTCCAGGTGTGGCATTTACATTTGTACGCTGTTGCTGTGAACCCACTACATGTGGTCAAAGGAGCTCTCAATTCAAGGGAAACAGGCCATCCTGAGCCTGCAAAAAATAATCTATCAGAGAGATATAAGGAACATTTGGAGTGACTCAAACAAACGTTTAGTGCATACAGAGAAATAAAGAACGCACTAAAGAGCTCTGGTTAGAAGACAACAGCGGTGGATGATGATAGGATCCTTTCCATTGTAAAGAAAAACACAAGTGAACACTCCAGGATGTATGGTCATCGTTATCCAAGTCAACCATAAAGAGAAGACTTTACAAGACTTTACAAGAAAGATGGGAAGAAAAGTGTATGGAGAAAGCTTAGAACCGCTCATGATGCAAAGCATACCACATCATCTGTAAAACATGGTGGAGGCAGTGTGATGGAATGGGCATGTATGGCTTTCAATGGCACTGGGTCACACGTGTATCTCGTTGTATTCTCACACACACACACACACACACACACACACACGTTTCTTTTGCATTTTAGTGACACGTGCACCCTGATCTGTCAGTTTGCGTGACAGTTTGATGAGCGGCACGGGAATTGATGGAATTTTCCGTTTCACCATTCGCCCGGCTAATGTTTCAGCCACCAGACTCTGGCTTTACACATTCAGAGCACACACAAACACTCAAAAAGCACACACACACACACACACACACACACAGACACACACAAACAAACACACACACACACACACACACACAGAGCACACACACACACACACACACACACACACACACACACAGAGCACACTTTGTACATAACCAGACCACACAATAAAACAGGTATTGAAGTAAGGTATCCACACAATACGGTATAGTGTTACAAAGAGCATATTGGTAATCCAGTCTAGGCTTATTCTATTGAAGATAAAGCTGGTGATTGAAGGATCAGAGTGAGAGGGTAGTGGAACAGAATCAGATAGATTCTGAATATGAGATGGCCCACTCATCAAAACAATTACCACAAAACATTGGCAAGCAGGATGAGAATTCCATTAAGGCATAACATCTCCCCAGAGAGGGCATTGGTCGGTGCTGTAAATGACAGTGAAGGCTAATCTTGATCGTATAAACAGCAGAAAAAATATTCAAGTTAAGTTATATGTTTAGGGTGGGGGTGAGGCATTGAAGCACACAAAAAAGCAGGATGTTCTACAAAGAAAACAGGCTTTTGTTTATGACCACAATTACAGAATGAAACCATAGAAGACCTCAAAGTGGTTAGACTATGTAAAGTCTATTTAACTACTTAAGACTTTATTGCTGGTATGGATTAATATAATTAATACAAGGGTAATCACTTCTCACCCAATAAGGGCCGAAGAAGCCTGCAGGTTTTCTGTCCTACCTTATCATTATGTGCACTCACCTGGGTCCAGAGTTGAATTTGAGAGATATATAGTACCAATAGGTGTTAATACTGATCGTTGGGAGTGAAAAGCTATTTCACGTTTTGTGTTTTTGCCGTAGCCATATATACCTGATTCAAAACATCACATAAGTTCTACACTATAGCCAGACGTGTTATCTAACTGTGGGATATTTTAAGTGTCCATTTTCGCTATTTTTGGGGCGGGTCTTTTATCAATTTTAGGGGCTATAAACAGACAGTTGAGGCGTGCGGGTGTAACGAGGAAACGGTGACAGGTGGTAGTTGATGTAAACAACAAGACTTAATTGCATCAAGTACATTTACTGCCCCTTACTCTTGCTCGATTGCTACTATCCTCCAGGCACAAGTTGGCTCCTGC
The DNA here is from genome assembly GCA_029465975.1 of Dallia pectoralis. Lineage (NCBI taxonomy): Eukaryota > Metazoa > Chordata > Actinopteri > Esociformes > Umbridae > Dallia > Dallia pectoralis. The sequence goes on along the minus strand of CM055735.1, from coordinate 4,450,412 downwards.
TACTTTTAATCAAATGATTGGGGATCTATCAATCAATCAGTCTAGGCAAAGGGAGTCACTGGATTTAGATGTCTACTTTAGATGTTTGTCCAGCAATCAAACAACATAAATCTGAGCCCTGGGTACTACAGTCTTAAGTCAGTGCAAGCCTCAGGTGAACATTACTTCTGGGGTTCAGTATATGAAGATAATTCATCATATTAGGTGTAGTCTGAAGGTGGCATGTTATGGCAACAAACCAAGACATCTTATTTTGACAGCTGCGATAAAAACATGGCTATGAAACATCAAGGTGCGCGCGCACACAGACAGAGAGACGCACGCACACGCACTCACCTACACCGGCAAGATCAGGCTAATGTCAAGACTACACAACAATCGCAGCATTATCACACTGTTTGTGTGTGGATAGAAAAGTCATCTATAGCTCTAGACGAAGCTATCATGGTTGTATTTACAATCATATCGTGAAACTGGATAGGCAAGTAGGCAAGGTCAGTCTAAAAAATAGACTACCTGATAACAATAATAAATACTTTATAAGCAAATGCCATGTTTCTCATCTAATTGGTTAAATGTGTTTTGCAACATTTTAATATATAAAAAAACATGCCTAGTCAATAATAATGTGTTGTGTTTTACGTACAGTGTCCTTATTGACAACCAGTCGTACAGTGCAGACCACGGTCTAAGAGAGCAATTTAAAATACGACTGACGCAAAATCTGAACCGAAACCGATATGCGCGAGGACAGTGACACCAACAAACACACCAACACACACATGCGTCTCCCTGTCTCGCCATGGAAGGCGCCTCTCACAAACGCCACAGGGACAGTCCACAACCCCTCAACCATCCTACTATAGATTAATGCCCATCATCATGTTGCCTGAGTGAATTCATGTATTCATTCATATGAATGCATTCAGCCGAGCGCGCGGGTATTCAGAGGCCGTTGCCTTACCTGAGTAGTTGTGGGTGCTGGGTCCAAACGACCGGCTACTGTCACCGTTTCGCTGAATCCCCCGAAAGGCAAAGCTTCACTCCTCCTCCCGTCACCGTCTCTAGACGACGCTAACCCAATGTCACTAGCACAGTTAAGGGGACTGAGGAAGAATTTACAGTCGGGCAGCAAAGACGCGCGTTTAAATAAGGGTGTTCGCTCTCTCTGTCAGACCTATATGTCTGTCTGTTTATTGTGCCCCCCTCTCTCTCTCTCTCTCTCTCTCTCTGTCAGACCTAGATGTCTGTCTGTTTATTGTGCCTCTCTCTCTCTCCCTATTATTGAGTGGAGGTAGGGTCAAAGCCGTACTATGCTGTTATGACGACAGGGGGAGACTGCAGCTGATAAAGCTCTTCCACAAATGGGAAAAAAAATAGTAAGCGTCTCCGAGGAACTCTCGCGAGAAGAAACGCAGATTCCCAATCGCCTCTTCTGGTTAGCAGGATGGTTTGTCAATACACATTTTATGGAAATGTCCTATTTGGTGATGTGTGTTACAATCTAGCACTATTATAAAATAATTTGAGTCTGTTTGAGCAATTTCATTGCTTTATTGGCCTGACAAATCCTGCCAACGCAAATGGAAAATTTGAAAAGATCAAAAGAAAACCTATTCATATTTTTAATTCAGAAGATGGACAGAGATTGTATTGACACAATTATTGAAACCCAAGAATGAATAATTAGTAGCAGAGCTGTTGTTCTCAATAGCCATGGATGATATTCCTGCACCTCTATACTAGCAGTTTGAAAAATTGTTTCCGATTCATCAGATTTGAAACACACAAAAATATTAAAATAAGTTGTTGTTCAGCAATTTGAAAATGTTAAAAAAACATGAGAAAGTAAATTCATATTCTCTTTTTTGTGAACGAAGTGAACAAATCAAAGTTATTTGAAATTGCCATTGCAAAAAATTATCTAAAAAAATTGCATTTAAAAAACTATATATATTTTGTAATTTTATATTACAACAGTACTGTTAAAAACAAACAGTTTAGTTAATGTAAAATGAAATATTTGTCTTAGAACTTCATGCTTTACATCTTTCTTCAAGCTTTCTTCCATCAAGCAAGTGTCAGAATAACATCACAGGTGACATTCCGCTCTTGTTGACGTATCTCTGGCACCAGCTTGCTCATGCTCTTCATTTGTGGGAGAGCTGCAAACTAAAAAAATATAAGTCAGTCGTTGACTGAATTTGTAAGATAAAACATTTATGGAACGTTTTTAAGAACTCACTGTTTCTTGTAACAACACAATAATACAAATAATATAAATCACGTAAATCAGGAAATGACCATTCCATTTTTCTTGGAGGTTTGAACAGATGAAAACAGAGGAGACAAATCCAGAAAGAGGACGGTGCCTGAGTGAAGCCACTGGGGTCGTCGTAAAACAAGGCTGAGGGAAAGAGACAAAACTTTATCAGACCAAATACACCGCTGTTCTATTTCTCTGCCAGCAAACATTAAAATGTCCCTCCCTCCATTGTAAACTGGATGGTGTCTGCCCTGAATGCTTATTGGCTGGAAGCTGACCATAATACATGTATAAGATAAGACAAAGAAAAGCTAGTGCTGTCCGAATTACATTGGTAACCAGTTTAGTATAGCAATAAGGCATGATGGTACTGTACAATTTCGTAAATATACCACAGCGAAGGGCCGTATCCAGGTCCTCTATGATCATGAATGTTGGGGGAGTCACTGCCTCCTAGCTGTGTCCTTGTGGGTTTGGACAAAACACTGTGCAAATGGCAATGGATTGGCCCGGATTTGACAGGTTATTAATTAAATACTGAACTGCGTCATCGCTCTCTATCAATGCTTCCTTTGGGTCATTCACTATAATCTGGTCAGTAGAAATCACAACATTAGCTGTCACAAAAGTAAGTAATCATCAATGTTGTCATTGACTTGTAATTACATCTTGGAATATTAGCACTTATAATCACATACAGGATATTTTTGGTGACTACATCATGTTTCAGTGAACAGGAATACATAGGAGTACAAGTAAACCTAGTCAGTATTGTCCTTCAAAGAATGTATTGATTAAAACCACAACTCTGACCACAAACCCATGATTGTGATTCAGGGTGTGACGACATGCTAAATTTTGCATTCAGCGCCATTATGACAATTTCAAGAAGGTGCCAAAACTCCTGTTCCTGTTACGGAATGTCAACTACTAGTTAGCTAGCTAAATTAGCTAAAGGAAACGTTACTTTTGCACCATTCACCTAAACATGTCAAATTGTGTGTAATAAAACATCAAGCTGGCAAAAGTTTTGCGCCCAAACCTATATAGCTATAGTCGCCCTCCACGCAGCAGCAACCAAACTAATTCACCTACCAGTGGGACAAATTGTAGAGTTAGGTTACAGTATGACAATACAGCTAATAATTTACATTCAGAAATCTTTCAATAACTAAGCAAAAACGTTTAAAAAAATTACTACAGAGGTATTTCCAATTCAGACAAGCAATGTTTTTCCAAACTTTCCAATATTACTCATGACAGTACTCCCCTGCAAGAGACGGGATTCCAGACCGGCCTTAAAATAATAAATGTCAGGGGAGGGAAAACCCAAAGGAGGTGGTTCTGCCCTTGGAGGCGATTTCAGTCGACTCAGGACGTGGAAGATAAGAACCAGCTCCGGGACGTGGAAGACGGGGACCAGCTTGGGGACATGGGAGACTGGAACCAAATCAGGGACGTGAAAGACAGGAACCAGCTCGGGAACGTGGAAGACAGGAACCAGCTCAGGGACATGGAATACGGGGACCAGCTCGCAGACCCAAAACAGCTGTGCTCCTATTCACAGGATGTGGTCCCCCCTAACACCTTGTGTTGAACACAACTCACCACTCGTGAACATTTTAAGATTTATTTGAGGAATAAGATACATTTGCAGTAATAAGATTTTGTATATTATTGTAACCAAAATACTTTTCAAATGTTTGTTGATGTTGTTCTTCTGTTTTTGTGTTTGTCAAGTGTCAAGGATTGTCATTGTCAAGTTTCCAGAGTTCTGTGCCTGGTTTGCCTGTCTGGAAGGAATAAACCTGTTTATTGAAAAGAGTTCTCTGCGCATGTGTCTGCCCCTTGTGATCTGCGGAGTCAGAGCGTTACAGTAAGTCAATACTGCTGAGTTGCTTTGGATTTAGAGTCAAGAAATATTTGCTAATTAAGAAGAGTGCTAGATTTGCCTTGCCAGGTTATCCTCAAACAGGCACACACACACACAAACGCTTATATCAAGCCAGCATCAATCCATTCCCCGAAGCAAGCCTTGGGCCACATCACTTACTATGACATTCTTGTCCTTCTGAAACACACAGTTGTGAATTCATTTGAGTTCACAAACATAAAAGCATGGTAACTCTCATATATCAGTTTTATTTCAGCCAACATCAATAACTTTCAAGAACAAAACTGTATTATTAAGACACAATACTAACCTTTTGGTATTTGTTCTATTTTATTTTACCAACATGTTTTCTCCATTCTCAATTTAGCTATGGGCAATTTCCTATTAAGGTCTCACACAGACAGACGTTGTTTCAGTGTGCGTAATGCACATTAGATTGACTGACAACGCATGCCTGCCACAGTGCGTGATGAACGTAAAGACGGAAGACGCATGCTCGATACAGTCTGTGATGAGCGTAAAGAGGGACGACGCATACTCGATACAGTCTGTAATGAGCATAAAGAGGGAATTGGGTTCCCAATTCGATCTATTAATAAAAACACACAAAACAAACACAAAACATTTCTCAATTAATTTTTATATAATTGATGACAACAGTATCCAAGTAGCAAAAGTGTCTGTGTGTCACGGATCGTAGTGTGGTGCAGCGGAGGAAGGACGGAGTCAGACACAGCAGCGAAATAGCGTTCGAGTTGTCATTTACTATGGTAGACCAACTTAAACAGAACGCCGTAGTACATCACACACAGAAGTCCATTCATAGGTGCGACGCAGCGCACACAAGATTACCATAAACGTCTATCAACATAGACAGAGAATAAGGCTCCTTTAGAGAGCTCACAAAGCACTACGCGTAACATTTAACAATTCCACACAAAGACCAACCGACACACAGGGAACTTAAATAGTCCTCTAATGAGGTAATGGACACCAGGTGTAGTGATGACGAGACTGAACAAGGTGTGCAGGGGGAGGAGATAACGATGATGGCTCAGAAGACCGGGGAGGACGACCGCCGAAGCCTGCCAGCAGGGGGCGGCACACTGGCTTCTGAGGGAGTTCTCACACTGTGTCCCGAATGCCATTTTATTTTATTTTAAGTGCACTACAAGATGCTTTGTGAGGTAGGTCATAAATGTCTGTGGCAGCCTGGGTGAAGATGATTTATTCCTGGTCCAATCAATTATGTTATAAAATGTTACTGTCAGTCTGGCTGTGTTATTAAACAGGGAGGGAATGGAAAATACAAATACTGCAGAATATCCCACGGCCAAGATCCCCGAGTTTATGCGGAAATGTTTTCCTGAGCAGTAAAAGCTTGAGGACTTATAATAGAACATTTATCTCAACGAAATCTCAATTTACTATTTTAATTGCAGATCTATGCAAAGATTCAGAGTTAGTCCAAACCTCTTTAAAATAATAACAGCAGAACTTTTCAAACCTCTAATATTCTACAACAGCATGGACAAATTATGTAAGGGATAATAAATGAGACTATGTGAGAGAAGAGAGGGAAAATAACACTCAATATGTAATGTATGTTCTGTGTCACTTTAGCAGAGTGAAGCTAACTTTCCGAATTGCATTATATTCCATAACATGCATACAACATAACAGTATGTGCTGCTAACAATTCATTTATTTATCAGTAGAAATGTGACAACATCCACTAATTTACTAAAGTAGCTTGCAAGTTAACTAGCCAGCTACAGAAATAACATCCCCATGGTTAAATACATTTTCACCTGACAATATTAGGGACAAATAGGGACAAAATACACAAAAATATTGTGCATAGAATAGTATGGGAGTAATTGCGCTAATAATTAAGTAAACTGTGTTCACCAAACTATCATCTTAACATTTATTGGAACAATGCCAATAATGTCTTAAATTTGACTTTTGCCAAAAACATGCTTGAAGAGTAAACAATAGCAGTCACTGAACTCAACCGTGCACAGAATCTGTGCAATATAGGGAAATAATGCATGGTCTATATTGTTCTTCAAGCCAATCACAAAGGAGTATTCAACAATGATAAAAGGAGACAATAGAAATGTGTCCAGTTCCAAACTGATTGAGGTTGTGCAAAAGGGAACCAGTGCAAGGTGGATGGCTGTCAATGCTCTCTGGATTTTTCGAACGCAGTTGTCATTGATTATGTGTCTCCTTGTTGGCTGAAATATCAAGCCTCTTCCTCAGCCCAGCTATTAATTCAGCTTAACTCAATCACAACAATTACCAATTACACTGAGACACACCCACTAAGGCAGCAAAAGAGGAAGAGGGAGAAAAAGCAGAGACTTCACATTGGATCCACTACATTATTGGACGATTTTTGAGGAATACTTTTTCTTCTAAGCAATAACATATAACTTGCATTAGTTAATATCACTAAGCAGCGACACATATTAGTTACAGTTATTACATTCATCTAAATATTGCTACAAAGGATAACCACACAAAACAATAAGAGTAAGTACCCCATACTTAAGTAAAGTGGCTATCAGCAAAGCCAGCACTAAAGAAAAAAATAAATAAGAAGGTTACAAGCATCGATTTGGTGGGTGAGGTGGGAATGACGATAAAATAAACAAGGCATTGTAAAACATGATTAAGATGCTCTGACTATCCAACGCAGTCAAACGTTCATTCTTAGAAGAAAAACATTTTGTAGCATGTATAATTTATAGGCTAACCCAAACCATAATAATCCTAACAGGGACAAACCACACCCCTAAAAACCTGGCACTGAATTAAGACAACAACAACAAAACCTGTGCATTAACTCTCAAACGATGAGTTTATATATTGAGGAAAATTACTTGATTGTGTCTAGATAACACAACAATGATAAAAATATCAACAACGATGATGTACAGTATCTTACAAAAGTGAGGACACCCCTCACATTTTTGTAAATATGTGATTATGTCTTTGCATGTTACAACACTGACACTTTGCTACAATGTAAAGTAGTGATTATACTGCTTGTATAACAGTGTACATTTGCTGTCCCCAAAATAACTCAAAACACAGCCATATATGTCTGCACTGCTCGCAACAAAAGTGAGTACACTGCTAAGTGAAAATGTCCATACTGTATATAACTTCCTCTGCGTAGATTAACAAATCTAAAATGCAGCACCCTAAACTCTTATCCTCACGCAGTTGGCAACATCAGCAAAAAACATTAATCTCCTCTCTGAAATGTCTGAATTTGAATTAAATGTTTGCATTAACATTAAGGAAGAGAAAGAGACAGAAAAAAGCAAAAGTCTGCTTTCAGACTATGTGAAAGACGAAGACAATTGGACAAATGAAGGGAAGAATGAGTGAGAGAAGGAGGGAGAGAAAGAGATTGCCAGTACTTGTGCAAGTGTGTTTCTTTTTAAAAATGACCATCCTCTCTCCCAGCCTCTTGACTTTGTGCCGATGCAGACTATCCTTTATCTATCATGTCAAATTAGAGTTAGGGACACACTGTCCATGCCAGACAGCTTTTAGTATTCAACTCCACAGATCACACAGTAGAAGGTCATGCTACAGATGCATTGAAACATCATGCTGTCTTTGCACTTCACAATGGAAAAATAGAAGCAATTTTTCTCCCGATAGATAACTGCACCCACCATCAGACGTCCTAAATGATACAGTGAACATTGTCTCAGATTTTTGGTAATTTAGGACAGGCCTTTTACGATTGTTAAGTGACCATTCTTACATTCGGTTTAAATTCTTTTCGTTGCATCCTGAATGTCTAATAGTAAGTGCCTTTGGGGAGTATGTTGAAGAGTGGTTGTTTCAAAAATGCAAAAATTACCAGGAGCACATTGGATTTATTGGGTGGTGAATGAAGAAAATTTAAAGTCTAGAGTTTCTACCTTCTCGGGGAGAGTTGAGGGATTACGAGGTAAAAGCATTAATCTAGAACAATCTTTCATCTAGTAATCCAGACGAACCAACGGAGTGAGATAACTATAAAGCTTTTTATCAACAACCAAAAAGTACAATGCTAAATGTCTTAAATTACAAATTTGTTAAAATATGTTTATCTGTTTTTAATAGCATGTTAGGTTTGAATATATTTAAATATTGTTTTATCATGGTCGGAACCAATTCCAACGAGTGCGTGTCAACTGCAGAGGTTCAGGACCATGGAGAGCGGGTCTATTGGACCTGCCTGCAATAAGAAGACTTTTGAATGCGGTTCGCCTCCCAAGAAGAGCTGCATGAGGAGGACTGAAAATACAGCTCACACAGCCAGTCCCAACAGGGTGCAGCTAATATATATCAGGCCCCATCACAGGGGCTTTTAAGGAGAAAAGGAAAGCTCAAGAAGGGGTAAGTAGAGACAACCTGCTAGACTTGAGGCAACAACTGACAAGTCAGATAACATTGCTAACCTGAGTTTACCCGGGGTAGCTGAGTGTTTTGCCTGTATTCAGTACTGCCTCTTGTGGTATTGATGAACTTTTCAGATATGTGATAACAGTTCGAACATACTGTTCTGTATATTCTACACATCATGCTTTTTTGTAAATGAATATTGATTAAGTCAATACTATACAGGGTGAGTTGGACAAGCATACACTGGTAGTGTGCTTAGCGGTTTCGTCCTCAACAGCTAGCTACACCTAGGCCCTAAAATCTGAGTGTATGAGGGAGAGAAAGAGCCTTGTCAGAGGGAACGAGTGAGAGGGAATAGTAGGGAAGATGGTAAGGAGAGAGGGGACGTGAGAGAAAGCGCTTTCTCAGGCTAATCTGTAATGGGTTGGTTAAAAGCTCCAGTGTGCTGACCCAGAGCCATTATCTAATTGCTGTTTGGCTGCTGATTGGCTGAACCCATCAATCTCTTTCTCTGGCTTCTGCTGGCTGGCTGGCTCTCCCTGTGCACCTCTCTGCATCCCTCTGTTGCATTTTCTCCCTCTCTCTCTCTTTCTTCCTTTCTTTTTATTTCTCTCTCTCTTTCACTTGCCTCCTATCCTCTTCTCATTTTCTTCAGTCTGTTGCTCGGTCCACCTCTCTTTCCCTCCAGCTGTTTTCGCTGAAGCACTAGTGTCCTCTGTTCTCATTTGTAACCGTCTATTTTTGCAAAAAGCTTTTACCCTACCCGTCTATCCCTACAAACTGGGCAGACGATGGATGCATAAAGAGAGGCAGACAGGCAGACAGGCAGACAGGCAGACAGGCAGACAGGCAGACAGGCAGACAGGGAGATGCATTCATGAACAGATAGATTAGATCATTAAAAGGTACAATCATACAAAAATAGTATAGTTTCATTAACACATAGCTACATAGGTTATACAATACATTGCTAGATCCTTTTTAAAATGAATTGGAGAAACGGTTTACACCATAGAAAGCTTCCCATCTGTTTTCTCTTGCTCTGAGCTTTCATTTTTGAGTCTTACATTGTAGTTCAGCAGCCATGCAATCAGTGAACATCTGTGACTGGATATTGAGCCTGGAGGGGAGTCTCTAGTGTCCAGGAAATAATGACAGACTGTCAGCACCTCCCTCTGGCCAATAGTTGACAGTGCACTAAACAGACAAAATTCAAAGGTAGACCTACACCAAGGATACATTTGTTAATCACATCATGTGACTTTTGATCTGTCTTCCTTCATCCAATACCATACCCATTCAATCCCTATATTCAATATTACTACCTATATTGTACCTTTTCCACTTCCTTCGGTTCCTTATATCAATATAATTATTGCTGCCCTGCTGACTCCAAAACATGTCTGTCAACACGACGCATTGTAGCAGGTTGCTCTCCTTCCTACAGGGATTCTCCCATCCCTCAATGTGGCGCTAGTGTCGGGTACTAGAAAAGGAACATCGCTACAGGAGGACTGTGTGCTGACATAGTGGTGACGACGCACCAGAGACAAAATGGCCAGGGGGGTTTGTTCTAGCCCTGCATATTGAGGTGACATCTCATTATCAGCTAACAAAGGACTCGATGAAGAAACCGAAATAGTAGTAGAATAAGTGTATCGCCAGTGAGGCTATTACCATCTTCAGCGTTTGACAATAATTACTCAATTCCAGTTTGTTAATTACCGGTACTCTTAAGTTTGACACAGTTAAAGTTGACAGTTGACACTTTTCCCAATTATACATTAAGTTATTTAAGCCGACGGGGGCATCACCAACTATTGAAACGAGGAATATACTTATTTTATTAACCATATGAAACATTTCTGTAGTTTTTTAAATGAAAAGTAAAAGTAAGACCTTTAATAATGTTTAACACTGTCCCATTTGCCTTACAATGGTAGAGTGACGGTCAGAGTTTCCTAACTCGCTAAGTAGTTTTAATAATACACACACAATAAACACATTAGCACAGTTAGCACTGAATTCTGAATAATCTCAATGAGCAAAGTTGTTACTAATTCATCCCATCCTACTAAAACAAGAGGCTAAGGAAGTACCTTTCTTAAATTGTTCTGGGACTAAAGATCACAAAAAATGTGTTTTTATGTGGTGTCCCTGCAAGGTGCTAAGGGTCTGTCTGCATATAGAATGGAGTCCAGCCTTGGAGATGCCATGAGACATATAGAGAAGCTCATAGAACATCCTAATAAAACTAAACATAATGTTGTTTACATTGATAAAGGCACAAGCCAAAAAGCTACATGAAATCCCTATTAAGGTATAAACTATTATTTATTATTACTTTGTATCAAATTTAAACTTGCTTGGAAGACCAAACAAGTTTATTTTGTCCCCAGGCACAGTGAATAAGATAGTTTAAAATGATAATTTTGTAGTATATGATGAAGTTTGTAGTTTAGAGTATTGCGGAAGTTATGTGAATCTAGATGTCACCAAGTACTACCACATCCCAGCAAACACGTTACGTAACCACGACCAACCGTGACGTCATGGATTGGTCATGTCGTGACGTAACCTTCTCAAGAGGTTGTGGCAACGTAATCTGAAGGTAATATAATGACCATGGCATCTGGTCATTTCCTAACCTTCCTACGACATTGTGGCAACGTAATCTATAGACCAGCTATGTTACTTACATCACCAAATAATTTCATGTATTTGTATAGCCAAAAACAAATGTGTTTAGTATTATATAGTTGGTGAAAGATCCACAGCAAACCCTGTTCACACTTACTGCATGTTTGGGCCACATATATACACACTATACACATGTTTTCTTTTAAATACACAAACCTTGAATGACAAATTATTTATTGCAGAACAGAAATATGATTTAAATTGGAGCTGATTAATGTGGTTCTGAAATAAATTAGCAATCTGGCCATAGTCAACATACTCCAATTCAGATCGGTCTACTGTGACCATATCAGGAAGGTGGGCGGTGATGTGGAGCTTCCAGTAAAAGAGTGTGCATTTACTCTTGCTAGAATTGAGAAGTTGGAAATGATGGGAAAAATGTTGTCCATCATTAAAGCAGTGTTCAACAAGTGACCGGATAAGAATAGTGTCATTGTCATAAAGGTAAAGGATAAAGTTGAGTGCTATCTGAATGCTAACTAGTAACCTCCCTAGTCTTGTTTTTACTCTGACCCAAAACTTCCAACACTGATAACTGTTTGGCATACACATTGTGAGTGTGGAAAGATGTATGACATTTAAAATGTATACCATTTAAAGCAATGTAAATAATGACAATAAATACACTATGCACAAATTGTACGTCTTCTTACCTTTATTAGAGGTTATATATATATTACTTTAACTGAATTTTGGCTTTGAAATTATAGATTATGTTGCCTGATAAACAGGCAGGCAGTTGGACATAAAGACAGGCAGGCTGAACAGCTTACTCTTTGTGATGTGGTGGAAAAAGCAAAAGAAAAATGCGAGGACTAACAAAGTTGTAATGAAGCATTAAGACCTTAGTGTAGAATAGAATGACACTTTATTAATCCCCGAGGGGAAATTTTTCTGTAACATCAGCAGAACAAATTAAGTAAATCGACAGTACAATTAATAAATAGCAAATTAGAATAGAATGTGATGTAATGCATAAGGTTAGGAGTCTATGAGCAGTCCAGAGTGTGGAGGGGAAAAGGGGGGTACTCTTCCGTGTGGTGGTGATGGAGGGAGAGAGAGAGAGGGGGGATTCTTCCGGTTGGTGGTGATGGAGGGAGAAAGAGAGAGGGGGTCTCTTCCAGGTGGTGGTGATTGAGAGAGAGGGGGGCTCACTGCCGACCAATGCTGAGGTCATCCCCACAGGCAGTGTTATGGAGTCTGATGGTTATGATGAACAGTCAGTCAAGCTGATCTTGGCTATTGATGGAGCCAATACTCCATCCAATACTCCATCCAATACTCCATCCCTGGCATGGTTCACCCCATAACACTCCTCTTTAGTATTGGGGAAATGATGGAATTGAGTTACTGTATCCTCATGTTGGTTGGCTGCTCAGCATGGACCAGTTTAATCCCTGCAACCACTGCAACAAAAGTTTGATCTGCAGTGTCCTGCAACAAAAGGGGGGGTTGTTAAATGAACTGCAATTAGATAGCGTTTTTATCCAAAGCACTTTACAGAGACTGCCTCACATTCACCCATTCATTCACACACTGACGACCGCATCTATTATGCAAGGTGACAGCAGGCTCGCCAGGAGCAGCTGTCTTGCTCATGGACACCTCTGGACCAACCTTCTGATTGACAAACAATCAACTCAACCCACTAAGCCACTGCCACCCCTTGGTTAAATGCTCCCTCCAACAGGACCAGCTTGTCCATCATTATCTGAGCCTATGAAGGACAGTGTTCAGGGCCTCGGTGCAGTTGAGCCAGGGGGTGCCCCTTCTGTTTACAGTTTGGCTGTATCTGGGATTTTAAATGAATGTTCACCAATACATCCTCACTTTAATACAATTTCCCAATTAATATAATCCTAAAAACCCTAACACTTCCTGACAACACTTAATAATCGAGCAGCACTACTTTCTACATGCAGTGTCAACCCAAATAGTTGTGGATGATAATATTAACTAGCTCGAGTTATATCAAGCTTTTGCACGAGCTATATGCACGAGCTACTATGTATTAGCTCGAGAGGCCCGCTATTTTCCTGTCAGTTATTCCACATCTTTACTCAGCATAGGACCACCTTTAGTTTTGCAGTAATATAAGTATTAGATTACCTGATTTTAGCTTTAGTTAGTTATTAGTTACATAGATAGTTTGGTATACGTTAAATACATTTAATAACAAAGCTTTTTCTAGCTACCAACGTCGACTGTAAGTACTATAATACTAAACTATATAAGTATATATATTATTATAGCTATAGTAACACAAAACGGATCTATAAATAAAATGTGTACGTTATATATTGTTAGTTCATATGGTATTGTTGTGTAAATGTGGTATTGTATTGCTTTATCTAAGTTAGCTAATATTAGCTGCTCCTAAGGAGCACTGTTTGGCTAGTTTAAGCTGTTAGCATAAGCTGTTTAGCATAAGAACATCAGGCTACCAACTTAGCTAACGACCATTCCCGGACTACGAAACCAAGGTAATGTACTGGCTAATTGTATTATCCTTACCGTCAACTAGGGTTAATCCACCTCATTGTTCCCAATTTCACTGATAAAATTATTTGTCGATTAGAAAGTTAATTTGCTCATACACACAGAATAAAATGTAGGTTACTGAACATTTTGAAACGAGACTGTGTGCGTCCGTCTGTCACTTCTTCGATTGTTTTTTGGCAGACCGCAACCAGAGCTGAACACCACCACCTACCAGTCTGGAGTGTTAAGACCGGTCACAGTTACGACCGTATGTCCCAATATCAGCCCTACCAACACAAGTCCTTATTTTTAAAATATAACAATAAATCTTGTGAAAATACAATATGTTTTCTTGTGGCGCCTGATACTCACATCCATTATATTTTTCCATTGCAGCTTTTACAGAAGGCCCAGGTTGTATTTCAAGTAAGTGTGTATTTAAAATAAGTATTCCGTACATGTTATTTCTTTTTTAATAAATTATTGGGTTTTAATTGAGCAGGAACACCTCAGGTCATGTTTTACAATTGGGCCATGCTTTGATCTCGCACAACACAATTTCACAAACTATTAATTTTTACAAGAAAATGCAACTAAATAACATTGGTTGTCAGGTGCATATTCAAAGTTTCAACGGTTAATCTCAGTTTAACCTAATTTCATTTGTCCTAGAATGAATGCAAAAAAAAAACTCTACTTAAAAACTTGGAGATCGGCCACAAGGACTCTCAAAAGACTTGCAAGTCAGGCAAAGAATTTAATTTTACAGAGCAAAGATAGCCCTCATCTAGACACTTTCATGTCAGACAGTTGTCATGAGTTATGTGGAAGCGATGGAAGTGAAATGGAGGACAACTGTCATCGGGAGAGTGATGTGAGCTATCATGAAGACAATTTTAAGGAGTCACTCGACAGCTACGAAAGTGGGATGGATTTAACCCAGATGAGTAGTGACTCAGACCTAGACTTCATCTTTGCCGGCACATCATTGGCCGCTGATCTGGCAGCTTGGACTAGTGAGTTCCAGGTGAAGCACAATGCTGTGGACGGGTTACTGAAATTGCTAAAAAAACATGGCCATCCACAACTGCCATCTACTGCCCGTACACTCATGAGAACGGCTAGAGAAGTGAAAACCGTGGAGAAGTCAGGCATGGAGTATCTCCATTATCCTTTGAAGGAGAAGTTAGTTGAGACCCTGGATCGTTATCCGGTTCAACTTGTGACTGATCTTGACACTCTGGAGTTGTCCTTTAATGTTGATGGACTACCTCTATTCAAAAGCTCTGGGAAGTCCATGTGGCCCATCCTCTGTGCAGTAATGCTTAGCCCTGTCACGATTTTTCCTACTGCATTGACATGTGGGACAAAGAAGCCAACTGACCTTGCTTTCCTGGAAGACACAGTGACTGACCTAACTGAAGTTTTAGCAAATGGCCTGGACTACAGGAAGAAGAACATCAAGGTAATTGTGAGGTGCTTTGTGTGCGATGCCCCAGCAAAAGCACTGATCAAGAACACAAAATGTTACTCAGGGTACTATGGGTGTGAGCGATGCACACAAAGAGGAATCTGGTTGAAACGAGTCACATACCAGGAGACAGCCGAATTAAACCTGCGTACCGATGCGTCATTCAGAGCTCAGACGCAGCCAGAGCACCACCATGGTCCTACACCACTGTCTGACCTACCAATTGACATGGTTCAGAGTTTTCCTATTGACTATATGCACCAGGTCTGCCTTGGCGTTACAAAGAAACTTCTTTTTATTTGGTGCAGAGGGGAAAAAGGAATGCGAATCTCTGCCGGACAGGTCCAAGAAATAAGCAGCAGGCTTCTGCAGCTGAAGTCCTCAATCCCCTCCATTTTTGCTCGTACCCCTAGAGGTCTGGATGAGCTTGAGAGATGGAAAGCAACAGAGTTTCGCCAGTTTCTCCTCTACACAGGGAGACTAGTGCTAAAGGGTGTCTTAAGAGAGGACCTTTACAACCATTTCCTGACCTTTAGTGTCGCAATTGGGTTGCTGGTGTGTCCAACACTAGTGCAGCCTCATCACCACTATGCCCAAAACCTTCTACAATATTTTGTAGAAAAAGGATGTGAATTGTATGGAGCCACTTTCCTAGTTTACAACACGCATACCATGCTACACTTGTCAACAGATGCTATTCGTTTCAAAGGCCTGGACAACTGCAGTGCTTTTGTGTTTGAAAACCACCTCCAGACAATTAAGAAGATGGTGCGATCTGGGAAGAATTCCCTGGCCCAAGTCGCCAACAGACTGGAGGAGAATTTGAACAGGCCAATTGCACAGCAAAAAAACAAATCATCAAAAAAAGGAAGGACCAGGCATACCAGTTGGATGATGGAGAGAGCTGTGAGGTTGTGGCAATGGTAGAGAAAGAGGGAAAAGTTCTATGCAGAGTCTACCGCCACCCAGAACCACTTTTCTCTGAGCCATGCAGCTCCTTTTTAGTTGGGGTGTACAAGTATGAAAAGAGGAATATGGTGATGGAATGGATACCTACCACAAAAATTTGGAGGAGGGCCATTCAAGTAGAGAGGAAATCAAGCACAATTTTTATGGCAGTTCTACATCAAGCCTAAGACTGTGCTGAAATATGGAAGAATTTGGTGGAAATTAAATTCTTGTTAAACTACAATACCAAATGGATTTTTTTGAAGAAACACACGCTTCTTGGTAGACATCATTCCAAAAACTTCTATCACTTTTTACAATTGTTTTTCATTTAAATTAAGTCCACTATATGCTTCCATACCGGACAGAGCTGACTTGGGAGGTCAAAACTCTCGGAAGATTGAATGAAGCTTTGGAATTGCAACTTTATGTCACGTTTATTGTCACGGTAAAAACATAGAATTTTAGTCACAAAGCAGTGGTCATTGATTGAGGTTGTCTTTTACTAACTTACCTTTATTAAATCAACAGAATGTACCTCGTTGTGGAGTTTGCTGGGGAGAAAAGTGTTGCAGTTGTGGCAGAATGTTGGACATATGAGGAAGAAATGGTAATTATAAGACGCTATTAACCTTGTTTTTTTTGTGTGGCCATGTCATTAAATATATTGTGCTATAACTTAATGTTTTCTAAATGTAAAATTCTGACATAATACCAGTACTGTAGCATATGTGTACACAGATGCATTTGGTGGTTAAAACAAAATCATACATTTTCATTCCATAACATATGTTAACATAATGTAATCTGGGAGCTTACTGCATTTACACTGCACCATTTCACAAGATTAAATGCAACATGACCATTAATTCTGTAACCATTATGTTCTTCACAACTCACAAAAGCGGTGGTATCTAAAATCAAATATATTTTATGAATTCCAGCAAAAATATTGTTTCTGGCCACCAACCAACCCAACACTGAGAGCAAGAAGACAGGAGCTTCCTGATCAGGAAAGCTGGTGTGTGAGGGCAATTAGAATCTTTGCCAGTACAGGTACAGTATTTGTTTTCAGAATATGGCTGACTAAATAGTGTCACAAAGTCTTTTTACGAATTTCTATGCATGCTTGAGGGAATACGTTTTTGTACTTGCGTACTGCTGATAAATAATAAAATAACAAGGTTCATCATGTGAAATGATTTTCAATATAAATACTAGTTGAACAGTACTTCCCTTAATGTTCAGATTTCTTTTTAGATGACTTTAACAAGGCAATCAGGTGGAGTTTGAAAGCCGAGACAAACTCATCTGTTGAAAGTTTGGATGAGACTCTGCCTGAAAAAGGACCTCCAAAGGCCTACAAAATATCTACAGAGCAGCAGTGATGAGGGTATATAACAGTTTTATTTGAGTAATTTTGCAGGCGCTGTTATCCCTTTTTGACCACATTGTATGACTTTAGATCAGGACCTTGTGGAACCTCCTCCACAAAAAATAAAGAAAATCAAAGGTATGATATTAAATATTTATCTTAAAATATTATCATTTTGTTGTAATCCCAGCATGTGCTTTCGTGGGGATTGTCTAGAATAAGAAAAATATATTTACATGACAAGCATTACATGTTGATTAGAAATGCAGGAACATCTGAAAATGTATGTATTAAGTGCCCTTAAAACCTAATGGTTTAACAATACATATTTTGATAATAAGTACTGGTATACATCTTTAGATTTAATCCATGGACCACATCCACAACAAAAAGCCACTGTGGAAATCAAACAAACGAAAGGAAAAGCAAGGCCTACGCTACCCCCCCCACCCCCCACCTGTACCTTTTCTTCAAAGCAAAGCACCATAAGTAAGTTAACAATTGTTGCAGGAGCATTATAAATAACAGATGGCATAATATCAACTAAGACCTATAAAGAGCATTGACATGGTGTGTTGTAACTCTGCTCTTTCAGATTGTAACTTACAGCCACCAATAATTAATAATAATGCTTGAATTTTATTCACGCAGAAAATAATAGACCCTACACATCCAATGATGGACCCTCAACATTACCTGACATGTGTGATGGTAAAATTATTTTACTTAATTATTTTGCTTTTTATCAGACTATTTGAAAATCTTTGGAATGTCATTGCTTTAAGTTAAAGTGTTTTACAGTCACCAAAATATGTAGCTTGGTGATTACAATGTTCTGAATAGTGCATAATTACCACATTTCTGAACCTGCATTTTGTCTTTTTGTATTTGTGCACACAGACAATGGTAGACCCTCAACACCCATAGGGATACAGCCCTCTAATCTGAATACAGAGATTAAGTTAATCCATGGTATGTGCATTTTTATTCATGGCACAACACTAGTCGCATAGACACCATCCTAGTTTTCTTTATCTCCTCACTTTCTAACATTGACTTTAATCTCTGTCTTTTAAACCTTTTGTGTGTCTCCAATAGAGACACTTAGGGTTCTGATCCAAAAACTGGAAGTGGTTGCAGAGAACCAAAAAGAGTTACTACATCAAGTGAGACGTATGGGAGGAGTTAGACACGGGAGACACCTTTAGAAATGGACCTGGCCAACACTATGGAAGAGTTTTTAAACTTGGAAACACGGCTTCAGGAGCAGCCAGAATTCAAAAAGAGATTGGTGTGTGGGTTAAAATGAGGTTTCCCAGACACAATTCTGGGGATTTTAAGGTGTGAATGTTTTGGCTTCATGTTGAGCTGACAATTTCTGTATTACTTCTGTAGACTCACCATCTGAGTCTGATTGGGGGGCCAACCCAGGAGACTGTGCCAGACGGTTGATGAGGAGCATTGCGACCAGTCATGTCTGGAAGCACTTTAGTCTGCACGGGAAAAGGGGAAAAAGACCTTTCACAACACGACAGTGTACTTTGTCATTAAACGTGAGTTCAATTTTCTTTATGCTTGGTTTATTTACCATAACATTTATCAGTATATTTTTATGACAATACTATCTCATGTTCAGTCAAGTCTATTGGAATGACTCCTACTCTACTATAGGGGTTACTTAAGCCAGTAACAAATGTTACACAAGCAATGAAATCGGTGGATTAATAAATAGACTAATTTTTTTTTAATTGTACTCCGAACAGGGGCTATCATGGTATGCCATGCTGGGTCAGGTGAGAAATTCGTTGAAGACCTGATCACGAATGTGCTTAAACATGCACCAGCTCATAGTAAACTGCAGGTACAAGTACAAACAATTTTTCTTTGTGATTAAACTTCAAAACTGACTAATGCCACATGATCACCCTTTCTAATTGCCAAATAATTACAAAAAAATGGGTCATCCAAATGTATCCACAATCTTATTTAAAATGAGGTTAAGGTCTGCAAATGGTTTGGAGGATGCCTTCTGTTTCAATAAACTAGAATAAGTAGCAGGATGGTTGACACTTACTTACTTCTTTTGGTTGACTTGAAGTGCTGTTCATAAAAAACAACTGTTCATGTCCTTGTTTAGGTGCAGCTGGTCCCAGAATTGGAGGTCCCGGTGGTGCATAATGAAACGGGGATATTGGATTCAAGCGATACAGAGTGACTAATATTTGCATAAATAATGTTTGTTTTATTAATAAAAAACTGAAATAAATGAAAGAATGTCTTTAATTGTAGTTTAGTTTTTGGCCAGTCAAGTTTCATCTGAGAAAAGTAAATGATGTTCCCTTTTCACTGGTGTTTCTCTAAGCGTAAACTATTGTAATAGAGAAACTATTTATTTATATTTGATATTAAGGACAATGCACATACATTTACATTTCTGTAGATGTGCCAGTGTCAGCAACCGGTTACTTTTCAACTGATGTCCTTTAGCCAGATCCATTTATCAAGTCAGCATTATACAATTAACAAAGGAACACAATAAAAAACACATACGTTTACATTACTTCAAAGATATAGCCTACCATAATCAACAATCACTCTTGGCAATGGGCAGAATAATTGTGCGATGTACTACAGATATTTTAAAAAGTTAAGGTGTTCAAAATGTTACTGTAAAATCTAATGGATTAAATGGTAAGCTATACATAAAGATTAGAAGTCGCAAGTATTTAAGACAGACAGCTATTTTATGAATAGGCTTAAGGCTGATGGTGAACAGCAAATGACGAATCCGTAGTATTAACTAACGTTGTCACGACGTACCTGCGACGACACTACTGCGTAACTAAGTTACGTAGTGGCAACCAAAATAGGAACTTCACTTTTCTGGTTGTAGCAACGTCAGATAGTTACGTAAGCGCGATGAAAAATTACCGTCTCACAGCGTCGTGACAACGTAATTGTGTTAGCTGGGATGTTACCTCCACACCAAGAAGCTTTTTTACAGTCTTACCAGAAGAAATCCGGTACTGTCATAGTGGAGTTTGCCGAAAAGTCATTGATGTTTTGATTAATAACGGTTTCTATGCTCAGATGATGAAAAAATATTGCTTTTTGGTGACAAACACCAGAGGTTAAACAATCGACTCTCTGTTGTGAATAATTGTTGTGGCTCTGTGATGTTGTCAAGTGTTTGGAAGTCAAAGTCCATAGTTACTTGATTAGGATTCATGGCTAGAGTAAAATCTGGAAGTGTCACGAACCAGGTGTAGGGCAGGATAAATCCAGGTGTGGTAATACAATGTTTGGTTAATTGATTTCAAAACAAAATTGATAAACTGATAGAATATAACTGGTTTAAATGAAAATGCGCTTGCCAATGCGACTTATAAAAATACAAACAACAGCTACACGGAACAAGCACTCACCTAAATAGTCAACAAAGTAACGTGACATAGAGATAATATCCCACACTAGGCCTCAAGACCCAGTGACTTATA
This sequence comes from Dallia pectoralis, assembly GCA_029465975.1. Taxonomy (NCBI): domain Eukaryota; kingdom Metazoa; phylum Chordata; class Actinopteri; order Esociformes; family Umbridae; genus Dallia; species Dallia pectoralis. The sequence goes on along the minus strand of CM055735.1, from coordinate 4,429,364 downwards.
TAACAAACATTATCACCAAATCTAAACAGCCCCGCTTTAATCACCCATAGCAGATCCTGGTGACTTCAAACTCAGGGAACTGCAACGTCCTCATAGCCCACTAGAGGTTCTCAGTGGGCTTGGAATCGTGGCAACACTTTATATTAAGGGTACGGTAAAAACCATTAATGAATACATGAATGGACATGAATTAATGACTTATAAATGCAGTAACTAGGTGTGCATGTGTTAATAAACACATTAACACCGAAATGGTTACAGAAAGCCTCTTGCTCATCATTGGATCTTTCACCAGCATTCCTCCATAACCCCACAAAAATGATTATAGATTAGCTGCCTCAACCTGTGGGAAATGTAGTTTATGTTTAACCTTTCAGACTATAATAATGTTTGATTACAATGGCATTTTATATATATTAACTTTTGGGAGTTTTAAGACTTAAGGGGTTCTAAAATAGCACACATATTCTGGTGAAACCTCTTTCCAAATCTATAGAACAAAGCTACCATATATTTGACACAGTACCAGCCTTTCTGCAAAAATGTATAATGAGAATAAAAAATCTGCTTTATTGGCCAAGCTTGCATGAATAAACAAGGAAATGGACTCCGAAGTACAACATTTGTAATATAAATATAGTGCAAGGCGGTTCAGTGCAAGGATAATATATAAGTAAATGTAGGATAAAATATACATGAGGTAGATAAGCAGAACAGTGTTGATTGACTTTATTCAGTGTTGGGGTGGGGGCTATTTATGAGCATTCAACAGAGTGACTGCTTGGGGAAAGAAGCTGTCTTTGTGTCAGCTAGTTTTGGCTGTCGCAGGAAATATAACCTCTGCTGGGCCTTTTTCTGGACAGAGTCAATGTGGGGAGACCGTTTTAGAACATGTAGAATGGTTGATCCTAGGAACCTAAAGGAATCCACAGTGGACACTGTGTCGTTCTGGATGGTGATGTTGGGTGGGGAGGGGGGGACTTCTCCTGAAGTCCACTGTCATCTCCACAGTCTTCTTGGGGTTTAACTCCAGGTGGTTCTTGCTGCACCATTGGACCAGCTGTTCCACCTCCTGTCTGTAAGCAGACTCATCACCATCCTGGTCAAAACCAATGACAGTGGTGTTATCTGCAAACTTCAGAGGTGCAGTCATTAGTGTAGAGGGAGAAGAGCAACAGGGAGAGGACACACCCTTGTGGGGCGCCAGTGCTAATACTTGCCACTCCTTGTCCTTGCCAAACAGACTGGCCTTTCAGCAATCTCAACATAAGCAGCTAGATTCACAACAGAGTTGCTCATTTGTTATAGAGGTATTGTAACAAATGTAAATGTAATTAGAATGATAAACAAACTCAAAACCAATAATTTAAAGATACCTAGACAGCTAAGATAAGTCATGTTGTGGTTTGAATTGTTTTTGACGTCATTGTTCAAATATACAACATGTTGTCTTGATTTTTGTTTTTGAGAGCAGAGGCATAATGTTAATCTGCGCTTCTTACAAAAAGCATCCTTCAGTTAACTGTGTTATGTCAGTGTTCTGGACTATTCAAATTATTTTGTTATTGAAACATCATTAACGTTGTCAAGGAAGAATCACAAATACATCAGTGGTGTATCCCAATATCCTTCTTATCAGAAACAGAGTCTATAAAAACCAATAAAGATCTATTCAATTGAACTACTCCTACATGGAGCAATCATTTATTGTCTTTGGCAAGTATAGTATAGATAATCAAGTCTGAAATTGCAGTACAAAACTACATTGCATTCAGCCAAAACCCAATACCACAAAACAGGTTACGTGACAATATATATAGATGGGTGTAGCGGTCCCAGCCGACCAGGAGCGGGTTCAAGTTCTGTTTGGTTATTTTTTGACCTGCCCCGGTCATTTGTTGCCCCAGATACCCATATTTGGTCTTTCCTTTCTGTCTTTCCTAAGTTAGTTCAACCATGTTCACCTGTGGTTACCTCGTTTCACCTGTGTATTTAGTTTGGTTCTCTTGTCCCAGCCCTTGTCGGTCATTGATTTGTGTAATGTTAATGTGTTTGTTTGCACCTGCCTCTGTGCCTATTTCCTGCTACTCCCTGTGAACGTGATCTTGGGTGACACATAAAAGGAAAGATCCTGAACAATGGAGTAAAGGAACATAAGAAATGCAGATGTTTTCCATACTCTACTGCATAATATCATTAACATCCTATCATGCTCTTTAGCATGTAGATAAATGCAGAGCTGGTCCAGTTTACCTAAATATTGGATCAAGATGACAAAAGGAAAGGTTCTTAATGCTCTAACAACCAAACATACTCAGATGATGCATGGTTAAAAGTTTGTTTTGGTGTGATTGTTTCATAAAATGCATGATTTTGAATCGTACGAGCTATCTTATTAAAGGTTACTTAATAAAATGGGAATGGCTAATTCAGGATCTTGTTAGCAAAAATACTTAGGTAAATGTTTTAAGTATGTCAAGATCAACAACCTACAGTCACCAAAGTCCTATGTAATAAGAAATAATATGTGTACTTACATTTTGTTTGGAGTGTGACTAAATAGCAGCATGTTTTGGATGTATTCTTTGGGTGAACGTCAAGAACAATGTTGTTGATGAAATAAGCCATTGATTTGTTATCAAGATGATCCTACCTATTCAACATCCACAAAAACTTGTCACTATAGATTGCATTTCCGCACTAAAACATTAAGATATATTAAGAAAATATTTGAGTTAAAAATATCAGGCAAACCCCCTTAATTCGGACAGAGAGATGAAAGCCTTTCGACAGTTCATTTATGGCCTACATTTTGGACTTTACATAGCCAAAACACCCTAGGCCAAAGCCCATCTGATAAACTTTTACAAGGCTGACATGAGATAGTATAAAGGTTCCCTTAGCTGATGATGTATTACCGTACGTCATTGATTATATGACTAATATTACTTCCATGTAGTTCTTGTAAGTGGCTTTTAGAATGTTGCACTCATCCCTCTGAATCCAATTATGAATACATACACCGTTTTCTTTCTCTCAATTGGCCAAATTCATATGTAAAATCTTGATATTTATTTTCTTTGTCACCTGGTATACACTAGGAGTATAGTTGATTAGTTTAGTAGTTGATATTTCACTGACAATTTCAGTTTTTTGGCCACCATGATGCGTCATGAAACAGTCACCACATCCACCCTGACACGGTCACCACATCCACCCTGACATAGTCACCACATCCACCCTGACACAGTCACCACATCCACCCTGACACAGTCACCACATCCACCCTGACACAGTCACCACATCCACCCTGACACAGTCACCACATCCACCCTGACACGGTCACCACATCCACCATGACACAGTCACCACATCCACCCTGACATGGTCACCACATCCACCCTGACACAGTCACCACATCCACCCTGACACAGTCACCACATCCACCATGACACGGTCACCACATCCACCCTGACATGGTCACCACATCCACCCTGACACAGTCACCACATCCACCCTAACACGGTCACCATATCCACCATGACACAGTCACCACATCCACCATGATGTCGGTCACACTGTGGGAAAAAGACATTCATGCACACACAGATAGCAAATAAAGGGGCAAGTCTTTTTTTGTTGGGTGATTTTGGCTTCACCCTAACTCAATTGTCCAATAACCTTTATATGCAAAAATGACTGGATAATAAATGATTAACAGGAGCTGTAATCTCTACATGGTTCACAGTTTATTGACGTATATATGACTAAATTATAAAAGTCACCACTGTATGGTCATGGTTTCATTTAAAATTTAATTGAGTACAGAGCCAAACGACACCGTCCAAATAATTATAGACTGTAAAACTCTTTATCTGGGGACCAGGATGCACTCTGGTAAGACGACAAGCGCAATCAGGAAATGTGATGCTCTGGGAAATGTTCTGCTGAAAAACCCTGGGTCGGGCGTTCATGTGGACGCAAATATGCCACGAGTCGCCTAGCTGAACATAATTGCAGACCAGGTACACCTCTTCATGGCATTGCGATTCCCTGGTGGCAGCTGACCTTTTTCAGCAGGATAATGTGTTGCCCTGACCTCCAAACTCCCAATATATGTGGGTTATGCTGGAACAACAAATCTGCTACACGGCGACTCCACCTTGTAATTTACAGGACTTAAGGGATTTGCTGCTTATGTCTTGGTGCCAGCAGATACTACAGGACACCTTCAGAGGTTTTGTAGAGTCTATGACTCTGCGGATCGGCGTTGTTTTGGTGGCACGTGGACCTAGCACATATTAGGCACATCTGCAAATTCATATTTGATTCAAAACTTTCTAGAAGGTTCCTTATCCTGAAAGTCATGTTTGTCCCCAGAGCAGCTGTAATTTATGAAAACTCAAAACAAATAACCTCACAAGCCACAGTACTGGAATCTAAGCCTAGCTTTGGTAAAAGCAGCACAGCTCCACAGATTCTGTGAAACACATTATTTCCATTTATATTTACACTTATCTGTTTAAAGGAAGTTAAAAAGAGTTTGCGACTGAAGGCGTGGCACTCGCACGCTGCCATAAACAGAGACATGTGTCCCAAATCGCACTGCAATATGTCATAGACTGTTTGGGCTGAAGACCAATGAAACACTATAGAAAAGGACGCCGTTTGGACAGACAGTGTCAAATACAATATGTGGCCACACACACACAGAGAGAGTGCCATTTGGACAGATAGCGTCATATACAATATGTGGCCACACACAGAGAAAGTGTGCCATTTGGTAGATAGTGCCATATACAATATGTGGCCATACACACATAGAATATGTGTCAATTGGACAGACAGGGTCATATACAATATGTGGCTATACACAGAGAAAGTGTGCCATTTGAACAGACAGGGTCATATACAATATGTCGCAATACACACAGAGAAAGTGTGTCATTTGGTATAGATAGTTCCAGTGATTAAGGTTGATTTGATTTACTGCTGCATGAAGTGTTACGAACTAATGCCTTTTTAAATACTAACTAATGCCTCTTTTGCCCAGGTACATAATTTAATTGATTTGGTTGATTTTTTTGTTTATTGGCTATTCAGGACCACTGAAGTTGTGCAGTTATGAGGGATCTCCCTGTAAAGTAACAGGCTACCGACCATTGACCAGAGCAGGGACACAAACAGACTCCTAAATGGAATAATACAAGACATGGAGTGCCATTATCCTACCTACGAACACATCCTGATAAAGCTGGGCCTCTGAGACAGCAGTTTTCAGAACTAATAAAAATAACTGCGCAGTAAAGCCTATCAGTTAGCAGGGTTTAAGTTCTGCTTGTGGAAAAACCTTATTTTTCAGAAACAGTTTGGTTTAATTTTTTTGTCATTTTGAAAATAAGGGACAGCCGTCTACTTTTTTGACGTCACATTTGGATATCACGGAAACCAACTTTTTAAGAAGTAAAAACATTCACAGACACACACACACAGCTTGGCTATTTTTAGATCCCTAGGGGTTAGTCATCCATTAATCATCAAACCTATCTATTCATCATTTACGGCATAGCTAGATTGGAAGTACTGCAATGCACATAAAAGGATAGTTAAGTCAAGTCAGGCTCACAAAAATCTGGAAAGTCTTCGGAAGTATGACACAGCCTATGGTAAATAACCCTAATCTTTAAGAACAAAACAAAAAAGGTTTCCAATATTAAACAAATAGCAATATGATTTCAAAATATTTTCTAAACATCAAAAAATGTATTCAGTGACTGATTCTTTGAATTGTTCCAATGAGAACATAATTGCCTTACCATTGGCCTCAACCAACCATAAAAGGGGCAGTTACATTTTCTGGACGAAAAAACCTTACTTTGAATGAAAATAAAAAGAGAGCATTCTTTAGAAGTGGAGCATTTTACAGAAGTTAGAGATAAAACCAATGGAAAGGAGCTTGAGTGAAGGAGGAAGGGGCCACTCCTCCCGGAGCTCAGGAAAAGGAGGAAGGGGCAACTCCTCCAGGAGCTCAGGAAATGGAGGAAGGGACAACTCCTTGGGGGGTCAGGCTCTGGGAGCACCAGCCATGCCCTCCACCACCTCCCAGCCATGCCCTCCACCACCTCCCAGCCATTCCCTCCACCACCTCCCAGCCATGCCCTCCACCACCTCCCAGCCATGCCCTCCACCACCTCCCAGCCACCTTCAGGGCTTGGTTGTATAGTCACTCTGGGGACCCCTGGGTCCACGCGGTTGGTGGCTGGAAAGGATTGTGGCACAGCTGGAGCTGTGTTAGGGGCTGCAGCTCCAGGGTTCTTGTTGGTCCTGGCTGCAGCCCTGGAGCAGTGGGTGGCCGTAGATGTGTCTCCAGGGCTATGGGAGGCGCTGAACCCACAGGTGGCTTTACCCGGCACCTAGGAGCTGGCACCGGGCGTAGTTTGAGGTTCTGAGCAACCTGCTGGCAAGGTCCAGCGCAAAGTTTTTCCCCTACGCACCCCTTTAGCTCCGCCCCAATTTTTTTATGGTGTTTTTGGGATGCTCCAGTGCACCCCTTGGGGGAGCGCAGACCCGATGTTGTTGGCCCTGGAAACCGCATGGGTGGCTCATATCCAAAATAAGCACGAAGACTCCTCAGACATCTCCGGCTTAAGCCCTCCCCACTGCTCCATGCGGCAACCGTGGGAGACTCCCCGGAGCAAAAAGTCAAATCTCTGAGGAGATCTCCCACCGTCAAGCTCTTCTGGATATCCAGGTTGGATATTCTGTCACAAACTAGGTTGAGTGCAGGATAAAAGCCAGGTGCAGAGGGTGATAATAATTAGGTTTATTTAAATAGGTTTATTTCAATTAAAACAAACACACTGTAATAACAAAACTAAAAGTGTAATGAACCAAGTGACTACTTAGTGATTAAAACAGTGATCCAATACAACACTCACCAGATACATAACATAGCATAGAATATCCAAGACCGTGCGCCAAGACCCAGTGACATAAATAACCACGTGAAGCCCAGCTTTGCCCACAAATCACCCACATGCAAAAAACAGGGGATTTAAAAAAATACAACTGCCAATCGGGTACTGCTAGAGGTTCTCAGTGGGCAAGGAATCGTTAGGACTCCATAACACAGTGCTCAAACAACAAGGCTTGTGAGAGAAGTCACAGCGAGGCCAACAGTCACTTCTGGAGGAGTTCAGTGGCTGCAAATAGTACAAAATGTCATGAGTGGTGAATGTTTTGTTTCCACTCCGGGTATTTTAGTGGAGTGCACATCCTGTTTTCCGGTGAGTTATTTTGATATTCACAGCTGGGGTGAATTAGCTAGTAGCAGGGATATTTAAGTCACTGGGAAATATTACACTTTGCACTTATTTCAATGTCATAGGTACGTAAAGATGTGTTTGATGACATTATTTAACGGTTGTACTGTTTGTATGTTTACGTTACGTTAGCGCACTTTGATTTATATTCAGTTTAATTTTGTCGTTCAATGTTTCGTGTTTGTAAAATAAATACCATGAATGGTGACAACCTGCTATTCCTTGGCTTCATCCATGCAAGCAACACATTTCAGTTACTTACCAATATTTTCCAACATAAAACATATTTCACTATGTAATAATTGATTGTTGATTGAGCGTCAAAGATTTCAACGTGAGACTTTTTCAGATGTTTTATTAACGTTTTAAGGAACTGAACATATTGCTAATGAGCACAGCAGATCATTCACTAAACTCACTGACACATCTCACTGACACATCAGATGACGTCGGGATTGTTATCAAACCAATAGGTGGCGTTTCGGTTTTTTCCAGTAATACACTCTGTGCAACCCTACGTATGACAATAACCACTGAAGCAATGGTTTATTGTCCTATGTCTTGTCCAAAGAAGTTGTGCGATATGACTAGGTGTGGTATTATAATCTTGATCTTAATCCCTAAGGTTCAAAAGCTTCCTTAATGGAAGAAGGGGGTCATTCATATCCATTCATATTCCAGCTATTTATTTATTTCCTGCTGTGTATTTCCTGCTGTGTATATCCATTTTTCTTTTCTTTTATTTAACCTTTATTTAACCAGGTAGGCCGATTGAGAACAAACTCAAATACATAAATACACAGAATACAAGTGCAAATAACATTGGGATTCTACATGGCAATACAGGACAAAATCAGGTGGCGAGTCAATATACACTTAATACAGGATAGGACATAAGTTGGTCAGTTGAGCAGCATTAATCTGGCAATAACAGCAATATAAATACAAAGGAATCTATATACAGAATGTAAAAGTTACAGTGTATCAAGCAGGTAGGTCATTAGTGTGCACAGATTGTATGACGAAGAGCATTTGAGCATAACTGAGCAAATAGAATTATTCAAAGAATCTAAACAGGTATGACAGCAGTACAGGTAGAAAAATTATCCACTGTGCAAATTGGGCATGGCAAAAATTAAAAGGTGTGTGCATGAACACCAGCTGACAGTTAGCTCGTAAAAAGATCAGACAAAAGTTCCGGCAGAAGTAGTTTAAAGGCTATGGGTGAGATAAGGGTTTCAAGTTTTAGGGCATTTTGTAATTCATTCCAGTCATTGGCGGCTGATAACTGGAAGAATTGGCGGCCACAAGTGGTGCAGACCTTCGGGAAACAAAGGCAATGTACCTGCTTGAGCGCAGACTGCAGCTGGGTAGAGCAATGGTGACTAGAGTGCTCAGGTACAGCGGGACTTTGCCTAGCAAAGACTTGTCAATGAGTTATTACCAGTGAATTCACTGCTGAGTGTATAATGACAGCCAGCGGACTAATGCGTAAAGCTTGCAGTGGTGGGTGTTGAATGGGGAACTGGTAACAAAACGTATAACACTGTGGTAAACCACATCCAATTCTTTCAGGACCATAAATGAGATCACCAAAATCAAACATTGGTATATTAGTCATCTTCACCAAGGCAGGTTTGGCACCATGAAGGCCCTGTTGTGGAATAGGAAGCCCATTCTCAACTTAATTTTAGATTTAGGTTTGTTTATGTGCGGCTGAAAGGAAAAAGAGATGTCTAACAAGACACCTAGGTATTTGTATTTTTATCCTCAAGAAGTTCGGTATGTCTAAAAAAAACACTGAGCAACTTCTACAGGTGCACCATTGAGAGTATCCTGTCAGGTTGCATTACTGCTTGGTACGGGAGCTGCACCGCTGCTGACCGCAAGGCCCTACAGAGGGTGGTAAAGTCTGCAGAGCGCATTATTGGCTGCCACCTCCCTTCTGTGCACAGCATCTACCAATCACGATGCCTCAGAAAAGCCAGAAACATCATCAAGGACAATCGCCATCCAGGCCATCGCTTGTTCACACTGCTCCCATCTGGTCGACGTTACCGCAGCATTGGTACACACACACTTCCAGAATGAAGAACAGCGTCTATCCTCAGACCATTAGGCTCCTCAACCAGTCACACTGATCCTACCTCCATGTATCTACCACTGGCACCAGACCATTTTCATTGCTGTATTTTAGTATCTAAGGTTTGCATACTGGCCATATTCACGTCATTATGTATATCCTGTAACTAGTATTCCGTATTTCTATCTATTATACTGGTACCCATTACTGGCACTAGATCTCCTTTATTACAGTATTTAAGTATTTAAGGTCTGCATACTGTCCATATGCACTTCATTATGTATAATTTGTAACTAGTATATTCTGTATATTCACTACTGGTACCCACTACTGGCACTAGATCACTTTAATTACAGTATTTTTAGTAACTACGGTTTGCATAATGTCCATATTCTCACTTCATTATGTATAGTTTGTAGTGATGTATATTCTGTATATTGTTGTAATTCTGTTTTTATTTTTATTCTTCTAACTACGTAGTTGTTGCCTGCCATGTCATAAGAATTTCATTGTGCAGTTTGATGCAAGTCACTCTGTACACACGAGAATAAAACTTTGAATCTTGAATCTTTGATATTCAAATTTAGACCAATTTAGTGTGGCGATGCTTGTTTGACGGGCAGGTGTGGGCAGCGATAAATTGTAAAGAATGCACTTAGTTTTACCAGAGTGTATAGTAACTGGAGGTTTTGGAAGAAATGCTGAATTACATTAAAACTCTCTTGTAGATTACAAAGCACACATCCATGACCTACAAGGAAATCTGACTGCATAGCGGAAAGGATACAATGGGGTTCCAGATGATTGACAATCTGTTTGATGACCAGTTTTTCTAGGACAAATATTGGCCTGTAGCAGTTGGGGTTGAGGGTTTCTCCCCCTTTGAAGAGAGGAATGATTGCAGGCAATTATCAATCTCTGAATTTCAGAAGTTATGGGAGTATCAATAATATTCACAGATAATTTTAGAAAAGATGGGTCCAGATTATCCAGCCCGGCTGATTTATATAGGTCCAGCTTTTGCAACTCTCTCAGTACATTTGATGTCTGGATTGAGGTACAGGAGAAGCGTGGGGAGGTGCTAGGACATGTGGCTATGGGAGTTGTCGAGCAGTTGGCTAGGGGGCAGGTAGTCAGATAAAAATCATGGGCAGCTTCAGCATAATGCTGGATAGACTTATCAGTGGTGACAGTATCACCTAATTGCAGGGCCGTAGGCAGCTGGGAGGAGGTAATGTTGTTCTCCAAAGATTTAACAGTGTCTCAGAACTATTTGAAATTAGTGTGACAGGATGCAAATTTCTGTTTCAAGTTCTAGGCCTTTGTTTCCCTAACAACCTGAGTATATCGGTTTCTGGCTTGCATATCATGGGGGTTGTTAGAGGCTAGTGCAGTACGCCACAATTTGCTTTTGTACTGGTTAGGGGCGATCAGTTCTGAGGTGAACCAAGGACAATATCTGTTCTTGATTCGAAACTTTTTTAACAGGGCATGCATATTTAGGACAGAGAGAAACTCACTTTTGAAGAACAACCAAGCATGCTCTACTGACGGAATACAATTAATGTTCACCCAAGATACAGAGTTCGGGTCGTTTAGAAAGGCCTGTCCGCTAAAGTGTTTTAGACAGTGTCTGACAGATATGAGGGGTGGTTGTTTGACTATGGCCCCATTACGAGCACAGGCAATTCACGAGTTCACACTTACGAATGATCAGAGAGTAAATGGTTATGCGTATTTGGCGTGCTGTCCGGGGGGAGGTCTTCGAGCTCGGAAATTGGGCCCGAACCCAGAGTACCCCATCGTTTCTCTGTTTAGGAAAACAGGCAAGTGTGAGGAGAAGGTGTGGAGGAGGGATGCTGAAAAACCGTCGCGGACTGTAGGTGAGTCGACGGTGTATTTTTATAGGCTGCACTCCTGCTGGTTGAGTGGACCTGTTGGTTACTGATTGCTGACAGCTGGTTTGGATTATTTGATTGTTGATCATTGGAACGTGCTCCTCCTGAACCTTGGTAATAAAACATCATAAAGGCATAAAGTGGTCAGGACACTGATGGGGCTGATGGGGTCATTAACAGGCAGCCACGGTTATAGCCTTATTTTTGGAGAGATGGATTTTTTAAAGTAGAAGCTCAAACTGTTTGGGTACAGATCTGAACAATATGACTGAGCTCTGTAACTTATCTATACAGTAGATTGCTTCTCTACCACCAGATTTATCTTGGTGAAAAATGTAATTGTTGGGGGTTGTTATTTCTGAGTTATAGATGGGCTTCCTAAGGCAGGATTTGGACACGGCTAGGATATCGGGGTTGGCTAAGTGTGCAAGACTGGTAAGAAAATCGACTTTAGGGAGCAGACTTCTAATGTTAGTGTGCATAAACCCAAGACTTACAATCGCAAAAGTCAATCACTATGGGTTACAGGGGCGGGGTTTAGCTCTACATCTCCTGAGGAGCAGAGGAGGAGTAGGATAAGTGTTTGGCACATGGCTTTAAGAACTGGCTGGTTGGAGCGATGAGCAGAGTTAAAGAAATGGACGTCTGGTTATAGTAAAATATATGCAGGGCCGTTTGGGCAGCCAGGGATATAACAGCATGGGTGTTCAATGGAGGTAAACCTAAGTGTAACGTCATAATGAAGGAAATTGCATCCATGAACAGAGGTTCCCGGCTCTGTAGGTAGTGGGGTAAATAAGTTAGAATTATAGCAGAGTGTAAAGGAGTCTACAGGGAAGTAAGGCGGTAAAATTTAACAAAAAGAACAGAACACAAGACATACTGCAAATGAGGGAAAGCCGAACAGTCACAGGCAATGGCTAGGACTAAACAAATCCAATGTTCGAAGTTGGGGCCTAGCTGAAGAGGCAAGCACAGTACCAACGGAAGTCCATCCATAGGTTAACAGTGAAAGTACTGCAGGACATTTGTCACGGTGTGTAGGGCGGACGGAAGGATGAAATCAGTCAGGACCATGGAGAGCGTTCGATAATCCCTTTTAATATACAGGACACAACTCCTGGTACTCAGTGTAGCGATAAAACGCACAAAACACAGAATGATGCGTCGCAGCGCACTCAATACTATATATAGAAATATAGATTACTCCTCACTCGGAGTATCACAAACCCACGACCTCGCAATTAGCGTCGTGGGGAACAATACACGTAACATAGAAACAATTCCACACAAAGACAACCCGACACACAGGGACCTTAAATAGTCCTCTAACGAGGTAATGGACACCAGGTGTGGTGATGACGAGACTGAACCAGGTGTGCAGGGGGAGGAGATAACGATGGTGGCTCAGAAGACCGGGGAGGACGACTGCCAAAGCCTGCCCACAGGTGGCGCTAGACTGGCTTCTGAGGGAGTTCTCACAACATTTAATTAATGAAACACGTAAAAAAAAATAAAAACCAGACATGGAACAGACAAATACAGTACAATGTTACATAACGTGTATAAAGCTAAAACAAAGATGACAAGGAACATGGGTGAAGTGGGTTGATGGCCAGGGAAACAGGTTCGGGCAATAATCAAAGATAATATGTGTCTGTGATGAAATGAGGGAGAAATGGATTGGATTTATTGGCACTAAACCTACAAATAAATAAGATGCATTTGTATTTTTGTAAATTGTAAAATGAAGTATACATGAATACAAGAACATATTTTACATAAGATCAACAACACCCAGTTGTGCTGGTCACAAAAATTTTATCACATTCTCCACATGCCTTACAATCTGTCGGTTGAGGACAAAAATGATAACTACATGTTTGGCATGAACCTGGTGACAGAAAATGTCTTCCAAATGTCCCAGGGTGTACTATGTACTATGAACAATCTTGCTTCCACTATTTACTTTCTTATCAATTCTAATGTACGATATCAGCCCTAGTGTGATTGTGTTCGAAATTGTTAATACGTTTATACACAACCATGTGCATGTGCCCCAAAAACAACTTTCATGTTTTCATAGTCACGTTCAAAAAATCTCCATGACAAACACATTAAGGAATGTTCAAGGAGTTCAGGAATGGAAACATGGGTGGGTCTCTTTACTATCTGGTATATTATGGACAAGGCCTTATTGCTATCTAAAAGCTAGATGACTGTAGGGCTGTTAAATGATTAAGACAGTCTCAGAAAGATTTGCTGACACTTATTATGATTAATAGTTACTTCTAGTGAGTTCTGTGAGTAATACGTAACTATTGACTATCGTCAGAGGAATCTCCAGTAATACGTGTTAGATATTGAGGCAACTCCACATTAGTTACGGCATTAACAAATAAATGAATAAAAGACTGACGTAATTAATAATGAAAAGGCAGAACTAGTAGGTACTAAAAATAGGCAAACGTGTGTGTGTGTTGTTTTAACTAGATAAATAGGGACAAAAGTTGTTATATATATGTTTGGAGCAAAGATTTTTTGTTACACCCAACTAAAAACTCAAAAATATTGATCAAAATCTCACAAATCATACAGAAAAAAAACATAAAAAACACACAAATTACAGCCTAAACAACTGCATAAAGCAACTATATAACTTCCTTCCTGTACCTTATCCATCAGTAAATATGTATCACTTTATTTACTGTAAGTTATTGAACTCTTGCTTAAACCAGTGTAAATTCTCAAATGAGCGTCATGCAGAGAAGATTGTAGATGGTTATAGAACATTATAACATATGACAATATTCATGCAGAGAAGATTATAGATGGTTATAGATTATTATAACATGACACATTAATGCAGGGAAGATTATAGATGGTTATAGATTATTATAATTTATGACACATTCATGCAGAGAAGATTATAGATGGTTATAGATTATTCTATTTCCCACAAGCACAAGAAAAGGTTGCATACCCCCATTCCAGGAATGCATGATTAAAGGCTCAGACAGAGCGTGAACACAGGTTGTCGTGTCTTTTTCTGAAGCCGGATGTTTTCTAAATAACACAGTTCATGGGGGTCTCTCAAAATTAACACAACCGAAGCGCAAAGCTAACAGCGTATTGATGCCTAGCGTATGCTAGAAGGTGAGTGCTGAGGCTCAGCCTGTCTGTTTCCCACCTGGGGCAGCCACCATATTTTGAACGTTGAGTGTTTAAAAAATATGCCAGTACGGTATTTAAAACATTATGTTTTTTGCAAACTCTTTTTAAAGAATACTTGGCACGTGGTTTCGTTGTACTTAGAATTTGTCTTTTAGCAATTTATGCTAGCTGAGTACAATATCTAAACTTTCTGTCTTAGCGGGTTAAACAAGTTAAGTGAGTATAGGTCTTTTCTTTCGGAATGAATTGGATTGCATGTTGCACTGAATATTTGTCTAGTTTCTGGCAAAGGGTGGGCTAAGTCCGATAAAACATTCATCATAGCTGTTCAACATCAACTTTGTATCAGTTTGTTACACTCATTAGGATATGCAAGAAGCATACCCAAGTAGCAATGATGGGTTGGCCCAACGTTGGCTGTAAGTTGGCATTGGTTGTATTAGTCGCGGTTGGAAATCAGCTTGTTTGCCATCGTTTGCCCGACTAAGCTTAAGTCGGCATTTGTGCTGATTGGTTGGAACTTTAGACTGTCCACAACGCTATTCCAACGATGAACAAAGTGCTGCAGCAACGAACAAAGTGCTGTATCACATGAAATTATAATACGTTTCCTGGCCTATACTATTTTGCTGTAATGTACATTATTTTTGTTATAAATAAGAGTCAAGGATGTTATAGCATGTAGGTACAGTATCTAACTGTACAATAAAGGTATTCTTAGTATTTTGGGAAAACATGTAATCGTTTGTATTGCATTCGCTTCACCTCACCGTTGTGACAAAAAGAGAGCTGAGCCGGAAGGCAAAGCTCTCGATCTACCGGTCAATCTTCGTTCCTAGCGTAGAGCCGCTACTCCTTTGCGTAGAAAGGAGCCAGTTGAGGTGGTTCGGGCATCTAGTACGAATGCCACCTGGGCGCCTCCCTAGAGAGGTGTTCCAGGCACGCCCAGCTGGGAGGAGACCTCGGGGAAGACCCAGGACTAGGTGGAGAAATTATATCTCCACACTGGCCTGGGAACGCCTCGGGATTCCCCAGTCAGAGCTGGCTAATGTTGCCCGGGAAAGAGAAGTTTGGGGTCCCCTGCTAGAGCTGCTACCCCCGCGACCGTCATGCCAACGGATCGCATGACAGAAGCCCAACGTTGGGCCAACACATCATTGCTACTTGGGTATTTACATTTCTGATTGGATAACAGTTCCAGTCTACATGACTCTAAAGCATATCAAGTCCAGTGAATCCTATTGATAAGTTAAAACCTAAAACATTGCTACTTGGTCAATACTGTGTGGGTTGAGCAGGGGGTAAGTGTTATGGTTTAATATATGTCGTCAAATAAATAGAAATCATAATGTTGTACTTTTTGTTTCTTTAAAAGAAAACTGTCAATTCTATAGGCTATCCAACTGTCTATTCAACTGCATATTGACTGTCGATTTATAATCAATCAGACCTTTTTCTTTTCATTACAAAACTGGAGGTTGGAAACGGCACAGTCAGTTTGAGCTGTTTATTAAGTGTAAATTGAGAAGAAATAAACATTGTAAAACGTACGTGATTACTTGCTCTGCCTGCCTAATATCAACACTGATTCCCTCAATCTGAAACAATAGATTTTAGTCAGGAGACTGATCAGGATGAATTCCGCTTCATCCACATTTAACTCATCCAAACTTTTTGCGTGAGATGAAACATCCTCATCCAGAAATCCTCTGTGACAAATTGTTTTAAAAGCGTGCAACCATTTAAATGTCCCAGTGTTGCCCCATTGGCCTGCATACAAAACTATATGTAGATTGTTTTAAATAATGGATTTGTGGGCCTCTGAGTCACTCAGTGGTCTATGTCACTGCTTGCATCATTATGGCTAGGACCTTACATTATTGCATTCTTGCCAACAACAATCCCTGATAGTATGGATGACAATTAGGGCTGTGCGACGACTAGAATGACTAGTCGTCCTCTTTTCGTTCTTTTTATATTTTTTGCCGACAGAGGATTGGTCCGCTTCCCCTATGCTAAAGCCTGCAGAAGTTTCACTCACTTCTCCTATGCCAGAAGCCATCGTCTGATCCTGAGCCGCCCCCGGTACTAGTGTACTAGGCTGGGCACTTTAGAGCTTTATGGTGTTTGTTACCTGGGAAATGTGTTATACCGGCGTTTAAAGGCAGTGTAGGGTAGTTATGGTTCTGTTCATCAATATTCCCATTTTTTGTGTTCAAAGGAAATACACTTTTTTGTCAGGATGTTCATACCTCCTTAGCAGAGAAGGAGAAGTCTAGAGTGAGAGCGCTGATTCAGCTGGGTTGCTTTTAGAACTGTAATATCAAAGAGAAATTCCTTGAAGGGGGTTTAAGTTATAAATTATTAAAGCTGACACTTATGTCAAAGGGCAATAAATAAGAGTGGAATGAGTAGAATGATATTATGAAGATGCAACGATAAGATGTAATCTACTACTCAAGTCTCCAATTGAAAATCATGTGTCTAATGAAAGTCTACCTCTCTTCTAAAGAATAATTTTGTTTTACATCACTTCAGCCGCCATCTCTTAAAATAATTATTTATTATTTCTTTCACCTTGGAGATCACTCATATAATTAACACGAAGACAAGGATTAATTAAAAACTGAAACTTTTTGACATAGAGCACTGCACACATTGAGGTGATATATGTCTGTGTATTCCAATTCCAAATGTCAGACAAGAATTCTAACTTAATTGATCCTTACTTTGGTCCTGAGAATATCTGTCTTGTCTTATTCTCCGACCACCTCTTTGGGCTTTGTCCAAGTATGTATTACGTAGGTATTACGTAACATTAATTATATTATACCTCTTGAAAGACACAAACACATGATCTCCTTGAGTCCAAGGGTTAGAAAGAATACGTGCGCACAAACCCCTAGGTCTAAATCATGTTTTCTAGACCAGGTATCAACACAGGTGTTTGGTGTTCAGGTGTGTGTAGCATCCAGTACGGGACTGACTGACAGAGGTACATCTTTACGTGGATCAGGAATAAGGATTGTAGGAGAGAAGGGTACCTAGCCCTACCTAATCATCACATTGTCTGCTGCCATGGTTTTCTCAGGTTCCTTTAACTCTGTGTTAATAATTTGCCTGTGCATCGCCACTGGTAAGATAACTTCCTTAGCACTTTGGTATTAAAGTTTTGGGAGTGTATTATGTATTGCACATAACAGTTCATGGTTATTATTATATTATATGATTATTATGCATTAAATATTTCTCCTTGTAACCTGTGCAAATTGAGATTTGAGAGGTTTTGGAGGTAACTAAAACCATTACATAGTCATTACATAGTCATTCCCAATATGTTTGACCGTTTAATTTTGACGTTGCATTTAGAAATTAACCGTTACTGCATCAGAGCAGAGGCAACCAAGTTTTTTGTAAAAAAATTAAGTGCTGCTGCTGCTTGGTGAAGTTGCTTTTGACCATAACAATAACACCATAACCAATTGAATCAAAATAAATCCGGAAACTTATTTTACAGGATATTTAATGGTATTTTTGAAGGGGAAGAATGGTAAATATGATATTTGGCAAACTTGGTTGCAAATGGATCTTCCAGCAAGACACTAACTCCAAGCAAACACAAAGTCCAGAAAGAAAGTATTTATTAGCAACAGCAACACCATTTCGCAATAGCAATCCCAGTCTCTGGACTTGAACCTCATTAAAACCCTGTAGCTTGAGTTGAAGATATCTGTCTGTCAAATTTAACATTTAAGATAAAGACTCAGTGTTGTTACAACATCAGGTACATACACATTTTCAAGTATTATGCAGTCTTTTTGACAATAACTTTTGAATGTTAGAGTTACCACAACTAGTGTAAAGACTGATATAGGTTTACGATAAAATAATAGCCAGTACATGCACTTTGTTTTCAAATTTGTTTTCAGATGTATTTGAACAGTGAGAGACAGAATAAGAACAACAAAATCCAGAATAACGCAAGTTATAAATAGATTTGCATTTAACTCAGTGAAAAAGGTATTTGTCCCCTTTGCAAAACATGACTTAGTCCCACTGAGCTGTCCCATGCATTTTAAGTTTTACATTACATCTGATTTTTTTTTATTAGAACTTTAGCCCCCTTACTAGAAGGTGTCTAATGACAGTAAAGTACAGTTACGTTGTTAGAACAGCAAATAGCATCGGAGTGGGATAGTATTTAGTGCGTTTGCATTCAATTCACAAAATTATGAATTCAGAAATGATTTTGGGTGCATAGAAAAATGCAATCCTAAAATTATGAAATTCTATTGGTCAAATGGAAAATCTGAAAACCTTCTTCACAACTTACATTTTTAATAAACATAAATATCTCTCCTTAAATGAACAATAGCAGACTTGAAAGAGGGAATTCACCCAGTCATGTGCTGGTTTTATATATTCAGTTGTATTTATTTCCATCTCAATGTGAAAAAACAAGCATTAGTTGGTGTCGTTTTTTAAAGACTTTGTAGTTGGTCAAGCAACTAATATTGGGGAAGTAAGTGAATGCAAAATGGTGTGGCTAAAATTCAGCTGTCGTCCACGAAGTGGGAGCAAATTAGAAAAAATCTTGATGTTTGGCTAACAAAACAACAGTTAGTACAACAAAAACAGTTATTTTAATTTTGATTATGTGAGCGAAGTCTCTAGTTCATAGATAAGTGCCTAATATGCAGGAAGCCCACCTACAAAATATGGACCCTAACCCTATAACTTTATGAACTAAAATGTAAACAGTAAACAATATCACTAAATGACGACTACTCCTGCATGTTTAAGATCTTACATAAACAGTAAATGTGTTATAAAAATGTACTTGAAAAACCACCAGATATAGCTACAACAAATCTAGTGGATGGAACTACAACAAATCCTGCTGATGGAACTACAACAAATCTAGTGGATGGAACTACAACAAATCCTCCTGATGTAAAAACAACCGATGCTCCTGATGTAACTACATCCAATCCTCCTGATGTAACTACATCCAATCCTCCTGATGTAACTACAACAAATCCTCTTGATGTAACTACAACCAACGCTCCTGATGTAACTACAACCAATCCTTCTGATGGAACTACAACAAATCCTGATGTAACTACAACAAATCCTCTTGATGTAACTACAACCAATCTTCCTGATGTAACTACAACCAATGCTCCTGATGTAACTACAACCAATCCTTCTGATGTAACTACAACAAATCCTCCAGATGTAACTACAACCACCGTTCCTGATGTAACTACAACCAATCCTCCTGATGTAACTACAACCAATGTTCCTGATGTAACTACAACCAATGTACCTGATGTAACTACAACCAATGCTCCTGATGTAACTACAACCAATCCTCCAGATGTAACTACAACAAATCCTCCTGATGTAACTACAACCAATCCTCCTGATGTAACTACAACCAATGATCCTGATGTAACTACAACCAATGATCCTGATGTAACTACAACCAATCCTCCTGATGTAACTACAACAAATCCTCCTGATGTAACTACAACCAATCCTCCTGGTGTAACTACAACCAATCCTCCTGATGTAACTACAACCAATCCTCCTGATGTAACTACAACCAATGATCCTGATGTAACTACAACCAATGATCCTGATGTAACTACAACCAATCCTCCTGATGTAACTACAACCAATGATCCTGATGTAACTACAACCAATGATCCTGATGTAACTACAACCAATCCTCCTGATATAACTACAACCAATCCTCCTGATATAACTACAAGCAATTCTCCAGATGGAACTACAACCAATGTTCCTGATGTAACTACAACCAATCCACCTGATGTAACTACAACCAATCCTCCTGATATAACTACAAGCAATTCTCCAGATGGAACTACAACCAATGTTCCTGATGTAACTACAACCAATCCACCTGATGTAACTACAACCAATCCTCCTGATGTAACTACAACCAATGCCCCTGATGTAACTACAACAATTGCTCCTGATGTAACTACAACCAATGTTCCTGATGTAACTACAACCAATCCTCCTGATGTAACTACAACCAATGTTCCTGATGTAACTACAACCAATGTTCCTGATGTAACTACAACCAATCCTCCTGATGTAACTACAACCAATCCTCCTGATGTAACTACAACCAATGCCCCTGATGTAACTACAACAATTGCTCCTGATGTAACTACAACCAATGTTCCTGATGTAACTACAACCAATCCTCCTGATGTAACTACAACCAATGTTCCTGATGTAACTACAACCAATCCTCCTGATGTAACTACAACCAATCCTCCTGATGTAACTACAACAATTGCTCCTGATGTAACTACAACCAATGTTCCTGATGTAACTACAACCAATCCTCCTGATGTAACTACAACCAATGATCCTGATGTAACTACAACCAATCCTCCTGATGTAACTACAACAAATCCTCCTGATGTAACTACAACCAATCCTCCTGATGTAACTACAACCAATCCTCCTGATGTAACTACAACCAATGCTCCTGATGTAACTACAACCAATCCTCCAGATGTAACTACAACCAATCCTCCAGATGTAACTACAACCAATCCTCCAGATGGAACTACAACCAATCCTCCTGATGTAACTACAACCAATGTTCCTGATGTAACTACAACCAATGTTCCTGATGTAACTACAACCAATACTCCTGATGTAACTACAACCAATGATCCTGATGTAACTACAACCAATCCTCCTGATGTAACTACAACCAATCCTCCTGATGTAACTACAACAAATCCTCCTGATGTAACTACAACCAATCCTTCTGACGTAACTACAACCAATGATCCTGATGTAACTACAACCAATCCTCCTGATGTAACTACAACCAATCCTCCTGATGTAACTACCACAAATCCTCCAGATGTAACTACAACAAATCCTCCTGATGTAACTACAACCAATCCTCCTGATGTAACTACAACAATTGCTCCTGATGTAACTACAACCAATCCTCCTGATGTAACTACAACCAATGATCCTGATGTAACTACAACCAATCCTCCTGATGTAACTACAATCCTCCTGACCAACTACAACCAATCCTCCTGATGTAACTACAACCAATCCTCCTGATGTAACTACAACCAATCCTCCTGATGTAACTACAACCAATGATCCTGATGTAACTACAACCAATCCTCCTGATGTAACTACAACCAATCCTCCTGATGTAACTACAACCAATCCTCCTGATGTAACTACAACCAATCCTCCTGATGTAACTACAACCAAATAACCTCCTGATGTAACTACAACCAATCCTCCTGATGTAACTACAACCAATCCTCCTAATCCTCCTGATGTAACTACAACCTGATGTAACTACAACAAATCCTCCTCATGTAACTACAACCAATCCTCCTGATGTAACTACAACCAATCCTCCTGATGTAACTACAACCAATAACTACAACCAATCCTCCTGATGTAACTACAACCAATCCTCCTGATGTAACTACAACCAATGATCCTGATGTAACTACAACCAATCCTCCTGATGTAACTACAACAAATCCTCCTGATGTAACTACAACCAATCCTCCTGATGTAACTACAACCAAATCCTGATGTAACTACAACCAGATGTAACTACAACCTCCTGATGTAACTACAACCAACAACCAATCCTCCAGATGTAACTACAACCAATCCTCCTGATGTAACTACAACCAATCCTCCTGATGTAACTACAACCAATCCTCCAGATGTAACTACAACCAATCCTCCTGATGTAACTACAACCAATGTTCCTGATGTAACTACAACAATCCTCCTGATGTAACTTCCTGATGTAACTACAATCCTCCTGATGTAACTACAACCAATCCTGATGTAACTACAACCAATGTTCCAACTCCTCCTCCTGATGTAACTACAACCAATCCTCCTGATGTAACTACAACAACAACCTGATGTAATCCTCCTGATGTAACTACAATGTTCCTGATGTAATACAACCAATCCTCCTGACGTAACTACAACCAATCCTCCTGATGTAACTACAACCAATCCTCCTGATGTAACTACAACCAATCCTCCTGATGTAACTACAACCTCCTGATGTACAACCAACTCCTGATGTAACCAATCCTCCTGATGTAACTACAACCAATCCTCCTGATGTAACTACAACCAATCCTCCTGATGTAACTACAACCAATCCTCCTGATGTAACTACAACAAACCTGATGTAACTACAACCAATCCTTCTGACGTAACTACAACCAAATCCTGATGTAACTACAACCAATCCTCCTGATGCTCCTGATGTAACTACAACCAATCCTCCTGATGTAACTGATGTAACCAATCCTCCTGATGTAACTACAACAACCAATCCTCCTGATGTAACTCCTCCTGATGTAACTACAACAACCAATCCTCCTGATGTAACTACAACCAATCCTCCTGATGTAACTACAACCAATCCTCCTGATGTAACTACAACCAATCCTCCTGATGTAACTACAACCAAATACAACCAATCCTCCTGATGTAACTACAACCAATACAACCAATCCTCCAGATGTAACTACAACCAATCCTCCAGATGTAACTACAACCAATCCTCCAGATGTAACTACAACCAATCCTCCTGATGTAACTACAACCAATCCTCCAGATGTAACTACAACCAATCCTCCTGATGTAACTACAACCAATCCTCCTGATGTAACTACAACCAAGTAACTACAACCAATGCTCCTGATGTAACTACAACCAATCCTCCTGATGTAACTACAACCAATCCTCCTGATGTAACTACAACCAGATGGAAATACAACCAATCCTCTGATGTAACTACAACCAATGTTCCAGATGTAACTCCAACCAATCCTCCTGATGTAACTACAACCAATCCTCCTGATGTAACTACAACCAATCCTCCTGATGTAACTACAACCAATCCTCCTGATGTAACTACAACCAATGATCCTGATGTAACTACAACCAATCCTCCTGATGTAACTACAACCAATCCTCCTGATGTAACTACAACCAATCCTCCTGATGTAACTACAACCAATCCTCCTGATGTAACTACAACCAATCCTCCTGATGTAACTACAACCAATCCTCCTGATGTAACTACAACCAATCCTCCTGATGTAACTACAACCAATCCTCCTGATGTAACTACAACCAATCCTCCTGATGTAACTACAACCAACAACCAATCCTCCTGATGTAACTACAACCAATCCTCCTGATGTAACTACAACCAATCCTACAACCCTCCAGATGTAACTACAACCAATCCTCCTGATGTAACTACAACCAATCCTCCTGATGTAACTACAACCAATCCTCCTGATGTAACTAAAACCAATCCTCCAACCAATCCTCCTGATGTAACTACAACCAATCCTCCTGATGTAACTACAATCCTCCTGATGTAACTACAACCAATGCTCCTGATGTAACTACAACCAATCCTCCAGATGTAACTACAACCAATCCTGATGTAACTACAACCAATACAACCAATCCTCCAGATGTAACTACAACCAATCCTCCTGACGATGTACAACCAACTAACTACAACAACCAATACAACCTCCTGATGTACAACCAACTACAACCAATACCTCCTGATGTAACTACAACCAATCCTTCTGACGTAACTACAACCAATGATCCTGATGTAACTACAACCAATCCTCCTGATGTAACTACAACCAATCCTCCTGATGTAACTACAACCAATCCTCCTGATGTAACTACAACCAATCCTCCAGATGTAACTACAACCAATCCTCCTGATGGAACTACAACCAACCCTCCTGATGTAACTACAACCAATCCTCCTGATGTAACTACAACCAATCCTCCTCATGTAACTACAACCAATCCTCCTGATGGAACTACAACCAATCCTCCAGATGGAACTACAACCAATTCTCCAGATGTAACTACGACTAAAGGATCTACGACTTCTGTTACCACCACCACTATGCCTCTAATTACATGTGAGAACGGTGGAATTGCAGAATCTGATGGCTTGTCGTGTATCTGTCCATCCGCCTTCTCAGGGAAAACCTGCAGAACTATCAAAGATAACATAAAACCAGGTATGTCACACATTTTTGCAAACAAATCTAATTTAGTAAACTAAATCAGCCCTAAAATTAAAGCAGCAATGTTTTTGATACACTTGACATCATGAAAATTCATTATTTCTGTAACTAATAATGAGAACAAACTGATCAAAATGAACAAAACATTTTTTGATAGTTTTCAATGTTGACGTTATGATGGACTTTCTTGGATATACTTTGCTTTGAAATTCCACATTTTGTTCTGTTGATGTTTCATACACTAATTTGCCAAAACATCATGACCAACATTATGACATTCCTAAATATGCTGTTGGTCCTCTGCGTATTTCACGGTGTGAGAAAGAAGAGAGACCAGGAGCAGGATGAAACAATTGAATATAGATTTATTGATAAAAGCCACTGAGAGTAAAAGGCTTCAGACCCATACAAACATAAAAATTAAACACAAGGTACAAGAATGACACACACGAACAAAACCTGAATATACGTCACAAAGGCAAACACTGATGTACCCTGTACCATGATAAAGACAGCGTGCCTGTCGAAACGTTGGTATTAAATATTATTTGCATTTGAGTTTAGAGTGTGCGGCTATTTCTTATCATTTTAGTCACAAACACTGGAACAGATACAGGGAGCGTAATGAGGAGCATGTGTGTGTCATGTTGAGTCCGGGGTGATTAGACACAGGTGTGCAGAAGAATGAGTCCGGAGTGATTAGAAACAGGTGTGCGTAATACTGAGTCCAGGGTAATAAGCAGGTTTGCGTAATACTGAGTCCAGGGTAATGAGCAGCGGGTGGGCGTAATACTGAGTCCGGGGTGCTGAGCAGCAGGTGGGCGTAGTAATGAGTCCGGGGTGCTGAGCAGCAGGTGGGCGCAGTAATGAGTCCGGGGTGCTGAGCAGCAGGTGGGCGTAATAATGAGTCCGGGGTGCTGAGCAGCAGGTGGGCGTAATAATGAGTCCGGGGTGCTGAGCAATAGGTGGGCGTAATAATGAGTCTGAGGTGATGAGCAGCAGGTGTGTGTGAATAATGAGTCCAGGGTAATAAGCAGCAGGTGTGTGTAATAAAGAGTCCGGGGTGCTGAGCAGCAGGTGGGCGTTATAATTAGTCTGGGTAATGAGCAGCAGGTGGGCGTAATAATGAGTCTGGGGTGATGAGCAGCAGGTGTGTGTAATAATGAGTCCAGGGTGCTGAGCAGCAGGTGGGCGTAATAATGAGTCTGGGGTGCTGAGAAGCAGGTGGGCATTATAATGAGTCCAGGGTACTGAGCAGCAGGTGTGCGTAATAATGAGTCCGGGTAATGAGCAGCAGGTGGGTGTAATAATGAGTCTGGGGTGATGAGCAGCAGGTGGGCGTAATAATGAGTCTGGGGTGCTGAGCAGCAGGTGGGCGTTATAATGAGTCCAGGGTGCTGAGCAGCAGGTGTGTGTAATAATGAGTCTGGGTAATGAGCAGCAGGTGTGTGTAATAATGAGTCTAGGGTGCTGAGCAGCAGGTGGGCGTAATATTGAGTCTAGGGTGCTGAGCAGCAGGTGTGCGTAATAATGAGTCTGGGTAATGAGCAGCAGGTGTGTGTAATAATGAGTCTGGGTAATGAGCAGCAGGTGTTTGTAATAATGAGTCCAGGGTAATAAGCAGCAGGTGTGTGTAATAATGAGTCCGGGGTGCTGAGCAGCAGGTGGGCGTTATAATGAGTCTGGGGTGATGAGCAGCAGGTGTGTGTAATAATAAGTCTGGGTAATGAGCAGCAGGTGGGCGTAATAATGAGTCCAGGGTAATGAGCAGCGGGTGGGCGTAATAATGAGTCCGGGGTGCTGAGCAGCAGGTGTGCGTAATAATGAGTCTGGGGTGCTGAGCTGCAGGTGGGCGTAATAATGAGTCCAGGGTAATGAGCAGCAGGTGGGCGTAATAATGAGTCTGGGTAATGAGCAGCAGGTGTGTGTAATAATGAGTCTGGGTAATGAGCAGCAGGTGGGCGTAATAATGAGTCTAGGGTAATGAGCAGCAGGTGTGCGTAATAATTAGTCTGGGTAATGAGCAGCAGGTGGGCGTAATAATGAGTCTGGGGTGATGTGTCACGTCTGGGCTCACAGGCAGGTAGCAGGAAGCGGACACAGGCGCAGAGAATTCTATAATAAAGTCTTTATTTACTCAGACTAATACCGAAAACACTTCGGGTCTCACGAAAACAACAAACAGACGATCGTAACGATCAGAAACTCCGAACAGGAGAACACCGGAACGTACCTCTGTACGTACATCCAACACGTACAAACAATGATCCCACAATCACCAACAGAATGAGGCAGGGTTAAATACAGGGGCTAAATGCCCAACCAAACACAGGTGCGGAGAAGTCTCAGGTGCAGTGAATGTCCTTGATTGTCTCTCTGCTGACAGGGGGAAGTGCCAATACTGGCATAGAGAGGGACAGAGGGAGGGATAGACCTCAGGTCCTCACATGATGAGCAGCAGGTGTGTGTAATAATGAGTCCAGGGTGCTGAGCAGCAGGTGGGCGTAATAATGAGTCCGGGTAATGAGCAGCAGGTGGGTGTAATAATGAGTCTGGGGTGATGAGCAGCAGGTGTGTGTAATAATGAGTCTGGGGTGCTGAGCAGCAGGTGGGCGTTATAATGAGTCCAGGGTGCTGAGCAGCAGGTGTGTGTAATAATGAGTCTGGGTAATGAGCAGCAGGTGTGTGTAATAATGAGTCCAGGGTGATGAGCAGCAGGTGGGCGTTATAATGAGTCTGAGGTAATGAGCTGTAGGTGGGCGTAATGGTGACTCCGAGTATGTATTGGCTTTAGTGCAGCATGGGTCGATGTAATCACAATCTTTATTCCTCAGGAGGAGGCGTGCCACCAAAACAGTGCAGAGCCTCCAAGGCATAGACTCTACAAGACCCCTGAATATGTTTTGTGGTACCAGGCACTAGGATATTAGATCCTTCAAGTCCTGTAAGGTGCGAGGTGGAGCCATGAACATTGTGAACAGTGTGTGCAGTGTGTCACGGCCCACACTGTTGATGGAGGCCACTGTACCCAGAGAACACCATTGCAATGAAGTGTTGTACCTGATCTGATAACACACTTTAAATGTATTGTCTGCCATTTTTCCGGTTTGCCACCCAATTTTTATAAAATCCTGTTTGGATGGATCTGCAAAATTTTTAGGTCGGTGGCACGTGTCAAATTAACGTCCACATAAATGTCCGGACCAAGGCTGTCCCAGCAGAACCTTGCACAGGGTCCACGTACATGTGATATTAAAGAACACAGGCTACTTTTTTATCCACTTCTCACCAAGGCCAAGTTCCTGACGCTCGCATGCCCATTGTAGGCACTTCGAGGGTGAACAGATGTCATCATGGGCACTCTGACCAGTCTGTGGCTACACAGCCCCATATGCAGCAGGGTGCAGTGCACTGTAGAATTATCATTAAAACATGTGTGATCAGTAGTCCTTCTGTTGGTTCGGACCATTTGGGATTGTTCTGTGTTGCCCTCGTGCATTGATGAGCCTCAGGTGCCCTCAGGTGCCCAGCATCGTCGCTGGTTGGTCCCCCCTCGGACCACTTTCAGTAGACATTCACCACGGCTGACCTGGAGCACTCGACATTCATTTCAGAGATGCTCTGACCCAGTCATCAACAATTTGGCCCCTGTCAAAAGTCACTCATGTCTTGGCCATTTCACCTGCATCCAACATGTAGATAAAAGAACTGATTGTTCACTTACCATCTAATTTACCCAGACCTTCACATGTCCCCCTGTTATAGGAAGATCACATGTGGTCTTAATGTTTAGGCTCATCAGCGTAGATAATGAAACTACTGACAAACTTTCAACAAAATATATTTTGGGTACAGTTAGGTATCATGAAATTATACTGATAATCAATAAACTATTGGGGACAATCATATTACGATTGTCCCTAAGCAATAATACTTAGTCAAAATGCTTTCAATGTGTTTAAATATTAAATATTCACTAATGTTGTCATTGTATTTTTGTAGCATTCAATAGGACAGTTTTTGTGACTATGAAAACAGCTGAGGAGTACTTGCCTCAATATTCGGACAAAACCTCAACTGAGTACAAGGACAAGGTGAAAAATATCACACAACAGGTGGGACAAAAGAAAAAATGCATTGCATTAAATTGGAATAAACACATATATAGTTGTATAAAGTAAAGTAAACCAAAAACAGCAGTACTCTTCAGGACAGCATGTCAATGTGTATTGAACTGCCACAGAGAATATGGAATTTAATTAATGTACTGTTGAAATCACATTGACCAATGCTTGCATTTCAGATGGATACATACTACAAAATAAAGAAAATAGAGCACTTCAGTGGAGTTGAAAATGTCACTTTAAGGTATTACACCATTATACTCGGAAGAGCAATTTAAATTCAATCAAATGTTTAATTTGACCGGCTTATCCTTGACATCTTTTTGAGAGAACAGTTTGCCATAGAAAAAATCTATATATCGACATAGTTATCTAAACGATTTGCTTAATTTTTGTCATTGGTCTTCCTTATCTTTTTTTTTAGCAATGGGTCAGCAGTTACTCGGTCACTCGCTCAAAACACGGTATTTTGATCTGTTATAATATTTAACACATTTCAATGAAGAATCTAATATGAACTAATACCCTAATGTAAGCATCATATGGAATTAAAATGACGTTTTGTAACGTCCTTTGTTTTTCAGATGGAGCTGTTGGACAGAAACTTCAAGGCCAAAATGTAAAGAAAGTACATTTATTTTATTGATTAGTAATTGACGAAAAGTCTAAGCATAGAGTTGCCAGATATGAGTTTACTCCCTGTTATTTCTTTCAGGGCTAATTTGGAGGTTGAATATGACATTGTTCTTGCAATTCTGAACGAACAAGGAGCTGATAAAATTTATGAAGAGGTCTTTCAAAAGATAGAGACAGCTGTGACAGAGGTTGGATTGTGTGAACCAGGCACAGATGGTAAAATCAATGTACCAAACTACACCCAACAATAAATTCTAATAAAACGCACACCAATTCAAACTGAACTATCAGTGTATACAAACATGTGAGGGGTGTACTCACTTTTGTGAGATACTGTATATTATATGTTTGTATTAACATCTGATTTTAATTTATTGTATTCTTAAAATGTTCTTCTTTGATCAGGTTGTCCTTCGTTCAAGGTCACCGAAACAAATCTAACAGTAACAGAAGTGGATGACAAAGGTAAGAAAATACTGATGGAAGATTAGATGGTCGAGTAACAGAAAAAGAGGTAACCAGAATAAAAATGAAAAGTACAAAATAATAAACATGTTGTCTCTTCTCACGTGTACTTTTTTCCCACACCTTCACTTCTTTTCTCTCGTTTTTTTCTATATTTCTTTCTTTCTCACTCCCTCCATCTATTCTCACATTCTCTCTGACAGGTCTATGTAAGAATATCATAGACTCAAATGTATTAGGTTACTTTGAGCCAATAAATAAAGATGGTGAGCGGATCTGTGTGACCGCATGCGACCCTAGACATAAGGAAAGGAGGAACTGCAACAGCGGTACCTGTGAAGTGAACATGGTTGCTGGAGCATCATGCTAGTATGTCCTTCATTTTATATTCAGTATACCAGTATTGTATTAAACACTTTAAATACTACTCTTGAACCGGACACCGTTAAAATGGAGAGTTCACATTAATTGTTAATGTTCTTTAACTGGTTTAGCAGACTGGTGTTTGGGTGCCCTGACCTCCCTGCCTTGTAAGGGTGATGGGGGTTTACCATACTCACACGCAAAAGAGTAAATTTACTATAATTTACAAACGTTTTTCATATAAATCCACACACAATGTTCTATAATGAGCAAAAGAAAAACTTGGAATAATTGTGGAACCACAAACCTGGAGTTAGCTGCCCAGGGTAGCAGAAGAAACCAGGCCTTGGTCAGGGAGGTGACCAAGAAGCCAATTGCCACTCTAACCGAGCTTCAGATTTTCTCTACAGAGATGAAAAAACTTTACAGAAGGACATTCATCTCTATAGCACATTAGTAATCATATCTTTATTTTAGAGTGGCTAAACAGAAACCACGTCTAAGTAAATGGCAATGGAATCTGAGTGAATGAGTAAATAATCACAGTTCTCAGGAGACAGTTAAGCTCATCACCTAGCTGATACCAACTCTACAGGGACGCATAGTGGTGAGAGCATTGTGTTATGGGAAGGCTTCTCAGTGGGAGGGAGACTGTTCAGGATTGAGGTAAGTATGAATGAATGAATAGGGAGATTCTGGAAGAAAAGCTGATCCAGAGTGCACAGCACCTCAGAAAGGGTGAAATACTAATCTTTAAACATGACAACAACCCAAAGCAAAGATAACAAAGCTGTGACTTCGGGACTATCAATGCCCTTCAAGTGTGTAAATGTCCTTAGGTGGCCCAACTAAAGCTTGCACTTGAACCCTAATAAAGATATGTGGGAGGACCTGAAAAATGCAATTCTGAAAGTGATGGTCTGCAAGGACAAATAGAAGAAACAGCTCAAATCCAGGTCGAAAACTGTTGAGAATGACACTTCTACAGAGTACTAAATAGAGGGTCTGAATACTAATCTACATGACATAGTTCCGTTTGTTGTTTCTACTGAATTGGGACACATTTCTAAAAACATGTCTTTGGTTTTTCACAAGGTTTTGTTGTATAATTGATGGCAAAATTGATCAATTATAAATAGGTCAGTAACATTACAAAATCTAGAAAGAGTAAAGGGGTCTGAAGACTTTTTAAAAGCAGATTGCATCTCACATATCACAAATAATTCCTTCCTAATAAATCTAACCTTGTTTCCATTTTTTAACACATTGACATTTAAACACCTGCCAAGCTAACTACACCTCTGGACCAAAGTATGTGTCTGACATGTCCTGCCCAAGATGCATCCTATTTCACATAAAGGTCCCATTTACCCTCAGCAGCACCACACTAGATTAAAAATGATCAATGAAATCACTTTCATTTGTTTGGTCTTTTAGCTGTGGAACCACATTCTTACTACTTACTGTATAGTAAACATTTTCAACTTAAAAAACATGTTTTGCATTACTCACACATTTTTGAAAGCAATTTTAACTATTGAATTAAGTGACATCTGCTGTCTATTTCAGCTGTCAACACACACAGTCTACCTGGAACCTGGGAGCTGACTGTAACTACCAAATCAACAAGATTGGCTTCTACGCAGGAATCATTCTAACAGCTGGGTTTTTACTAGTAATTGTTGGAGTCCTGACAGCGTTCCTGTTGGCGAACAAGAAAAGAACAAAGAGGTAAATCAGTATAAGACAAAACAGATTTTTTTGCGAAGCTAAATAATATTACAAATGCAGCAAAAATTAGATATTTCTACATTTAGACTTGACTGTGCGAAATGGTTTAAATAATGTTAATGCAATTTTGTATAACAGCATTTAAAAAAAGTTTTATATTCATGCATTCTGCTGTGATGGTGTTTTTGGGCAACTGCACAATGTGAAAAGGCTACCCTGAATATAATTGACTGTGCTTACAATCCAATTACCCAACTAAGAATGTGTGGTGAAAAATCGACAAGGGGCCTTGCAAAATCCGACTTTATATTTCTTTGGCAAAATTAAGGGAAATATTCAGTATGTGTGTTTTGAATAATCATTTAAAACAATGTTAGCAATTTATTATAAATAAAGTTCCAAGGACTGTAATGTATTTTGAATATTGTAATGATTGTTAATCTATCCTTTTACAGAAACAAGGACACTAAGGGGAAAATGGTTAACCAGTGGCTAGAGGATGACTTTGAATGGCCACCACCTAATGGCAAGTTCGCCAACACACCTCAACTGGGTAAAAGATTGTTTCTTAGATAGTTTTTTTCTAATATATATTTGTTTATATATATATATATATATATATACATAAAAACTTTAGTATAAACATTTCAAAAATGCATGCGCTTAGCTGTCAAAACAATCTATAGCCAAAGATGTGATGGAAGTATTAACAACTCATATTTAATGTATTAAAGTAATATCCAAATTCAGAAGTAAATAAATAGATGACTGAGAAAAAAGTTCATTCTTTTACTTAATTTATTTTTCTTAGGTTCGTATGATAATCCAGCATACAACCGTGGAGCGTTAAATTACTACCAACAGCCCAGCGTTTCTCTTCCGTCTTTCAACCCTGATCCTTACTCAAACAACCCTACACAGTACTACCCTCAGATCCAAATGAATAACATGTCAAGAAACCAGCCTGTGAGTAAACTATAACTACTTTATTAGATGGATAACGTCCGGATAATTGTATCTGCATGGGGAATGCCCTCAAACTAGAGCCAGGAATTTTTCTTGGTGAGGTTTTACACCTATACAGAACAGCACCTGTGAAAACAGAATGACTAAACTCTCCATTTCCACCTTCTGTTTCCACAGACAAGGATCAACAGACCCCAGATAAGAACATCATATGAAATGTAGCCTCCCATTAAGAACTAAGAAGACGTTGAATTTAAATGTGATACATGCAAATTGTTTGTTGTTCTTGGTGGATTAACAGTTAACAGCTCTGTAGTTTATTATAAGTTGTCCACACATTTTTCTTATGAGGTCTTCCAGAAGGTCTTAATCAATAAAAGTATACTCACAAAATAGAACTGTTAGCGGCAAGCTTCAAAACATAAAGGATTAGCAATCTTCTAAGCAAAAAAATAATAGAATTCAACTTTAGCTCAGTAGTCAGTACTTTCAAATTAAATGTTTCAATATGTATTTAGTATTCCATGTTAAGTAGTAGGCGAAACGTGTTTACTTGCATATACTCTCCATCTAGCATCGACTTATGCTGAATTTTTTAATCAGCCTATCACATGTCAGCAATCCAATGCATTTGGACTTATAGACATGGTCAAGTTGATCTGCTGAAGTTCAAACCAAGCATCAGATTGGGAAAGAAACGTGATTTAAACAACTTTGATTGTGGCATGGCTCTCGGGGCCAGACAGGCTGGTTTGAGTGTTTCAGAGAGCGCTGACCAACCGTCATTTCCCCAGACAACCATCTGTAGGGTTTACAGAGAATGGTCAGAAAACAGAGAAAATATCCAGTTCTCTGGGGAAACTGTCTTGTTGATGGCAGCGGTCAGAGGAGAATGGCCAGACTGGTCTGGCTAATAATAAGACAACAGTAACTCAAATAACCACTGGTTACAGCCAAGGTATGCAGAAGAACCTCTATGAACCCACAATGCATCAAACCATGAAGCAGATGGGTTACAGCAGCAGAAGACCACACCCGGTGCCACCCCAATCAGATAAGGAAACAGGAAACTGAGGCCACAATTTGCACGGACCCACCAAATATTGGACAATAGAAGAGCGGAGAAACATTGCCTGGTCGGATCAGTCTCAATTTCTGTGAAATTTCTGAAATATGGAAATACATTTTTGGGGGTTTCTTCTCGTCTCTAACATTATTACTTTTTTCATGTTTTCTTCAAACTGTCAAAATGTTGCCAACTATATCATAAAATCTATTTTATTAATTGTTTAGACTTTTGTGCAGCTAAATGAATATACAGACAAAATAAATGCATTTATAGTGTAAAGTGGAAATTATGTATTCAATTTACTGCCTTGCAGGACAGCCAAGTGTTATGGATCCTGCAAACATTGTGGCAAATTTCTCCTGTATTGTCTGGGATTGACTGGTAGAACATCATGAGGCATCTGCAAATATGTTCTGGTTAAGGAAGCAGTGTAATTGGTAGAGGCTGCATTACTAGATGTGTATAAGAAAACGGATTTTTCACAAAACATATCCATAATTAATAAGATGAAATACAATTTTTTCATTTGTAATATTCCTGAATTTTTGGCACTGATTGTAGAAATGGCGCTGTTGATTCAAAACAGGTATGCGCTGATACATACTCAATGTCATCAAGGCCACTTGCTTTTAAACATATTATTTCATGGCTACTTGAGTTATGATAGCAATTCTTCCTATACTACAATTCAAAAGTTTGGGGTCACATAGATATTTCCTTGTATTTAAGAATGTTTTGTCTATTAAAATAAAATCCTATTATTGAGAAATACATTGTTAATGTTGTAAATTACAATTGTTGCTGGAATACCTACACCCCATACGTGGCCCTTTATCAGCAACTATCAGCACTGTGGTCCAATGGAATGTTGTTTTTAAAAATCCAAGTTAACTATGTTAAAGGCAACTAAAAACACACACGCCTCACAGGTCCTTAACTGGCATTAATAGTACCTGGAGCAGTGGAAGAAGGTTTTCAGGTACGATGAGTCTCGTTTTCTTTTACATCTTGTTGACGACTGTGGTGCTGCGTTTACGTGAGGACAGGATGTCATCAGGATGCACTCTGGGAAGACAACATGTTCGGTTTGGGTCATGAAGCAGGACACAGCCGAAGAGGTAGATGCGCTAAGGTTCAAAACTTGAAACAAGAACGTGAGGCAACATGAACATTGACAGCAAACACTGACATAAAACAATGAAAGACAAGGGCTGATACAAAAGAACTAAACTAAATACACAGGTAAACGAGTGAACAGTTGATGACTGAGGGCAGACTAGAAGGAAAGACCAAATATGGATCTGAAGGGCAACAAAAGACCAGAAGAGGGCAGGACAAAACACAACAGAACGAGAACTGGTCCGGGTTGGCTTGGACCGTTACAACAGAGGAATTCTAATGCTCTGGGCAATGTTCTGCTGGGAAACGATGGGTCCAAGCATCTATGGTTGTAAATTTAACACATGCCACACATCAAAACATTTTTGCAGACCGGGTACACCCTTTCACCTAATACCAATTTGAATGTAACCATTTATATGCACTACTGAACTTATGACTTCTATTCATACTGTCCATATTTCCCATTTCTACACATGCTAAAATGTATTTCAATTTTTATTGTATGTATGCATATATATATATAGATACGTTTTTTGTAGTTTTCCTATTATTATTTCTGATTTATATCGAAATTATTACTACGTAGATGTTGTGTGCCATGTCTTAAGAATTGTATTGTTCAGAATGACCCCATGTGAATTATTTGACAAATAAAAGAGTGACTTTCACAAATTTTAAATGTAGCCTTTGCTCCTAATCCTAACCACTAACGCCCAATTCTAAACCAAGACCACAAAATATCCTATGTCAACTTCAAGCCTAAAATTCAATTTCATCTTCTAACCTCCTTGTGGTCTTGATGTCTTGGACACTGCTTCAAACCTGTTCTGTGTATGATTTGGCATTGCATAGGGGTGGATAGTGTGACAACAAAAAGGTACGTGCACACCCTCCTATTAATGTCTCCATAATGCAATAAAGCTAGTGTGTGTGTTTGTGTGCTGGAACCTGAAGTCCTGACTTAAAGTATACTGACCCAAGGTGACGTCAGGTGATGTCGGGACATTTGGCCCATTCTTACTGATCTAATCTAATGCCTGTTTAAATCAGTCTTGTGGCCTAAGAGAGACATCCTTTAAAAACCTGTGGGTGACATTTGTGCTCTAAGGTTCTATAATGCCAGGTGGTATACTGAGAGTAGTTCTAAAATACCTAGAACACCTGGTTCTACTAAGGACACAATTAGAAATCGTTTTGACATTGAATCTAGTTGATAATCTAGGCTGTGACCTGCCCATAGAGGGTTGCTGGTATCTAATGTAATCTCCTGCTATTGTACCTTTGAGCTATGTGCAATCACAAAATGCTTCACAGTATTTTTCTATACCAGGTAAGTAGCTACGTAAGCAGCAAAACTCATCATACACGTCCTGTGGTGGGTAAAGATGTGTTCTATTCTGACATTTTAACAATTACGTACCAGTGATGTAATTAATTGTTTAGTTTAGGTTTCATGAATGCAAATATACAATCAACTGAAGTTTTCTGTTAGTATGTCTAGATTTCAATGTGTTTTTTTTTACATTGGTGTGTGTGTGTGTGTGTCTGTGTCTGTGTCTGTGTCTGTGTCTGTGTCTGTGTCTGTGCAGGGTAGTGCACAGACTTTATGAGGGGCATGGGCCAAAATGGCAAAAAGGGGCTCCTCTGATATATGCCGTCAGCGACACAAACATTGAGTGCCAACGCACCCATCAACCATCAGCATTCACAATGTTAATTGTGCAAATGAATAATGCACTGAATAGTTTGCAAACAATAGTGACAATTGCAGCTCTTGACAGAATAATAGGCGACTCCTGTTCGTAACCTATACAACCAAACAATGAGTAAGTGCACCTCACACGGCAGCTAGCATGCTGGCTTATACAAATACTGTGTGTGTGTATTTCATTTGTCTCATCCTTCTAGCTTTGACTTCACATGTAGCTACTTAAGTAAGGTGTTGGCTACTTGCCACTACTGAGTTGGGTGGTTGTTCCACCCAGAACCGATCCAAAGCTCCCGGGGCCCTAAGCTAATTTCTGCTAACGGGCTCTTCTACCTGATTCGTGAGCCATGTAAACCATTTGACATTGCCACATAGTCACACCTGACAGCCCAGTGCTCCCACTACAATTCTCCTCCTTTAAAGATTTTGCTCCATCTGTCGCTCTAAGAATAAATAGTCCTATACAGAGCATAATGAAGTATAGACAAAAATATTTATTGAATAAAATAGTTTCTATCAAATCTTAAGACAAGTCAATATAACATGTCATATAACAATAACACAAATAAGAAATTGAACAAAATAGAAATCAATAGAATCACTGAGCTTTAGGGTAGGAAAAATCCTGTCCTGGATTTAATTAACCTCTGCGCACAAACTAAGTCCTAAAAAGTATTTTGATTAAGACTGTGGACCAATCTGCTGGGTTATTTGGTGGAGCAGAAACTATTCTATTAGAGTCCGAGGTGCTTGTATCTGATGCTGGCTCTACACCTCTGATTAAGCTAATACTGTCTGATGCTGACTCTACACCTCTGGTTGAGCTAACACTGTCTGATGCTGACTCTACACCTCTGGTTGAGCTAATACTGTCTGAGACTGGCTCTACACCTCTGATTGAGCTAATACTGTCTGAGGCTGGCTCTACACCTCTGGTTGAGCTAATACTGTCTGATGCTGACTCTACACCTCTGGTTGAGCTAATACTGTCTGATGCTGACTCTACACCTCTGGTTGAGCTAATACTGTCTGAGACTGGCTCTACACCTCTGATTGAGCTAATACTGTCTGAGGCTGGCTCTACACCTCTGGTTGAGCTAATACTGTCTGATGCTGACTCTACACCTCTGGTTGAGCTAATACTGTCTGATGCTGACTCTACACCTCTGGTTGAGCTAATACTGTCTGAGTCTGTCTCTACACCTCTGGTTGAGCTAATACTGTCTGAGGCTGGCTCTACACCTCTGGTTGAGCTAATACTGTCTGAGACTGGCTCTACACCTCTGATTGAGCTAATACTGTCTGAGGCTGGCTCTACACCTCTGGTTGAGCTAATACTGTCTGAGGCTGGCTCTACACCTCTGGTTGAGCTAATACTGTCTGATGCTGGCTCTACACCTCTGATTGAGCTAATACTGTCTGAGACTGTCTCTACACCTCTGGTTGAGCTAATACTGTCTGATGCTGACTCTACACCTCTGGTTGAGCTAATACTGTCTGAGTCTGTCTCTACACCTCTGGTTGAGCTAATACTGTCTGAGACTGTCTCTACACCTCTGGTTGAGCTAATACTGTCTGAGGCTGGCTCTACACCTCTGGTTGAGCTAATACTGTCTGAGGCTGGCTCTACACCTCTGGTTGAGCTAATACTGTCTGAGGCTGGCTCTACACCTCTGGTTGAGCTAATACTGTCTGAGGCTGGCTCTACACCTCTGGTTGAGCTAATACTGTCTGAGACTGGCTCTACACCTCTGGTTGAGCTAATACTGTCTGAGGCTGGCTCTACACCTCTGATTGAGCTAATACTGTCTGAGGCTGGCTCTACACCTCTGGTTGAGCTAATACAGTCTGAGGCTGGCTCTACACCTCTGATTGAGCTAATACTGTCTGAGACTGTCTCTACACCTCTGGTTGAGCTAATACTGTCTGATGCTGACTCTACACCTCTGGTTGAGCTAATACTGTCTGAGTCTGTCTCTACACCTCTGGTTGAGCTAATACTGTCTGAGACTGTCTCTACACCTCTGGTTGAGCTAATACTGTCTGAGGCTGGCTCTACACCTCTGGTTGAGCTAATACTGTCTGAGGCTGGCTCTACACCTCTGGTTGAGCTAATACTGTCTGAGGCTGGCTCTACACCTCTGGTTGAGCTAATACTGTCTGAGGCTGGCTCTACACCTCTGGTTGAGCTAATACTGTCTGAGACTGGCTCTACACCTCTGGTTGAGCTAATACTGTCTGAGGCTGGCTCTACACCTCTGATTGAGCTAATACTGTCTGAGGCTGGCTCTACACCTCTGGTTGAGCTAATACTGTCTGAGGCTGGCTCTACACCTCTGGTTGAGCTAATACTGTCTGAGGCTGGCTCTACACCTCTGGTTGAGCTAATACTGTCTGAGACTGGCTCTACACCTCTGATTGAGCTAATACTGTCTGAGGCTGGCTCTACACCTCTGATTGAGCTAATACTGTCTGAGGCTGGCTCTACACCTCTGATTGAGCTAATACTGTCTGAGGCTGGCTCTACACCTCTGGTTGAGCTAATACTGTCTGAGGCTGGCTCTACACCTCTGGTTGAGCTAATACTGTCTGAGACTGGCTCTACACCTCTGGTTGAGCTAATACTGTCTGATGCTGACTCTACACCTCTGGTTGAGCTAATACTGTCTGAGACTGGCTCTACACCTCTGGTTGAGCTAATACTGTCTGAGGTTGGCTCTACACCTCTGATTGAGCTAATACTGTCTGAGGCTGGCTCTACATCTCTGATTGAGCTAATACTGTCTGAGGCTGGCTCTACACCTCTGGTTGAGCTAATACTGTCTGAGGCTGGCTCTACACCTCTGGTTGAGCTAATACTGTCTGAGGCTGGCTCTACACCTCTGGTTGAGCTAATACTGTCTGAGGCTGGCTGTTTTTCACCTGGGTACATGTTAGTACTGTCTGAAGACAGCTGTACTGGGTCTGTGTGTATTCTGACTATAGCTGGATGTGGATCAACTGAGTCTGTGCTTGTTCTTGCTGATGATCCAGCATCTATTCTACCGACAAATAGAAGCATAGCACCTGTACATTTTAAATAACAATACTATTATTAATGTTATCTGCATCAGGCCAATTCAAACTGGCTCGTTTTTGTAAGTAGCTGTCTGACAAGTAAGACAGAGACGGACCAAGTGATGCACTGTCCAGCAAGGTTAGCAAGACCTTGCTTGACTGTGATTTGCTGACATCAAACTTGGAGACAGAACTTGAGGTAACCTGATTGCTGTCCTGTAATTCTCTGTCCTGTAATTGACCCCACGGATTGTTTCGCTTAAAACAGTCATCAAAGTTGTCATCGAAGTTAAGAAAGTAAAGTAAACAGCAAACACCCGCTTTGACTTGAGGGGGAGGCGGGGCCTTGCGTTATTTTCTGGGGCAGTATGGAGCTGCACTTATTCTTAGACTGA
Source organism: Dallia pectoralis (assembly GCA_029465975.1). Lineage (NCBI taxonomy): Eukaryota > Metazoa > Chordata > Actinopteri > Esociformes > Umbridae > Dallia > Dallia pectoralis. Next base: position 4,389,118 of record CM055735.1, on the reverse strand, counting down.
CAGATGGAGCAAACAGTTTTGACATGTTCTGCAGCCATCAAATACTGTTCAGATCAAGTTGGCCTATTGCCTCCTAAAGAAAAATGTTTCCCCCCTCGCTCTCTAACCCGTTGTTGCTGTCCATACCTGGTTCACTTGGTGTTATCATGCTTTATTATGTCATTCAATTTGTCACTAGGCAAAATATAAACACTAGGGTTGGGTCTTTATCTAACAATGCCGGACACGCTCAAACATGACCGCTGCAATTGGTTAGTTTCATGATCTAGTTACCAGCCAAACAAATGTCATACATCCCTTACCAACACTTACATATTACAGAATATACACACACAGGGGGACAATGTGAAATTCTAACTCTGTGTCTGTGAGGAAAGTGTCTAAATGTGAAGAAAACTATTCATCAAATTGATACCTACAAGTGGATTTTGTGGATACTGTTATTTTTGAAATACCCCAAAAATAATATATTGAATATTTACCAATGTATGCCTGAATAGAATATCTTTCAAAAGAATATTAGCTTAGTCACTTCCAATAGAAATTTGATGTGAAGAAATCTTTATTGCATGTCCTGGGAGGTAAATTATTAATAGGTGTTTACATTGTCACAATCCTTTTTAGTTTTTTACAATGGCAGCAAGCAATTCCTTATCTCAAGCTTTGTTCTCCCTTTCCATCTGCTCCTTACAGATACCTCGGGCACGGGATAGCTGTTTGATAACATGTGTCTCAGCTCATTTTGAATTGGATTCATGCTGAGTGGTTGTCATTACCAAAATGGGTCCCTTGGGAGCCCAGGCATTGAATATATCGAGGATTGTACTATCGTTGGCTATTATAGGTAAGACCCCATTTAATTCATAGTATTATTGTTTTATCTACTTAACCGTAATGTGATTTGAGTCTCTGGATCCTTTTTTCATGCTGACATGCACACCTTTTTGGTAGTGTATTATTTGTGAGCATAATATTCATAAAACGTTTTTTTTTCGGTTAAGGTCAGTCATCATCAATAAGGGTTCTTCAGAAAACCCCTTAATAATACTTATTCAAATAACCTCTCGAAGAAGCATATGGGTTTGGTTTTAACATGTTTCGATACACCTCTAAAGAAAGTTATTAGAAGTCGGCAACCCCATGATGTTTTACAAGTTGTCCGATTAACTGTCGCATCCAGTCGATCAAGCATGTCATTTCTCAGGCGCATCTGTCTATTCGCTAAGCAGATCCATATTATAAAGGATTTATAGTTTCTTTGATTTGTTCATATTATGAATTGTTTTCCGATAGCCTATTCAAACTGTTATCGTATAAAAGGGGATTACCTTTCCTTAGTTTGTACTTTCAACAGTTTGTAACGCTGTCTATTAGGCTACTTAATCCAAATGAAAGATGCGCGCTGGAAATGACACGATCCGCAAACTACAACATCTGATTATTGTGAACTCGTTTTACTGCCAGAATTTGACTGCGATGAAGTAAGTTTTATAGTTTTAAGAGACAAGATATAAGATCAAGTGAAATGTTCACTACAATTGCAGTGTAATAATATAATAATATTAATAATAATATATATAAATGATATATATATAAATGTATACATAAATGTATACATATATACCAGTTGAACAATTTAACATTTTCATTCCAATAAATATGAATAGCTTCTACCTGATAAAACGTTCATTCATACCAGCAACTGTAATAAGTTCAGAAACCTTTGGCCTACCGCCAACAGAACGTTTGTAATTTTTTCATTTGTAAAATTGTTTTATATGAATTCAGAATCAGTTCTTGTCATAATCAAGAACAGGATAGCTGTAATGTATAACAGTTGTGATGTATGACACTTTCCCTGTTGTCATTCATGCACTGTAAGCCAGGCATAGATCAGCCCTCCAGGGGGGCTACCTTGTCCACACAGTGAGGTCACAGAGCTGGGAGAGGTTAAGCAGGGCCCGGGTAAATCTCTTCACCACACTAGAAAAAGTGTATAAATCGCTGGGAGATCCAAGTGCCCTTCTTGTTTGAGACTCATTCACACACCATTAGCCATGAACCTTCCTGTGTGTTTCCCCAGATTTGCCCACATTGGACAGGGTTAGCTCATAGGGTCCCGCTTCTAGTGGACAGATGCTGAACAGAGCATGCTTAAAATACACTTCTTGTGCCCAAGAGGCCCTGGTTCCTGGAGCTGGTTCACTAGATCTCCTGGTCCGGATGACACAATGATAATTCATTGTGTCCTTGCCAGACCCCTGTGATGCCTGCTATGTTGCTGGGACCGGTTGCGAGACAGGGGCATCAAGCCTAACTACATCAACTGGACTCTGTGGTACCCAAAGTGTTTTAGCTTTTTTCTGCTTTGTGAAGCCAGCTTGGTGTAAAGCTCTGTCCAACTAGTGGCTGTCCCAATTAGTTTTGAAGGTCTATCACAATAAGCAGCAGAAACTGCCCACAGGAGTGTTCTGAGGTGATCTCTGGTGAATATCTTTGCAGTGAAAGATTGGGACTCACGTCATGTTTGGGGGATTTTAAGGCTTCTGGGCAAGCTTCTTTTGGGCCACTGGATTTAGTGCACTCGTTCACCGGCGCTGCAGTAAAATTGTATTATCCCTGAGTGTTAGCAGATTTGACCCCAGCTACCATAATAGCCTGAGTTACACCCCAGAGATATTGATAAAACCATTGGAGCAGTGGGTATTGCGCTCGGTTGCGGAGCGGTAGGGTGCTGGTTTGATTCCTCCTGCTGGACACTGCAGTGTTTACATTTTTTATCCAGATTAAAGTATGTAAGTATGGAAATGTATTATTATTATTAATCATATAATAATTTATTATATTTGACTTAACCAACACTGTCAAATTATTCATATTGCTAACACGTTTTTCTAGCACATGTGCCTAGCAATGCAACGACAGTCCTTCATTAGACTGTTAATTCGGTTGTCACACATTGTGTAGGATTCACTCAGACACTCACAAATAGGCCACATTACATAAAGAATATATACATAGGAAAAATGTCCACTGTTTATTGTGACTGCCAGATTCTAACTTAAGGTAGGCTAATTACAGACTTAAGGTAAGCAAATTACAGACTTAAAGCAGGCTAATTACCATTCAGTAACTTAAGGTAGGCTAATTACCATTCAGTAACTTAAGGCAGGCTAATTACCATTCAGTAACTTACGGTAGGCTAATTACCATTCAGTAACTTAAGATAAGGCTAATTACCATTCAGTGACTTGGTAACGTAGCATTCTATCATGATAGTGCGACTTCTATGTGACCATCCGCGCTGGGTTAGAAGCTAGGTTTAGCTGTAACAATATCCTGAAAAACACATACTATAGATTACAGAAGATATAGGTTTAGCTGTAACACTATCCGGAGTAACACATACTATCACCAGTTAATACTATTTTCCACAGTAGAATATGCATTTGAAAGCCTGGTTGTGTGGCTAGTTATTTGGCCTGACGTACACTGTGCTTTGAGAAAAAGTCCCCTTTTTTTGGGTGGCATAGCTGACATGCAAAGCACAAAAAGGGGCAAACATGTATATGCTGAAGGGCAAAGGGAATGTCAAAAGGTTTCACTATTTTATGGGGTATGTATTAACAGAAAGCACTGGTAACTTTACCATAGTCTTCAGTCGCTCGCTAGCACACACCTGCTTGATTTGACTCTCCTGGGGACTTATAGTGTGTCAGATAACTCCTCCCCCCTAAGTTTTTTAGCCAATCAAATTACGACATTTCTAGTACGGTCCTCCTGGCGTGGCGGTCGGAATTGATACAAATAGCAGCACAAACTCATAATGGGGTTCGCAAAAAAATTGGTGGGTACAATTTTATCATGTTAAAATATTGGTGGGAACATGTCCCCAGGGTCCCCCCTAAACCTACGCCCTTGGAATCATCCCTTAGGTTAATTCATCATTAATTTAACTTGAATAAGTGTGTCACTATATAAGCAATGCACATTAAGGATGAGCCAGATTATCAACCCCTGCAGACTAGTATTCAGCAATAACCAGGCAGCATGAATGTCAAATTCTGTGAAACTCCTGGAAGAAAAAACACATCAGTTACTTATATCGCTGGTTGTATTTGGTCCAAGCTATTGACAGTCTTTGGTTTAGATATGCATTAATAATTTCAGAAATTGAAAAAATATCAAACTAAATGATTGTGACGGTAGGGCACATGATGCTGTTGCAACATCTGCTGGATATATACAAGTTTGATGGAGTCAGCACTATTGACAGAGGTTTAGTCAAAATAATGTAAAAAATATTAACAATTATCAAAATAGACTAAGTAATGTTGAAGTACACTGGTGCTGAAACTAGGTATAATCATTTGAATGGAAAAATTATATTTCGTATGAGGTATTAACAATAATTTAAAAGAAATGGTAAAGATTTTAATCATTTTAACAACCAAAATATTGTTTTTCTGTCATTCTGTCTTTTTCAAAAGTTCTGTATAAAATAGAGGGTTGTGATGTACCTTATTATTCAGTAATTTTACAGGAAAAGCGTAAGTGTAAGTTCTGGATAACGTGCGGGCAGGGTACACAGGGCCGGGTTCAAACTAGAGTTCACAGAGTTCACCCTCATAGAGACTGTCGTGACTTTAAAAAATGAAAACTTTATCTTTTCAATGAAATGCATTTTCATTTCTTAATTCACTTTTGTCCAAATCTGGCCCGCCACGTTATTTTATTTGTTCTTAACATGCTTTAATGTAGAGATTAATTTCTCTCCACGACCAAAGCGTGCACGTAGTCAGTCGGCAGGACACCGGTGGTGTATTGTCCTCGCCTCTTGATATAAACGTGCCGCTGCAATGCAATTATCCCAATTATTCCAAACATCGTTGACATAAGCCAACAAACGGAATGACAGATTGATGAACCTCCCCTATGCAGGATGTCTTTGTGACATTTTAATACAACTTTGACCACCGAAATGTTTGCACCTATTAAAATGAAGAAGGTAAATAAAGACATGCGGCTGTCCTTAACTATCGTTTTCGAAAGAGGTGAAAGTCTGTAGCAATGTGCTGATAAGAGAATGGGAGTGGATTTCAAGGGAAGTCTAGAGTTTCGTTTCTTACAAACATGACAGCAATAGTCATAAATAGCCATATCTTTTTATTGACCCTGATAGCATAAAACCAACAAATATAAATCCATGAATAGGCCTGCACAATCTGAGAGAAATAATAGTTGCCGCTGATGGGGCAATACTTGCCCCATCAGCGGGTAGGTTGTCACATTACATCGGGTAAGTTGTCACAATTGATTATCAACAAATAATAACACAATGAATTAGTTGTGAAAATTGAAATCAATTTCTAAACCAAAATCAACTTCATTAATGAACTAATCATGCCTAGAGGCAAATCATGCCTTTCAATCAAAACAATAATGATGGCAGAGCCCACATCAAATGTGGCCAACCACTTTACTTTGAAATCCAATGTTCTCTGGCGTCACGTATATCCACAGATATCCAAATCCAGATTCTAATATGGTTGCGTGTGTGGACATTCTGTCACTACAATAAGCATGTAGTGTGTTAGTACACATGCCAGAGCCTGTCTTGTGTAGTCTAGGAATATGTCTGCTGCTGTCACGGTTCCTAGTGGGCTAGGAGGCTGTTGGTTAGTAGTTGCTCACAGCTGGTTTACATTGGGGTTTAATTGAAGTGTCACGGCTGTCGGGGACTTGGTGATTATGTGTCTTTAAAAGTCACTGTGTTGGTATTCACATTTGTTGGTTATTATTTCCAAACACGACGTTATAGATAGAGGTGATTGGTTGTATTAGAAGACGTGTTGTTGTTGATGTGTAGCGCAATATTATTTCCTTCTAACAGTTAGTGTTTTTCGCCGTTCTTGGTTTGTTTTATGTTTATATATAATTAAACCTTGTTTTGATTGGAAATACCTGGCTCTCACATGACGTTCATGCACTACACCTCCAATAAACGTGACAGCAGCAAAACTTCACATACAGTTATGTGGAAAAGAAATTACACCCTTTTTAATTTTATGGTTTTACATATCAGCAGATAATAACAATAATCTGTTTCTTAGCAGGTCTAAACATAAGGGTAAATACAACCTCAGATGAACAACACCACATGACATATTGCATTGTCGGGATTTATTTAACAAGAATAAAGCCAAAATAGAGAAGCCATGTGTGAAAAGTAAATAAGTAGCAGACAGTTGTTGTTAATCAAATGCGGTTGATTAATTGATAATCAGAAAGTATTATAATGTGACCACCTATGATGTAAATGCATTAAGCAACATGCCATAAAGACTTAAAGACTAAACACTTGTCAGAAAAACATAGCTTGCTAGAATGTGAGATCAGATGCTTAGGTTAAGCAAAGGGCATCCAAACAAATGTACTAGTACCAGCTTGGTTGTCTAAAATTGGGAAAAGATGGTATCAGATTAGTATCGATATCGGCAGATACTGAAGGTTGCAGTATTGTTATCGGTATTGGACATGAAAAAGTGTTATCAAGCCATCCCTACAGACGTCCCAGCAAATTCACCCCAAGGTCAGACTTTGCAATCCTCAGAGAAATTGCAAAAAAATAGATTTACATCTCAGACTTTACAGGCCTTAGTTGGCTTGGTAAATTTTAAAGTTCAAAGACAGGTATGGTTTCCAAAAAAAGCCTCTTCTCACTAAAAATAACCTGGCAGCATGGCTTGGGTTTGCAAAGTTGCATCTAAACAAATCACAAGAGATCTGGAACAATATCCGCTGGACAGACGAGACCAAAATTAAGATGTTTGGCCAAAATGCACAGCGCCACTATTGGCAAAAACCAAACACAGCGTTTCAACACAAACCAACTCATACCAACTATCAAGTGGTGGAGGAGTAATGATTTGGACTTGTTTTGCAGCCACAGGCCCTGAGAAACTTGCAGTTATTGAGTCAACCATGAACTATTATAGAGTATTCTAAAATCAAATTTGAGGCCATCTTTCCGACAGCTAAACCTTGGCTGACACTGATTCATGCAACAGGACAATGATTCCACCTAAGCAAATCTACAACAGAATGGCTGAAGAAGAAAATAAATAAGGTGTTGCTATGGCCCAGGCAAAGTCCAGACCTCAAAACAAGGATTGTGTAAAAGAGGGAATCTGGAGCGGCACCACAATACCAACCACCTGAAATGTAAAGTCCGCTACCTGCCAAACAGCTCGATCCGTGCAAAGAAAGTTGACGAGCTGAGATCTGAGTTGAAGGCCCAGCAGACAATTTTTACAAAATCTGCTGATCAAAATAAGGCTGCTACGCAAGCATCGTTTCGTGTAAATCACTTTTTGTCTAGAAACAAAATGCCTTTTACAGATGGCTAATTATTTAAGGAAGCAATGTAGCAATGGAGTTCAAGGGTTTTAAAAACAAAGACGACATAAGAGCCTCACTCCGTGCTGTAGCTCTCGGCCCTGCTACAGTGACAAGAAGGGTCGATTCGACGAATCTCTGGATGCAGTGAACACAGCTCAGCTTGTGGTTTTTGTTAAATTGGCTTTCCAGGATTTTACAAAATAGGAGGATTTCCTCACTCTTTTGCACTTAATGGAGAGAACGCGAGGTGAGGATATTTACAACAAGTTTAAAAAATATGTACGAGAAAATTATATCCCCATTCATGAACTGGTAGCAATTACCACAGACGGAGCCCCGGCGATGCGTGGTGTGCGCCTTGGTTTTATCGCACTGTCCCGTAAGGACCCTGATTTTCCCGACTTTAAGAATTATCATTGTGTCATTCATCAGCAGGCCTTGGGAGGGAAAGTCGTGGACTTTTCTCACGTAATGTTATTGGTGGTCAAGCTGATAAACTCGATACGAGCAAAAGCACTGCAGCATCGCTTATTCAAGGCGTTACTGGATGAGCTCGATGCCGCGTATGGAGACCTACTACTGCATGCTGATGTGCGGTGGTTGAGCCGCGGGAAAGTGCTGTAGCGGTTTATTGACTTACTGCCTGAGATAAAGCCATTTCTGTCTGCGAGAAAAGAGGAGCTCAAAGAACTGTCAGATGATGCGTGGCTGTGTGACTTGGGGTGTCTGACAGATTTGACCGCAAAGCTGAATACACCAAACAACAAGCTCCAGGGAAAAGACAGACACCTGCCCCACATAATCAGTGATGTAAATGCTTTTAAGTCTAAGCTCATTGTTTGGATCACACATTTTAAAAACGGGAGGCTAACACACTTTCCCAACCTGGAAAAAAGTTCACAGGTTTAAAGACATGGATGTTTTTCACCCTGAGAAATACTGTGCTGATCTGGACAAAGTTGCAACAGAGTTCAATATGTGTTTTGGTGATTTAAACGAAATGGAATGTATTGCTCAAACCCATTCATGCTCATTGACATAGAACAGGTAGCAGACAAATTCCAGCAAGTATTTTCTTTGTCAAGTGGAGTTGACATGGAGATGGTTTATTTGCAAAATGACATTAAGTTGAAAGCCAGATAAAGGGACAGTGACTTTTGGGGACCTGTCAACAGAGAGAAGTTTTCTCCTCACTCCATTTGCGCTAAAAGTGAATGCCTACTTTGTATCAACTTACCTCTGTGAATTTGCATTTTCACAGATGAAAATAATCAAATCAAAATACAGGACCCGACAGGTTGCCTACAATGGGACAAAACTGAATTTAGCTTAATTGAGATTTTTGAGAATGTTGGTTCAGTTTATTGTTGTTTGTTGTAGTACCTTCAGAAACTTGAGTGAAGCACTTTACTGCTGACAATGGCATTTTTGGGCATTCATTTTAGTATAGTATAGATATGATCATATGATGGTTGCATCAGGTTTAGTGCCACTTCATATGATATGATCTGTTTTAGTGCTACTTCTTATGATATGATCATATTATGGTTGCATCAGGTTTTGTGCCGATTCATTTGATATGATCATATGATGGTTGCATCAAGTTTAGTGTCACTGCATATGATATGATCATATGATGGTTGCATCAAGTTTAGTGTCACTGCATATAATATGATCATATGATGGTTGCATCAGGTTTTGTGCCACTTCATTTGATATGATCATATGATGGTTGCATCAAGTTTAGTGTCACTGCATATGATATGATCATATGATGGTTGCATCAGGTTTTGTGCCACTTCTTATGATATGATGTTTTAGTGCCACTTCTTATGATATGATCATATGATGGTTTCATCAGGTTTAGTGCCACTTCATATGATCACATCAGGTTTAGTGCCACTTCATAGGATCACATCAGGTTTAGTGCCACTCCATATGATCACATCAGGTTTAGTGCCACTTCATATGATCACATCAGGTTTAGTGCCACTTCTTATTATATGATGGTTGCATCAGGTTTAGTGCCACTTCATATGATCACATCAGGTTTAGTGCCACTTCATAGGATCACATCAGGTTTAGTGCCACTTCATATGATCACATCAGGTTTAGTGCCACTTCTTATTATATGATCATATGATGGTTGCATCAGGTTTAGTGCCACTTCATATGATCACATCAGGTTTAGTGCCACTTCATATGATCACATCAGGTTTAGTGCCACTTCATATGATCACATCAGGTTTAGTGCCACTTCATAGGATCACAACAGGTTTAGTGCCACTTCATATGATCACATCAGGTTTAGTGCCACTTCATAGGATCACATCAGGTTTAGTGCCACTCCATATGATCACATCAGGTTTAGTGCCACTTCATATGATCACATCAGGTTTAGTGCCACTTCTTATTATATGATGGTTGCATCAGGTTTAGTGCCACTTCATATGATCACATCAGGTTTAGTGCCACTTCATAGGATCACATCAGGTTTAGTGCCACTTCATATGATCACATCAGGTTTAGTGCCACTTCTTATTATATGATCATATGATGGTTGCATCAGGTTTAGTGCCACTTCATATGATCACATCAGGTTTAGTGCCACTTCATATGATCACATCAGGTTTAGTGCCACTTCATATGATCACATCAGGTTTAGTGCCACTTCATAGGATCACATCAGGTTTAGTGCCACTTCATATGATCACATCAGGTTTAGTGCCACTTCATATGATCACATCAGGTTTAGTGCCACTTCTTATTATATGATCATAAGATGGTTGCATCAGGTTTAGTGCCACTTCATATGATCACATCGGGTTTAGTGCCACTTCATATGATCACATCAGGTTTAGTGCCACTTCATAGGATCACATCAGGTTTAGTGCCACTTCATATGATCACATCAGGTTTAGTGCCACTTCATATGATCACATCAGGTTTAGTGCCACTTCATATGATCACATCAGGTTTAGTGCCACTTCATATGATCACATCAGGTTTAGTGCCACTTCTTATTATATGATCATATGATGGTTGCATCAGGTTTAGTGCCACTTCATATGATCACATCAGGTTTAGTGCCACTTCATATGATCACATCAGGTTTAGTGCCACTTCATAAGATCACATCAGGTTTAGTGCCACTTCATAGGATCACATCAGGTTTAGTGCCACTTCATATGATCACATCAGGTTTAGTGCCACTTCATATGATCACATCAGGTTTAGTGCCACTTCATATGATCACATCAGGTTTAGTGCCACTTCATATGATCACATCAGGTTTAGTGCCACTTCATATGATCACATCAGGTTTAGTGCCACTTCATATGATCACATCAGGTTTAGTGCCACTTCTTATTATATGATCATATGATGGTTGCATCAGGTTTAGTGCCACTTCTTATTATATGATCATATCAGGTTTAGTGCCACTTCATATGATCACATCAGGTTTAGTGCCACTTCATATGATCACATCAGGTTTAGTGCCACTTCATAGGATCACATCAGGTTTAGTGCCACTTCATATGATCACATCAGGTTTAGTGCCACTTCATATGATCACATCAGGTTTAGTGCCACTTCATATGATCACATCAGGTTTAGTGCCACTTCATATGATCACATCAGGTTTAGTGCCACTTCATATGATCACATCAGGTTTAGTGCCACTTCATATGATCACATCAGGTTTAGTGCCACTTCATATGATCACATCAGGTTTAGTGCCACTTCTTATTATATGATCATATGATGGTTGCATCAGGTTTAGTGCCACTTCTTATTATATGATCATATCAGGTTTAGTGCCACTTCATATGATCACATCAGGTTTAGTGCCACTTCATATGATCACATCAGGTTTAGTGCCACTTCATATGATCACATCAGGTTTAGTGCCACTTCTTATTATATGATCATATGATGGTTGCATCAGGTTTAGTTTTGAATGTATAGATACATTTTTCTCCATGACCAAAGCGGGCACGTAGTCGGTCAGTGAGACGCGTGGTGAGTCGCGTGTGATGTATTGTCCCCGCCTCCTGACCTTTTGATGTTTGTACTTATATAGAAATGCTGTTAAACGACTTATGGCCGTGTTGCATCCTTTAAAAATGTGCTGATAAGAATGTGCTGATAAGTCCTGAGTTTCTTTTCTACAAAAATGACAGCCATAACTGCAGTCATGGATAGTGATAAAACCTTGGATTGCCACTGATGGCATAAAAGCTACAACCATGAATGGAAATAAATGTGCAATATAGGGAGAATTCAGACATACTGTATGTGAAGGCTGTCTCATTGTCACCAAAACCATATGACAACAGCACTTCAACCTTTGTTATTGGCTTTCCAGACACCTTCAGTTGTGGTTTTGAATGTACAGTACAGTTGAAGTCAGAAGTCAGAAATATTAACTACATTTTAACTATAATGTTTACTGTAAACTAAATTAAACAATAGCTTTGGCGAGTCGGTTAGGACACCTACTTTGTACGAGTACATTTTTCCAACAATTGTTTAGAGACAGATCATTTAACTTAATCAGATCATTTAAAAGAATTCACTATATCACAATTCCAGTGGGTCAGAAGTTTACATACATAGTGAATTGGCTTGGCTTGGCTTTAGAAGCTTCTGTTAGGATAAGAAACCTGACTCCACCATTTTATACCACTTCTGTCTAGAGGAATTGGAAAAAATTCACCCAGCTTATCTGAAACATGTTAACAAAGTTTTACAATTACAATGCTACTAAATACCAAATACGAATTCAGTGTATGTAAACTTTGTAAACCTAAAAATAATTCATTCATCAAGTGATCAAAAACTCCACAATAAAAACATATTTATACCTCGACTTTCACATAAAAGGAATTGGTTCAGCATCATACAGACAGTTTGTTTAAATTGACATTACAGCCTTTACACTGCACCTTTCTACATTTTGTTATGTTACAGTCTAATTCCAAAATGTATTTATAAAAATCTTCAAAAAATTCAACACACAATACCCCATAATAACAAAGGGAAAACAGTTAGTTTAATATTTTTACTGGATTTGCGAAAAATTAAGAACAACAATATAAAATGTACATAAGTATTCATAGGCTTTGCTCAAAACTATGTTGAAGCACTTTTTGAGTATGATGCTACAAGCTTGGCACACAGATTTTTGGGCTGTTTGTCCTGTTCTTCTTTGCAGGACCTCTCAAGCTCTATCAGGTTGGATGGGGAGTGTCGATGCACAGCCTATTTCAGATCTCTCCAGAAATGTTCAATCAGGTTCAAGTCTGGGCTCTGGTTGGGACCCTCAAGGACATTCACAGGGTTGTCCCAGAGCCACTCCTTTGTTATCTTTGCTGTGTGCTTAGTGTCGTTGTCCTGTTGGAAGATGAACCTTTGCCCCAGTCTGAGGTCCAGAGCGCTCTGGAGCAAGTTTTCATACCGCTGAATAACATAGCCAAAGGCGTGATGCTGCAGACATTTTTCTGTACCATTTAACTGATCTGTGCCTCGATACAATCCTGTCTCGGAGGTCTACAAACAATTCCTTGGACTTCATGTCTTGGTTTGTGCTCAGACATGCACTGTCAGCTGTGTGACCTTATATAGACAGGTGTGTGCCTTTCCAAATCATGTCCAATCAACTGAATCTAACACAGGTGGACTATAATGAAGTTGTAGAAACATCTCAAGGATGATCAGTGGAAAAAGTTTGCATCTGAGCCATATTTCGAGTGTCATGGAAAAGACAGTGAATAATTATGTACATGTATTTCATTTTGCTACGATGAAATGTTTTCTACATTGTCAATATGGGGTATTGTGTGTAGAATATTGAGGAAAAATGAATTATTTCCATTTTGCAATAAGGCTGTAACATAACAAAAAAAGACATGATCAGTCTATACATTTAATGGAAGGTTTATTTAAACATTTAGAGACAGAATAAAAACAACAAAAATCCTGAATAGCGCATTTAAAGTAAGTAAGTTATAAATTGATTTGCATTTAACTTAACTTTAAGTGAAATAAGTATTTGACCCCTTTGCAAAACATGACTCAGTACTTGGTGGCAAAACCCTTGTTGGCAATCACAGAGGTCAGACGTTTCTTGTAGCTAACCACCATGGAACATGGAGCCTCAGACCAAGGGAGATTGACAGTCATTTTGTGTTTTATCCATTTGCCAATAATTGCACCGACTGTTGTCACAATAATAATTCCTTAATTTAACTAGTATATCATACGTATTTTGTTGTAATACATTTGATGAATAACATAAGACGCTGGATCAATTTCTTTGTTTGATAAAATACTCAGCGGAAATTAAATTAATGGGTTATGTACTGTTCTCTTTATGTGTTATACTCCCGTGTTAACATAAATAAACAGCCAGCCAAACTCTTCTCAATGAGCCAGGTAAGCGAGCGCACTTGCTCCTTTTAATTACTTGCACAAAGTAATTATAAACACGACATCACTGAAATGGAGTGAAACTAAAGAAGAGAATACACAAAAAACATAATGAGCTATTATTGGCAACAAGAAAACATGCAACTATTGTTATCTGCAAAGCTACAATAGTTAAAAGAATTCGTTTTCTGTACAAACTTAGAAATGTGCATAATGTGATTATAACATAAGCAAAAACATATTAACTGAGCACTTACATTCTTTGCTTTCTGAAGGAACACAACTTTTAGAAACAAACCAGCAAGCATGTCAACTCTCTTTCAGCAAACTTCTACTTCCTGTTTCCTGTACTCATTTTAAGATATATACTGTTCTGCGACCAGCAGAGGGCAGTAATCATATGAGTCCCAATGGAAAGCACTAGCTCTACACCAGAGAGTTAAAGGGCTCTACAATGCAGCTTTCACACATTTAAAATAAGATTTTCCAGACAACAAAAAACTTGCGGGCAGAACACTCCCCGTCTGGCATTCGCAGATGCCACTTATGCTCTTAACTGTGCCTTAACTGTGGTCCCTTAACCGTCCATTTGCAAGAGCAACACAACATCAGAAATTGGCCTTAAGAACATCTTGACTTTGCCCAATGAAGTCGTTTTAACCTCAATTTTGCGTACTTTCCCATCGCCACTCGGAAAGGTGGAAGTGATCAGCCCCATTGGCCAGTCGTTGCGAGGTGCTTGGGTCTGTTTGAGTAACACAACGTCCCCTACTTCCAGGTTTCGACACGCTGTGTGCCATTTGCGCCTTGGTTGAAGAGTATGGAGATATTCGCTCCTCCATCGTGTCCAGAACTCGTTTGCCAGTGCCTGCACCTGTCTCCATTGACCCTTGAGAAGATCCTTCTCGTTGAAAAAGCCAGCCGGAGCAGTCACACCAGGTTTTTGAGTTAACAACATAGCCGGAGTCAGCAGCATCGGTGAAGAAGGATCGGAAGAAACAGGAACCAATGGTCTCGCATTAATTATGGCTGATGCCTCAGCCATGAGGGTACAGAGCACTTCGTGTGTCAAGTGAGCCTGTTCGGTCCGTAACAGCATGGAGTCGAGAATCCTACGAATTACGCCGATCATGCGTTCCCAGACGCCCCCCATGTGTGATGCATGTGGGGGGTTGAATTCCCATGTGCAACCATTGTTATGGAGGTACTCCAGAAGGTCATTTTTGCCCAAATGATCCTGTCCCATACTCAGTTCGGCACAGGCTCCGACAAAGTTCGTACCTCTATCCGATCTCAACTTCTTTGCGGGCCCTCTCAAAGCAAAAAACCTTCGTAGGGCGTTGATGCACCCGGCAGTATCCATGGACTCTATAACTACCACATGCACAGCTCTTGTGCTCATGCATGTGAAAAGTATTGCCCATCGCTTGTTCTGCGCCACACCCCCTCTGGTACGTCGAGTGCTCACATTCCAGGGACCAAAACGTCCAAACCCACGTATGTGAATGGCGGGAAGTGCTTAGACGTTCCTCAGGGAGGTCGGCCATCTTCTGGACCTCAAGTTTCCCTCTTAACTTGCGGCAGGTGATGCATTGATGCAGAACCGAACCTATCAGCCTCTTTCCGGCAACAACCCATAGGCCAGCTGCCCTGACCGCACCCTCTGTGAACTGTCGCCCTTGGTGTTCCACCTTGATGTGGCAATGACTCACTAGTAATTTTGTAATGTGACTTTGTCTTGGGAGAATGATCGGATGTTTTATCTCTGAATCGATAGATGCATGTCTCAGACGTCCGCCGACCCGCAAGAGACCGTCACTCAGGAAAGGATCCAAATCTAAAATTGTACTTGTCCTTGAGATGGCTCTGTCCTCCTCTAGCGCTGCATACTCATCTGCATAAGCATCTCTTTGGACTGACTTGAGTATGACAACCTTTGCCGTTTCCTTTTCTTCCGGAGTACGAGTGTTTTTGCACTGATGCCATCCTTTACACGTATTCGTCAAGTCCGACTTGTGTGAACGAGTTTGATGGACCAAAAAAGACACTGCTCTCAGCAAAGATTCCCAAGTGGAGAAACGCCGAAACCGTTCTGAGGTAAGTTTATCTTCACTTATGTGAGTAGCAAGGGTGTTCAGCTGAGGTCTCACATCGACATCATTTTCTGGATCTACCAGCTCAAAAACCTCGGGTGTGCCAGACTGGAGTGGCTTGTGAAGGAAGTTCGGTCCGGTAAACCACATGGTGTTGTAGAGTTGCGATGCAGGCACAGACCTGGTAGCCAGATCTGCAGAATTTTGATCTGAAGGCACATAGTGCCATTGTTGAGGCGACGTTGTTCGGCGTATACGATGAACACGATTGTGTACATATACAAAGAATCGCTTAGAGTCGTTGTTTATGTATCCGAGCACGACTTTGCTGTCGCAGTAGAATTTCACAGCGTCTGGCTTGAAATCAAGCTCGTCGAGGATCAATTCGGCCATCTCCACGGCCAACACAGCTCCGCACAGCTCGAGACGTGGGATAGTGGGCTCTGGTTGAGGAGCCAACTTTGCTTTCCCAAGCACAAAGCCAACTCTACTCTGCCCTTCTGTAGTGATAACCCTAAGGTAAGCCACAGCTCCTATGGCCCAGTTGGATGCATCAGAAAACAGACACAGTTCGGTGTAGGTGGCGCTGGAGAGGGGCTGTTGTATGTATGAGCGAGGAAGACGTAGGTTACTCAAATCATCTAGTGATTTCGTCCATGTCTCCCATTGGTTCAACTTGTCTGGAGGAGCTCGGTGTCCCAATCATGGATGTCAACAGAAAGATCCCTGAGCAGTGCTCGTCCCCGGATGGTCACAGGTGCAACCAAACCCAACGGGTCAAAGAGACTATTGACAGTGGATAACACTCCCCGACGTGTGAAGGGCTTGTCGCTCCTGGCTACTCTGAATGTAAAGGTATCTGAGTCTGTGTCCCAGCACAAGCCAAGGCTTCTTTGTACAGGCAAGGTTTCATCATCTAGGCTTAAATCTTTTAGGCCTGCGGCCAGGTCTTCAGAAGCTAAAGCTTTCATCACTGCGATGCTATTTGAGGCGATTTTGTGAAGTTTAAGATTGGATTCTGCCAGTGATGCTTGTGTGCGCTTGAGCAGATCAATAGCCTCAGCTTCGGTCGGGAGGGAGATGAGCCCGTCATCCACATAGAAATGTCTCTCCACGAAATGAAGCGAGTCTGGTCCATATTTCTCTTCACCTCTTTGAGCTGCTTTTCTAAGACCGTAGGTAGCCACTGCTGGAGAAGGGGCATTCCCAAAAACATGCACCCTCATGCGGAACTCTGCCACCTCCTTGTTCAGGTCATTGTGCTTGTGCCAGAGGAATCTTAAGTAGTCTCTATGGTCCTCTCTTACCAAGAAGCCATAAAACATTTGGCGGATGTCGGCGGTCAGTGCAACAACATCCTTTCTGAACCTGAGCAGTACCCCAAGGAGAGTGTTATTTAAGTCAGGGCCTGAGAGAAGGATGTTGTTAAGAGAAATGCCATCTTCTTGTGCGCTTGAGTCGAAAACTACTCTTATCTGACCCGGCTTCTGGGGGTGATACACCCCGAAAATGGGTAAGTACCAACACTCTACATTTCTGGAGAGAGGAAGTGCTTCCTCTGCGTGTCCGTTCTCGAAGAGCTTTTCCATGAAAGCCACAAACTGCTCTTTCATTTCAGGATTCTTGCTCAGTGTGCGTTGCAAGGAGCGGAGACGGGAGAGGGCTTGAGTACGGTTATTTGGAAGGCGTGGTCTGGGTGACTTGAAAGGTAGAGGAGCAATCCAGCTGTTTTGCTCGTCTTGATGGAACTCTTCCTGCATGATCTTCAGAAAGGTTTCATCTTCAAAGGACAAGGCAGGTTTGTCGTCATTTTTGTTCTTATGAACACGCTTAGTCCAAGTTCGTCTTCTGCTGACATGCCAATAGCGGAACAGTTGGACTGCGGTATGTAGGTACGATGCTTTTGCTCCCCGCCGTAGCCTGTTTTCTCTTTAACACGGATATGATTCGGACATGGCGTCAAAAAGATGGTCGCCCGTTCTGTAGGACGTTTGTCTTGAAGACAGCTACAGTCGGTCTGTGAGCGCTGTCGAGGCAGACTTCCCCCACTATCACCCACCCCAAATCCAAACGCTGGGCAAATGGTGCATTGTGGGGTCCATCAATTTGTTGTCTCACTTTGTGTACTTGTATGAGGTCCCTTCCCAGCAAGATAAGAATCTGTGCTTCAGGGTCAAGCTCTGGGATGTGTGGAGCCACAGGTCTCAGGTGAGCATGGGAAAGAGCCACATCAGGTGAAGGGATTTCGGATCTATTGCTCATGATCTCGTTGCATTCAATGAGCGGAGGTAAGTCTAAACACACTCCACCATTCATTGCTTCTATCCGGAACCCGGCTGCCTTTCTTCCAGTCATTTCCGTGGTGCCAGCACAGGTCCTCATCAGGTAAGGCGCAAGAGTGCCTTGGATGCCGAAGAGCTGGAAAAACTCAGATTTAGCCAGAGAGCGATTGCTCTGGTCATCAAGGATAGCGTACATCTTGATTGAATGTTCGCGTTGTCCTTGTGGGTAAACTTGAACTAAGCATATTTTCGCACAAGATCGCGCTGGGAGACCTTCTCCGCAGACCTCTGTACACCTTGAAGTCACCGCTAGGGAGAGTTGTTCTCCTGCTCTATATCTGGTCCTGTCGCAGGAAATCCCCCTAGGGAAGGGATGGTATCTGGATGCATGGCGGTGCAGTGCCGATCGCTCCCGCACTCATTACACTTCAGTTCCATCGAACATTCCCTTGCCATATGAGTAGCGGAGCAGCACTTGAAACATCGCCTGTGTTCCTTTAATAGGTTCCTGCGTTCTGTCAGCGTCTTCAATTTAAAGGCTCTACACTTTTCCAGAGGATGAGGTTTATTGTGAAGTGGACAGAGCTTGGCTAGATCCCTACCACCCTTCCTGTCCGTTTCTGTTCTATCCATTGAGCTTGAATCTGCTGTAGCTAGGACATCCGTCTTACGAACAGATATTGAGCTCTGGACACCATCGCGCTTGGCTATAGGCCTTTCCTGGCCGTAAGGGGCACGACTGTTGTTTCTTAAAACAAAGCTAGGGTCATTTCTAGTCTTTGCCTGACTGTCAACAAAGTCAACGAAAAGGAAAATGGGGGAAAGCAAACTCTGTGTCGATCTTTATATTTAGAACCGGCAGAAAGCCATTTCTCCTGTAAGCCTGGTGGCAATTTTTGCAACAACGGGGTTAATGCCTCGAGGCGTGTCTAAGTAACTAAGGCCAGGCAAGTACCCATCATTTTTAGCTGTGAGTAGCTCCATGAGCAGGTCACTCAGTTCTCTTAGTTTGATGTTTTCATTTGAAGCGAGACGGGGAAAACTGTCTAGCTGCTTAAACAAGGCTCTTTCAATCGCTTCTGGTGTAGCGTAGCACTCTTGGAGTCTTGTCCAGGATAACTGAAGTGCTGCTTGAGGGTTTGTAACGTGTGCGGCCTGAATTCTTTTCACGTGCTGTGAGGAATTGGCTCCAAGCCATTTTCCCAGTAAATGTAACTCCTCACTGGCTGTTAGATCTAAGCCCTGAGTGGCATTAACAAAAGAGGAGTGCCATGCTCGAAAACTCTCAGGCTGATCATCAAATTTAGTAAGCCCTGTAGTTACTAACTCCCTGCGGGCTAGATACTTGGCAAAGTCTATCATCCCAGTGGCTGATGTGGTAGGAGGGTCTTTGATGTCGCTCCTAGGTGGGTGATCTAGATTGCTCCCTTGTCTGAAGAAGGTGGGGCTCTGTTGGTGATGGGCTTTGTAGGGGGCATAAATATGAGGGCTGTGTTGCTGCAGGTGTATCTGGTGTTCTGAATTCGGTAGATACTCACTGTGCGCTGTCAGCCTCGCCATTGTGGGTGAGACATCATGGTGCATCATGGAAGCACTTAACTCATGGATATCCTGCCTCTTTAATGGTGGTGGCTCGTTAATGAGATGATGAGACGGTGAGCCTGGGGGGGGTGTGTTAGCGTTGAAGCTGACATGGGCCTGATGTTCCAGTGCGTTTCCGTTCGTTGTCTAATTGTCTGAGGTGGGACGCTGCTCCTGACGCTGCGGATATCTCGCGTTCTGTTCCTGCTGCAGCCTCTAACACTTCTGCCTTCGCGATGGCAGCAGCTGCTATTTTCTCCAGTTCTAAAGATTCTAAGTCTGCTTCTAGTGTAGCTTTTTCCAAGTCCAACTTGGCTCTCTGTTTCTTCAACTCCAGCTCCTTTTGTGCAAACGTGACCCTGGTACGTGCAGCTTCAGCTGTGGCTCTGGCTATAGCAGCGGCGCTGGCTACTGAGCACTTGGAGGAAGATGTTTTCTTAGAGCTGGACGCTGATGATTTCTCATGCATTTCCATATTCTGGGTTTCCATAGTTGTGTGTACTGTTCTCTTTATGTGTTATACTCCCGTGTTAACATAAATAAACAGCCAGCCAAACTCTTCTCAATGAGCCAGGTAAGCGAGCGCACTTGCTCCTTTTAATTACTTGCACAAAGTAATTATAAACACGACATCACTGAAATGGAGTGAAACTAAAGAAGAGAATACACAAAAAACATAATGAGCTATTATTGGCAACAAGAAAACATGCAACTATTGTTATCTGCAAAGCTACAATAGTTAAAAGAATTCGTTTTCTGTACAAACTTAGAAATGTGCATAATGTGATTATAACATAAGCAAAAACATATTAACTGAGCACTTACATTCTTTGCTTTCTGAAGGAACACAACTTTTAGAAACAAACCAGCAAGCATGTCAACTCTCTTTCAGCAAACTTCTACTTCCTGTTTCCTGTACTCATTTTAAGATATATACTGTTCTGCGACCAGCAGAGGGCAGTAATCATATGAGTCCCAATGGAAAGCACTAGCTCTACACCAGAGAGTTAAAGGGCTCTACAATGCAGCTTTCACACATTTAAAATAAGATTTTCCAGACAACAAAAAACTTGCGGGCAGAACACTCCCCGTCTGGCATTCGCAGATGCCACTTATGCTCTTAACTGTGCCTTAACTGTGGTCCCTTAACCGTCCATTTGCAAGAGCAACACAACATCAGAAATTGGCCTTAAGAACATCTTGACTTTGCCCAATGAAGTCGTTTTAACCTCAATTTTGCGTACTTTCCCATCGCCACTCGGAAAGGTGGAAGTGATCAGCCCCATTGGCCAGTCGTTGCGAGGTGCTTGGGTCTGTTTGAGTAACACAACGTCCCCTACTTCCAGGTTTCGACACGCTGTGTGCCATTTGCGCCTTGGTTGAAGAGTATGGAGATATTCGCTCCTCCATCGTGTCCAGAACTCGTTTGCCAGTGCCTGCACCTGTCTCCATTGACCCTTGAGAAGATCCTTCTCGTTGAAAAAGCCAGCCGGAGCAGTCACACCAGGTTTTTGAGTTAACAACATAGCCGGAGTCAGCAGCATCGGTGAAGAAGGATCGGAAGAAACAGGAACCAATGGTCTCGCATTAATTATGGCTGATGCCTCAGCCATGAGGGTACAGAGCACTTCGTGTGTCAAGTGAGCCTGTTCGGTCCGTAACAGCATGGAGTCGAGAATCCTACGAATTACGCCGATCATGCGTTCCCAGACGCCCCCCATGTGTGATGCATGTGGGGGGTTGAATTCCCATGTGCAACCATTGTTATGGAGGTACTCCAGAAGGTCATTTTGCCCAAATGATCCTGTCCCATACTCAGTTCGGCACAGGCTCCGACAAAGTTCGTACCTCTATCCGATCTCAACTTCTTTGCGGGCCCTCTCAAAGCAAAAAACCTTCGTAGGGCGTTGATGCACCCGGCAGTATCCATGGACTCTATAACTACCACATGCACAGCTCTTGTGCTCATGCATGTGAAAAGTATTGCCCATCGCTTGTTCTGCGCCACACCCCCTCTGGTACGTCGAGTGCTCACATTCCAGGGACCAAAAACGTCCAAACCCACGTATGTGAATGGCGGGGAAGTGCTTAGACGTTCCTCAGGGAGGTCGGCCATCTTCTGGACCTCAAGTTTCCCTCTTAACTTGCGGCAGGTGATGCATTGATGCAGAACCGAACCTATCAGCCTCTTTCCGGCAACAACCCATAGGCCAGCTGCCCTGACCGCACCCTCTGTGAACTGTCGCCCTTGGTGTTCCACCTTGATGTGGCAATGACTCACTAGTAATTTTGTAATGTGACTTTGTCTTGGGAGAATGATCGGATGTTTTATCTCTGAATCGATAGATGCATGTCTCAGACGTCCGCCGACCCGCAAGAGACCGTCACTCAGGAAAGGATCCAAATCTAAAATTGTACTTGTCCTTGAGATGGCTCTGTCCTCCTCTAGCGCTGCATACTCATCTGCATAAGCATCTCTTTGGACTGACTTGAGTATGACAACCTTTGCCGTTTCCTTTTCTTCCGGAGTACGAGTGTTTTTGCACTGATGCCATCCTTTACACGTATTCGTCAAGTCCGACTTGTGTGAACGAGTTTGATGGACCAAAAAAGACACTGCTCTCAGCAAAGATTCCCAAGTGGAGAAACGCCGAAACCGTTCTGAGGTAAGTTTATCTTCACTTATGTGAGTAGCAAGGGTGTTCAGCTGAGGTCTCACATCGACATCATTTTCTGGATCTACCAGCTCAAAAACCTCGGGTGTGCCAGACTGGAGTGGCTTGTGAAGGAAGTTCGGTCCGGTAAACCACATGGTGTTGTAGAGTTGCGATGCAGGCACAGACCTGGTAGCCAGATCTGCAGAATTTTGATCTGAAGGCACATAGTGCCATTGTTGAGGCGACGTTGTTCGGCGTATACGATGAACACGATTGTGTACATATACAAAGAATCGCTTAGAGTCGTTGTTTATGTATCCGAGCACGACTTTGCTGTCGCAGTAGAATTTCACAGCGTCTGGCTTGAAATCAAGCTCGTCGAGGATCAATTCGGCCATCTCCACGGCCAACACAGCTCCGCACAGCTCGAGACGTGGGATAGTGGGCTCTGGTTGAGGAGCCAACTTTGCTTTCCCAAGCACAAAGCCAACTCTACTCTGCCCTTCTGTAGTGATAACCTAAGGTAAGCCACAGCTCCTATGGCCCAGTTGGATGCATCAGAAAACAGACACAGTTCGGTGTAGGTGGCGCTGGAGAGGGGCTGTTGTATGTATGAGCGAGGAAGACGTAGGTTACTCAAATCATCTAGTGATTTCGTCCATGTCTCCCATTGGTTCAACTTGTCTGGAGGGAGCTCGGTGTCCCAATCATGGATGTCAACAGAAAGATCCCTGAGCAGTGCTCGTCCCCGGATGGTCACAGGTGCAACCAAACCCAACGGGTCAAAGAGACTATTGACAGTGGATAACACTCCCCGACGTGTGAAGGGCTTGTCGCTCCTGGCTACTCTGAATGTAAAGGTATCTGAGTCTGTGTCCCAGCACAAGCCAAGGCTTCTTTGTACAGGCAAGGTTTCATCATCTAGGCTTAAATCTTTTAGGCCTGCGGCCAGGTCTTCAGAAGCGAAAGCTTTCATCACTGCGATGCTATTTGAGGCGATTTTGTGAAGTTTAAGATTGGATTCTGCCAGTGATGCTTGTGTGCGCTTGAGCAGATCAATAGCCTCAGCTTCGGTCGGGAGGGAGATGAGCCCGTCATCCACATAGAAATGTCTCTCCACGAAATGAAGCGAGTCTGGTCCATATTTCTCTTCACCTCTTTGAGCTGCTTTTCTAAGACCGTAGGTAGCCACTGCTGGAGAAGGGGCATTCCCAAAAACATGCACCCTCATGCGGAACTCTGCCACCTCCTTGTTCAGGTCATTGTGCTTGTGCCAGAGGAATCTTAAGTAGTCTCTATGGTCCTCTCTTACCAAGAAGCCATAAAACATTTGGCGGATGTCGGCGGTCAGTGCAACAACATCCTTTCTGAACCTGAGCAGTACCCCAAGGAGAGTGTTATTTAAGTCAGGGCCTGAGAGAAGGATGTTGTTAAGAGAAATGCCATCTTCTTGTGCGCTTGAGTCGAAAACTACTCTTATCTGACCCGGCTTCTGGGGGTGATACACCCCGAAAATGGGTAAGTACCAACACTCTACATTTCTGGAGAGAGGAAGTGCTTCCTCTGCGTGTCCGTTCTCGAAGAGCTTTTCCATGAAAGCCACAAACTGCTCTTTCATTTCAGGATTCTTGCTCAGTGTGCGTTGCAAGGAGCGGAGACGGGAGAGGGCTTGAGTACGGTTATTTGGAAGGCGTGGTCTGGGTGACTTGAAAGGTAGAGGAGCAATCCAGCTGTTTTGCTCGTCTTGATGGAACTCTTCCTGCATGATCTTCAGAAAGGTTTCATCTTCAAAGGACAAGGCAGGTTTGTCGTCATTTTTTGTTCTTATGAACACGCTTAGTCCAAGTTCGTCTTCTGCTGACATGCCAATAGCGGAACAGTTGGACTGCGGTATGTAGGTACGATGCTTTTGCTCCCCGCCGTAGCCTGTTTTCTCTTTAACACGGATATGATTCGGACATGGCGTCAAAAAAGATGGTCGCCCGTTCTGTAGGACGTTTGTCTTGAAGACAGCTACAGTCGGTCTGTGAGCGCTGTCGAGGCAGACTTCCCCCACTATCACCCACCCCAAATCCAAACGCTGGGCAAATGGTGCATTGTGGGGTCCATCAATTTGTTGTCTCACTTTGTGTACTTGTATGAGGTCCCTTCCCAGCAAGATAAGAATCTGTGCTTCAGGGTCAAGCTCTGGGATGTGTGGAGCCACAGGTCTCAGGTGAGCATGGGAAAGAGCCACATCAGGTGAAGGGATTTCGGATCTATTGCTCATGATCTCGTTGCATTCAATGAGCGGAGGTAAGTCTAAACACACTCCACCATTCATTGCTTCTATCCGGAACCCGGCTGCCTTTCTTCCAGTCATTTCCGTGGTGCCAGCACAGGTCCTCATCAGGTAAGGCGCAAGAGTGCCTTGGATGCCGAAGAGCTGGAAAAACTCAGATTTAGCCAGAGAGCGATTGCTCTGGTCATCAAGGATAGCGTACATCTTGATTGAATGTTCGCGTTGTCCTTGTGGGTAAACTTGAACTAAGCATATTTTCGCACAAGATCGCGCTGGGAGACCTTCTCCGCAGACCTCTGTACACCTTGAAGTCACCGCTAGGGAGAGTTGTTCTCCTGCTCTATATCTGGTCCTGTCGCAGGAAATCCCCCTAGGGAAGGGATGGTATCTGGATGCATGGCGGTGCAGTGCCGATCGCTCCCGCACTCATTACACTTCAGTTCCATCGAACATTCCCTTGCCATATGAGTAGCGGAGCAGCACTTGAAACATCGCCTGTGTTCCTTTAATAGGTTCCTGCGTTCTGTCAGCGTCTTCAATTTAAAGGCTCTACACTTTTCCAGAGGATGAGGTTTATTGTGAAGTGGACAGAGCTTGGCTAGATCCCTACCACCCTTCCTGTCCGTTTCTGTTCTATCCATTGAGCTTGAATCTGCTGTAGCTAGGACATCCGTCTTACGAACAGATATTGAGCTCTGGACACCATCGCGCTTGGCTATAGGCCTTTCCTGGCCGTAAGGGGCACGACTGTTGTTTCTTAAAACAAAGCTAGGGTCATTTCTAGTCTTTGCCTGACTGTCAACAAAGTCAACGAAAAGGAAAATGGGGAAAGCAAACTCTGTGTCGATCTTTATATTTAGAACCGGCAGAAAGCCATTTCTCCTGTAAGCCTGGTGGCAATTTTGCAACAACGGGGTTAATGCCTCGAGGCGTGTCTAAGTAACTAAGGCCAGGCAAGTACCCATCATTTTTAGCTGTGAGTAGCTCCATGAGCAGGTCACTCAGTTCTCTTAGTTTGATGTTTTCATTTGAAGCGAGACGGGGAAAACTGTCTAGCTGCTTAAACAAGGCTCTTTCAATCGCTTCTGGTGTAGCGTAGCACTCTTGGAGTCTTGTCCAGGATAACTGAAGTGCTGCTTGAGGGTTTGTAACGTGTGCGGCCTGAATTCTTTTCACGTGCTGTGAGGAATTGGCTCCAAGCCATTTTCCCAGTAAATGTAACTCCTCACTGGCTGTTAGATCTAAGCCCTGAGTGGCATTAACAAAAGAGGAGTGCCATGCTCGAAAACTCTCAGGCTGATCATCAAATTTAGTAAGCCCTGTAGTTACTAACTCCCTGCGGGCTAGATACTTGGCAAAGTCTATCATCCCAGTGGCTGATGTGGTAGGAGGGTCTTTGATGTCGCTCCTAGGTGGGTGATCTAGATTGCTCCTTGTCTGAAGAAGGTGGGGCTCTGTTGGTGATGGGCTTTGTAGGGGGCATAAATATGAGGGCTGTGTTGCTGCAGGTGTATCTGGTGTTCTGAATTCGGTAGATACTCACTGTGCGCTGTCAGCCTCGCCATTGTGGGTGAGACATCATGGTGCATCATGGAAGCACTTAACTCATGGATATCCTGCCTCTTTAATGGTGGTGGCTCGTTAATGAGATGATGAGACGGTGAGCCTGGGGGGGGTGTGTTAGCGTTGAAGCTGACATGGGCCTGATGTTCCAGGTACGTTTCCGTTCGTTGTCTAATTGTCTGAGGTGGGACGCTGCTCCTGACGCTGCGGATATCCTCGCGTTCTGTTCCTGCTGCAGCCTCTAACACTTCTGCCTTCGCGATGGCAGCAGCTGCTATTTTCTCCAGTTCTAAAGATTCTAAGTCTGCTTCTAGTGTAGCTTTTTCCAAGTCCAACTTGGCTCTCTGTTTCTTCAACTCCAGCTCCTTTTGTGCAAACGTGACCCTGGTACGTGCAGCTTCAGCTGTGGCTCTGGCTATAGCAGCGGCGCTGGCTACTGAGCACTTGGAGGAAGATGTTTTCTTAGAGCTGGACGCTGATGATTTCTCATGCATTTCCATATTCTGGGTTTCCATAGTTGTGACGTATGAATCCATCTGAAGATAAGAATTTTCACTTTACTGTTCTCTTTATGTGTTATACTCCCGTGTTAACATAAATAAACAGCCAGCCAAACTCTTCTCAATGAGCCAGGTAAGCGAGCGCACTTGCTCCTTTTAATTACTTGCACAAAGTAATTATAAACACGACATCACTGAAATGGAGTGAAACTAAAGAAGAGAATACACAAAAAACATAATGAGCTATTATTGGCAACAAGAAAACATGCAACTATTGTTATCTGCAAAGCTACAATAGTTAAAAGAATTCGTTTTCTGTACAAACTTAGAAATGTGCATAATGTGATTATAACATAAGCAAAAACATATTAACTGAGCACTTACATTCTTTGCTTTCTGAAGGAACACAACTTTTAGAAACAAACCAGCAAGCATGTCAACTCTCTTTCAGCAAACTTCTACTTCCTGTTTCCTGTACTCATTTTAAGATATATACTGTTCTGCGACCAGCAGAGGGCAGTAATCATATGAGTCCCAATGGAAAGCACTAGCTCTACACCAGAGAGTTAAAGGGCTCTACAATGCAGCTTTCACACATTTAAAATAAGATTTTCCAGACAACAAAAAACTTGCGGGCAGAACAGGTTATATACATAGATGTAATTTCATGAATTCGTTCTGTTTATTGAAACATATTTCTTTTTCAACTTACCTCTTTATTCTAGTTCATTCAAATTCAACCAAACCAATCATTTGTGTGTATTGTCCATTCAACCATTGCTGTCATGAGTTCAGGGAGGAGTGATCGGTATCTGGGTACCGCAATTAGCGCCTATTGGGTAGTAAAGGGAAGTTCGGATCATTTTACTGACTCGGATCTTTGAGTCTCGTTCAGCAAAATTAAAGAATCTTTTTTCGAGTCATTTCGTTCATTTCAGAATAATATAATTAAAATGACATCTTAAATATGCCAACACATCTAGTACTTACTTAAATGTTCATTACATTTGTAAAAAAATAAACTATAGGGTAAATGCAGCCAAAGCCAAATGATAAGAAACCGAAATGTTTTATTAATTGATTAGTTGTTGGGTCTTGAGGCTATTGCAGTCTGACTGTTAGTTCACCTCACCTTCTGATACGACCGTTTTCCCTCTTTCCTTGTGCCGGATATTTAGTATACAGCTCTCAGGGCCGGAAAGAGAAATGATTAGTTCATCTTTTGAGTCTCGAGTTTGGGTTGCGCCCGGGTCCGCGTCTTTCGTTCTTCCTGTCAGTCCCATAGAGGCTATGCTGTCAGTACACTGTTTATATATGCCTATATATATTAATATATTACTGTATAATAATAACACGTACACATTGTTATATATATATAAAACAATGTGTGTTATGATTATAATATATTATAATAACAACAACAATTATAATTAAAATAAAACATCACAGATGCACAAGAAACATTTAGAAAAGAGACGGACAGGGACAATATTAAGATGGACCTTTTCTTTTTCAGATAATGTTTATTGCACATATTTTGTATTTTGATTCCTTAAAATAAAACAATATACATTCAGAGTGAGACGCAGTCAATAATACGAATCTAATGTTGTATAATGCGAGATACCAATACCAGCGGTCACGTGACAAAAGACCGAAGGACTCAAACCCGAAGACTCGAAAAAGATGAACTAATCATTTCTCTTTCCGGTACTGACAGCATAGCCTCTATGGGACTGACAGGAAGAACGAAAAACTCAGACCCGGCCGAACCCGAGACTCGAAAGATGAACTAATCATTTCTCTTTCCGGTACTAACAGCATAGCCTCTATGGGACTGACAGGAAGAACGAAAAACTCAGCGTTTAGAAATTCGAGTCAGTTTGAATGCCTGTATTACATTGCAAATGTTGGAATAAGGTGTTTCTAAAGGCTACTTAAGTTTAATTTAAAATAATAATTGCGCTTCTTGTAACACGCTCACATTTACATGTAAAGAGGTGATTGAGGAAAACACTTCAATGCCCACACAAAATGCAAACTTTAGCCTAACCACTGTTTGAGTTCAATTGCCACAACAAGTAGCCTACATGTTTGGCAGCCGCGCCACCACATGACACCTCTTCGTGAGTGAATATGATAAATCCGAAGCAGCCGAGTTGAAAGAGTGAGTCAGCCGTCCTGAACAAATGAACAGGCAACACGAGTGTCCCACTGAACTGGCTCCTGCGACACAGAATGAAAACCTGATCACTCGAATTGATTTCTACGACATAGCCGCGCAGACCAGTGACATACATTACTCCACAAAACCAGAGATGATATTGATCAAACTGCAATTTGTTGTCTCTGTTGGGGTAGATCATAAATATATGTGTTCTTTGGAATAAAAGTAGGATGACAGGCCTGTATTATACCGTATTACCACATGGATTATTTTATGTTAAAGTAAATTCATTTTGCCATAATGTAGTCCACAGCTACTACTGCTGGTTTGACAACTGGAACAGCGGAAGACACACTTTCAACTTTGGGAGTGACAATGACACCAGAAACATCCAAGGACACTTTGGAAACAACTACAGCTATGTCCTCAAGCGCAACCGAAACTGGAATCAGTTCTGTGACGGAAACAAGTTCCTCACATCCTTCAACAGTTACAAGTGAGACTGCTGCTACAAATGAGCAAACTTCAGCAGTATCAGAAGGGCAAACATCAGGCACAACAATAGGATTCTCATCTACCCAAGGAACTGAAGGTACAACGGCAGAGGCAACTGACACCACAGCTGAAACTGGAACATTGCCTGATGAGCACACAACTTTGCCGGAATCCACAAGTCCAACGGAAGCAATAACCACTGTCACACAGGAACCATCTGCCAGTACTGAGTCTATAACAAGTCCAACAACACTGCTCCCTGAAGTTACCAGTGAGGCGGGAATTAGCACTGCTATAACCTCAACACAGAGTGATGTATCAACAATCACTTCTGAAACAGGCACATCTCCTGAAGAATCCACAGCTACTACTGCTGGTTTGACAACTGGAACAGCGGAAGACACACTTTCAACTTTGGGAGTGACAATGACACCAGAAACATCCAAGGACACTTTGGAAACAACTACAGCTATGTCCTCAAGCGCAACCGAAACTGGAATCAGTTCTGTGACGGAAACAAGTTCCTCACATCCTTCAACAGTTACAAGTGAGACTGCTGCTACAAATGAGCAAACTTCAGCAGTATCAGAAGGGCAAACATCAGGCACAACAATAGGATTCTCATCTACCCAAGGAACTGAAGGTACAACGGCAGAGGCAACTGACACCACAGCTGAAACTGGAACATTGCCTGATGAGCACACAACTTTGCCGGAATCCACAAGTCCAACGGAAGCAATAACCACTGTCACACAGGAACCATCTGCCAGTACTGAGTCTATAACAAGTCCAACAACACTGCTCCCTGAAGTTACCAGTGAGGCGGGAATTAGCACTGCTATAACCTCAACACAGAGTGATGTATCAACAATCACTTCTGAAACAGGCACATCTCCTGAAGAATCCACAGCTACTACTGCTGGTTTGACAACTGGAACAGCTGAAGATACACTTTCAACTTTGGGAGTGACAATGACACCAGAAACATCCAAGGACACTTTGGAAACAACTACAGCTATGTCCTCAAGCGCAACCGAAACTGGAATCAGTTCTGTGACGGAAACAAGTTCCTCACATCCTTCAACAGTTACAAGTGAGACTGCTGCTACAAATGAGCAAACTTCAGCAGTATCAGAAGGGCAAACATCAGGCACAACAATAGGATTCTCATCTACCCAAGGAACTGAAGGTACAACGGCAGAGGCAACTGACACCACAGCTGAAACTGGAACATTGCCTGATGAGCACACAACTTTGCCGGAATCCACAAGTCCAACGGAAGCAATAACCACTGTCACACAGGAACCATCTGCCAGTACTGAGTCTATAACAAGTCCAACAACACTGCTCCCTGAAGTTACCAGTGAGGCGGGAATTAGCACTGCTATAACCTCAACACAGAGTGATGTATCAACAATCACTTCTGAAACAGGCACATCTCCTGAAGAATCCACAGCTACTACTGCTGGTTTGACAACTGGAACAGCGGAAGACACACTTTCAACTTTGGGAGTGACAATGACACCAGAAACATCCAAGGACACTTTGGAAACAACTACAGCTATGTCCTCAAGCGCAACCGAAACTGGAATCAGTTCTGTGACGGAAACAAGTTCCTCACATCCTTCAACAGTTACAAGTGAGACTGCTGCTACAAATGAGCAAACTTCAGCAGTATCAGAAGGGCAAACATCAGGCACAACAATAGGATTCTCATCTACCCAAGGAACTGAAGGTACAACGGCAGAGGCAACTGACACCACAGCTGAAACTGGAACATTGCCTGATGAGCACACAACTTTGCCGGAATCCACAAGTCCAACGGAAGCAATAACCACTGTCACACAGGAACCATCTGCCAGTACTGAGTCTATAACAAGTCCAACAACACTGCTCCCTGAAGTTACCAGTGAGGCGGGAATTAGCACTGCTATAACCTCAACACAGAGTGATGTATCAACAATCACTTCTGAAACAGGCACATCTCCTGAAGAATCCACAGCTACTACTGCTGGTTTGACAACTGGAACAGCGGAAGACACACTTTCAACTTTGGGAGTGACAATGACACCAGAAACATCCAAGGACACTTTGGAAACAACTACAGCTATGTCCTCAAGCGCAACCGAAACTGGAATCAGTTCTGTGACGGAAACAAGTTCCTCACATCCTTCAACAGTTACAAGTGAGACTGCTGCTACAAATGAGCAAACTTCAGCAGTATCAGAAGGGCAAACATCAGGCACAACAATAGGATTCTCATCTACCCAAGGAACTGAAGGTACAACGGCAGAGGCAACTGACACCACAGCTGAAACTGGAACATTGCCTGATGAGCACACAACTTTGCCGGAATCCACAAGTCCAACGGAAGCAATAACCACTGTCACACAGGAACCATCTGCCAGTACTGAGTCTATAACAAGTCCAACAACACTGCTCCCTGAAGTTACCAGTGAGGCGGGAATTAGCACTGCTATAACCTCAACACAGAGTGATGTATCAACAATCACTTCTGAAACAGGCACATCTCCTGAAGAATCCACAGCTACTACTGCTGGTTTGACAACTGGAACAGCGGAAGACACACTTTCAACTTTGGGAGTGACAATGACACCAGAAACATCCAAGGACACTTTGGAAACAACTACAGCTATGTCCTCAAGCGCAACCGAAACTGGAATCAGTTCTGTGACGGAAACAAGTTCCTCACATCCTTCAACAGTTACAAGTGAGACTGCTGCTACAAATGAGCAAACTTCAGCAGTATCAGAAGGGCAAACATCAGGCACAACAATAGGATTCTCATCTACCCAAGGAACTGAAGGTACAACGGCAGAGGCAACTGACACCACAGCTGAAACTGGAACATTGCCTGATGAGCACACAACTTTGCCGGAATCCACAAGTCCAACGGAAGCAATAACCACTGTCACACAGGAACCATCTGCCAGTACTGAGTCTATAACAAGTCCAACAACACTGCTCCCTGAAGTTACCAGTGAGGCGGGAATTAGCACTGCTATAACCTCAACACAGAGTGATGTATCAACAATCACTTCTGAAACAGGCACATCTCCTGAAGAATCCACAGCTACTACTGCTGGTTTGACAACTGGAACAGCGGAAGACACACTTTCAACTTTGGGAGTGACAATGACACCAGAAACATCCAAGGACACTTTGGAAACAACTACAGCTATGTCCTCAAGCGCAACCGAAACTGGAATCAGTTCTGTGACGGAAACAAGTTCCTCACATCCTTCAACAGTTACAAGTGAGACTGCTGCTACAAATGAGCAAACTTCAGCAGTATCAGAAGGGCAAACATCAGGCACAACAATAGGATTCTCATCTACCCAAGGAACTGAAGGTACAACGGCAGAGGCAACTGACACCACAGCTGAAACTGGAACATTGCCTGATGAGCACACAACTTTGCCGGAATCCACAAGTCCAACGGAAGCAATAACCACTGTCACACAGGAACCATCTGCCAGTACTGAGTCTATAACAAGTCCAACAACACTGCTCCCTGAAGTTACCAGTGAGGCGGGAATTAGCACTGCTATAACCTCAACACAGAGTGATGTATCAACAATCACTTCTGAAACAGGCACATCTCCTGAAGAATCCACAGCTACTACTGCTGGTTTGACAACTGGAACAGCGGAAGACACACTTTCAACTTTGGGAGTGACAATGACACCAGAAACATCCAAGGACACTTTGGAAACAACTACAGCTATGTCCTCAAGCGCAACCGAAACTGGAATCAGTTCTGTGACGGAAACAAGTTCCTCACATCCTTCAACAGTTACAAGTGAGACTGCTGCTACAAATGAGCAAACTTCAGCAGTATCAGAAGGGCAAACATCAGGCACAACAATAGGATTCTCATCTACCCAAGGAACTGAAGGTACAACGGCAGAGGCAACTGACACCACAGCTGAAACTGGAACATTGCCTGATGAGCACACAACTTTGCCGGAATCCACAAGTCCAACGGAAGCAATAACCACTGTCACACAGGAACCATCTGCCAGTACTGAGTCTATAACAAGTCCAACAACACTGCTCCCTGAAGTTACCAGTGAGGCGGGAATTAGCACTGCTATAACCTCAACACAGAGTGATGTATCAACAATCACTTCTGAAACAGGCACATCTCCTGAAGAATCCACAGCTACTACTGCTGGTTTGACAACTGGAACAGCGGAAGACACACTTTCAACTTTGGGAGTGACAATGACACCAGAAACATCCAAGGACACTTTGGAAACAACTACAGCTATGTCCTCAAGCGCAACCGAAACTGGAATCAGTTCTGTGACGGAAACAAGTTCCTCACATCCTTCAACAGTTACAAGTGAGACTGCTGCTACAAATGAGCAAACTTCAGCAGTATCAGAAGGGCAAACATCAGGCACAACAATAGGATTCTCATCTACCCAAGGAACTGAAGGTACAACGGCAGAGGCAACTGACACCACAGCTGAAACTGGAACATTGCCTGATGAGCACACAACTTTGCCGGAATCCACAAGTCCAACGGAAGCAATAACCACTGTCACACAGGAACCATCTGCCAGTACTGAGTCTATAACAAGTCCAACAACACTGCTCCCTGAAGTTACCAGTGAGGCGGGAATTAGCACTGCTATAACCTCAACACAGAGTGATGTATCAACAATCACTTCTGAAACAGGCACATCTCCTGAAGAATCCACAGCTACTACTGCTGGTTTGACAACTGGAACAGCGGAAGACACACTTTCAACTTTGGGAGTGACAATGACACCAGAAACATCCAAGGACACTTTGGAAACAACTACAGCTATGTCCTCAAGCGCAACCGAAACTGGAATCAGTT
Organism: Dallia pectoralis; assembly: GCA_029465975.1. Classification (NCBI taxonomy): domain Eukaryota; kingdom Metazoa; phylum Chordata; class Actinopteri; order Esociformes; family Umbridae; genus Dallia; species Dallia pectoralis. The sequence goes on along the minus strand of CM055735.1, from coordinate 4,354,793 downwards.
CTGTGACGGAAACAAGTTCCTCACATCCTTCAACAGTTACAAGTGAGACTGCTGCTACAAATGAGCAAACTTCAGCAGTATCAGAAGGGCAAACATCAGGCACAACAATAGGATTCTCATCTACCCAAGGAACTGAAGGTACAACGGCAGAGGCAACTGACACCACAGCTGAAACTGGAACATTGCCTGATGAGCACACAACTTTGCCGGAATCCACAAGTCCAACGGAAGCAATAACCACTGTCACACAGGAACCATCTGCCAGTACTGAGTCTATAACAAGTCCAACAACACTGCTCCCTGAAGTTACCAGTGAGGCGGGAATTAGCACTGCTATAACCTCAACACAGAGTGATGTATCAACAATCACTTCTGAAACAGGCACATCTCCTGAAGAATCCACAGCTACTACTGCTGGTTTGACAACTGGAACAGCGGAAGACACACTTTCAACTTTGGGAGTGACAATGACACCAGAAACATCCAAGGACACTTTGGAAACAACTACAGCTATGTCCTCAAGCGCAACCGAAACTGGAATCAGTTCTGTGACGGAAACAAGTTCCTCACATCCTTCAACAGTTACAAGTGAGACTGCTGCTACAAATGAGCAAACTTCAGCAGTATCAGAAGGGCAAACATCAGGCACAACAATAGGATTCTCATCTACCCAAGGAACTGAAGGTACAACGGCAGAGGCAACTGACACCACAGCTGAAACTGGAACATTGCCTGATGAGCACACAACTTTGCCGGAATCCACAAGTCCAACGGAAGCAATAACCACTGTCACACAGGAACCATCTGCCAGTACTGAGTCTATAACAAGTCCAACAACACTGCTCCCTGAAGTTACCAGTGAGGCGGGAATTAGCACTGCTATAACCTCAACACAGAGTGATGTATCAACAATCACTTCTGAAACAGGCACATCTCCTGAAGAATCCACAGCTACTACTGCTGGTTTGACAACTGGAACAGCGGAAGACACACTTTCAACTTTGGGAGTGACAATGACACCAGAAACATCCAAGGACACTTTGGAAACAACTACAGCTATGTCCTCAAGCGCAACCGAAACTGGAATCAGTTCTGTGACGGAAACAAGTTCCTCACATCCTTCAACAGTTACAAGTGAGACTGCTGCTACAAATGAGCAAACTTCAGCAGTATCAGAAGGGCAAACATCAGGCACAACAATAGGATTCTCATCTACCCAAGGAACTGAAGGTACAACGGCAGAGGCAACTGACACCACAGCTGAAACTGGAACATTGCCTGATGAGCACACAACTTTGCCGGAATCCACAAGTCCAACGGAAGCAATAACCACTGTCACACAGGAACCATCTGCCAGTACTGAGTCTATAACAAGTCCAACAACACTGCTCCCTGAAGTTACCAGTGAGGCGGGAATTAGCACTGCTATAACCTCAACACAGAGTGATGTATCAACAATCACTTCTGAAACAGGCACATCTCCTGAAGAATCCACAGCTACTACTGCTGGTTTGACAACTGGAACAGCGGAAGACACACTTTCAACTTTGGGAGTGACAATGACACCAGAAACATCCAAGGACACTTTGGAAACAACTACAGCTATGTCCTCAAGCGCAACCGAAACTGGAATCAGTTCTGTGACGGAAACAAGTTCCTCACATCCTTCAACAGTTACAAGTGAGACTGCTGCTACAAATGAGCAAACTTCAGCAGTATCAGAAGGGCAAACATCAGGCACAACAATAGGATTCTCATCTACCCAAGGAACTGAAGGTACAACGGCAGAGGCAACTGACACCACAGCTGAAACTGGAACATTGCCTGATGAGCACACAACTTTGCCGGAATCCACAAGTCCAACGGAAGCAATAACCACTGTCACACAGGAACCATCTGCCAGTACTGAGTCTATAACAAGTCCAACAACACTGCTCCCTGAAGTTACCAGTGAGGCGGGAATTAGCACTGCTATAACCTCAACACAGAGTGATGTATCAACAATCACTTCTGAAACAGGCACATCTCCTGAAGAATCCACAGCTACTACTGCTGGTTTGACAACTGGAACAGCGGAAGACACACTTTCAACTTTGGGAGTGACAATGACACCAGAAACATCCAAGGACACTTTGGAAACAACTACAGCTATGTCCTCAAGCGCAACCGAAACTGGAATCAGTTCTGTGACGGAAACAAGTTCCTCACATCCTTCAACAGTTACAAGTGAGACTGCTGCTACAAATGAGCAAACTTCAGCAGTATCAGAAGGGCAAACATCAGGCACAACAATAGGATTCTCATCTACCCAAGGAACTGAAGGTACAACGGCAGAGGCAACTGACACCACAGCTGAAACTGGAACATTGCCTGATGAGCACACAACTTTGCCGGAATCCACAAGTCCAACGGAAGCAATAACCACTGTCACACAGGAACCATCTGCCAGTACTGAGTCTATAACAAGTCCAACAACACTGCTCCCTGAAGTTACCAGTGAGGCGGGAATTAGCACTGCTATAACCTCAACACAGAGTGATGTATCAACAATCACTTCTGAAACAGGCACATCTCCTGAAGAATCCACAGCTACTACTGCTGGTTTGACAACTGGAACAGCGGAAGACACACTTTCAACTTTGGGAGTGACAATGACACCAGAAACATCCAAGGACACTTTGGAAACAACTACAGCTATGTCCTCAAGCGCAACCGAAACTGGAATCAGTTCTGTGACGGAAACAAGTTCCTCACATCCTTCAACAGTTACAAGTGAGACTGCTGCTACAAATGAGCAAACTTCAGCAGTATCAGAAGGGCAAACATCAGGCACAACAATAGGATTCTCATCTACCCAAGGAACTGAAGGTACAACGGCAGAGGCAACTGACACCACAGCTGAAACTGGAACATTGCCTGATGAGCACACAACTTTGCCGGAATCCACAAGTCCAACGGAAGCAATAACCACTGTCACACAGGAACCATCTGCCAGTACTGAGTCTATAACAAGTCCAACAACACTGCTCCCTGAAGTTACCAGTGAGGCGGGAATTAGCACTGCTATAACCTCAACACAGAGTGATGTATCAACAATCACTTCTGAAACAGGCACATCTCCTGAAGAATCCACAGCTACTACTGCTGGTTTGACAACTGGAACAGCGGAAGACACACTTTCAACTTTGGGAGTGACAATGACACCAGAAACATCCAAGGACACTTTGGAAACAACTACAGCTATGTCCTCAAGCGCAACCGAAACTGGAATCAGTTCTGTGACGCAAACAAGTTCCTCACATCCTTCAACAGTTACAAGTGAGACTGCTGCTACAAATGAGCAAACTTCAGCAGTATCAGAAGGGCAAACATCAGGCACAACAATAGGATTCTCATCTACCCAAGGAACTGAAGGTACAACGGCAGAGGCAACTGACACCACAGCTGAAACTGGAACATTGCCTGATGAGCACACAACTTTGCCGGAATCCACAAGTCCAACGGAAGCAATAACCACTGTCACACAGGAACCATCTGCCAGTACTGAGTCTATAACAAGTCCAACAACACTGCTCCCTGAAGTTACCAGTGAGGCGGGAATTAGCACTGCTATAACCTCAACACAGAGTGATGTATCAACAATCACTTCTGAAACAGGCACATCTCCTGAAGAATCCACAGCTACTACTGCTGGTTTGACAACTGGAACAGCTGAAGACACACTTTCAACTTTGGGAGTGACAATGACACCAGAAACATCCAAGGACACTTTGGAAACAACTACAGCTATGTCCTCAAGCGCAACCGAAACTGGAATCAGTTCTGTGACGAAACAAGTTCCTCACATCCTTCAACAGTTACAAGTGAGACTGCTGCTACAAATGAGCAAACTTCAGCAGTATCAGAAGGGCAAACATCAGGCACAACAATAGGATTCTCATCTACCCAAGGAACTGAAGGTACAACGGCAGAGGCAACTGACACCACAGCTGAAACTGGAACATTGCCTGATGAGCACACAACTTTGCCGGAATCCACAAGTCCAACGGAAGCAATAACCACTGTCACACAGGAACCATCTGCCAGTACTGAGTCTATAACAAGTCCAACAACACTGCTCCCTGAAGTTACCAGTGAGGCGGGAATTAGCACTGCTATAACCTCAACACAGAGTGATGTATCAACAATCACTTCTGAAACAGGCACATCTCCTGAAGAATCCACAGCTACTACTGCTGGTTTGACAACTGGAACAGCGGAAGACACACTTTCAACTTTGGGAGTGACAATGACACCAGAAACATCCAAGGACACTTTGGAAACAACTACAGCTATGTCCTCAAGCGCAACCGAAACTGGAATCAGTTCTGTGACGCAAACAAGTTCCTCACATCCTTCAACAGTTACAAGTGAGACTGCTGCTACAAATGAGCAAACTTCAGCAGTATCAGAAGGGCAAACATCAGGCACAACAATAGGATTCTCATCTACCCAAGGAACTGAAGGTACAACGGCAGAGGCAACTGACACCACAGCTGAAACTGGAACATTGCCTGATGAGCACACAACTTTGCCGGAATCCACAAGTCCAACGGAAGCATTAACCACTGTCACACAGGAACCATCTGCCAGTACTGAGTCTATAACAAGTCCAACAGGTTCTAGTCTGACAACACTGATCCCTGAAGTTACCAGTGAGGCGGGAATTAGCACTGCTATAACCTCAACACAGAGTGATGTATCAACAATCACTTCTGAAACAGGCACATCTCCTGAAGAATCCACAGCTACTACTGCTGGTTTGACAACTGGAACAGCGGAAGACACACTTTCAACTTTGGGAGTGACAATGACACCAGAAACATCCAAGGACACTTTGGAAACAACTACAGCTATGTCCTCAAGCGCAACCGAAACTGGAATCAGTTCTGTGACGCAAACAAGTTCCTCACATCCTTCAACAGTTACAAGTGAGACTGCTGCTACAAATGAGCAAACTTCAGCAGTATCAGAAGGGCAAACATCAGGCACAACAATAGGATTCTCATCTACCCAAGGAACTGAAGGTACAACGGCAGAGGCAACTGACACCACAGCTGAAACTGGAACATTGCCTGATGAGCACACAACTTTGCCGGAATCCACAAGTCCAACGGAAGCAATAACCACTGTCACACAGGAACCATCTGCCAGTACTGAGTCTATAACAAGTCCAACCAACAACACTGCTCTCTGAAGTTACCAGTGAGGCGGGAATTAGCACTGCTATAACCTCAACACAGAGTGATGTATCAACAATCACTTCTGAAACAGGCACATCTCCTGAAGAATCCACAGCTACTACTGCTGGTTTGACAACTGGAACAGCGGAAGACACACTTTCAACTTTGGGAGTGACAATGACACCAGAAACATCCAAGGACACTTTGGAAACAACTACAGCTATGTCCTCAAGCGCAACCGAAACTGGAATCAGTTCTGTGACGCAAACAAGTTCCTCACATCCTTCAACAGTTACAAGTGAGACTGCTGCTACAAATGAGCAAACTTCAGCAGTATCAGAAGGGCAAACATCAGGCACAACAATAGGATTCTCATCTACCCAAGGAACTGAAGGTACAACGGCAGAGGCAACTGACACCACAGCTGAAACTGGAACATTGCCTGATGAGCACACAACTTTGCCGGAATCCACAAGTCCAACGGAAGCATTAACCACTGTCACACAGGAACCATCTGCCAGTACTGAGTCTATAACAAGTCCAACTGGTTCTAGTCTAACAACACTGCTCCCTGAAGTTACCAGTGAGGCGGGAATTAGCACTGCTATAACCTCAACACAGAGTGATGTATCAACAATCACTTCTGAAACAGGCACATCTCCTGAAGAATCCACAGCTACTACTGCTGGTTTGACAACTGGAACAGCTGAAGATACACTTTCAACTTTGGGAGTGACAATGACACCAGAAACATCCAAGGACACTTTGGAAACAACTACAGCTATGTCCTCAAGCGCAACGAAACTGGAAACTGGAATCAGTTCTGTGACGCAAACTTCAAACAAGTTCCTCACATCCTTCAACAGTTACAAGTGAGACTGCTGCTACAAATGAGCAAACTTCAGCAGTATCAGAAGGGCAAATATCAGGCACAACAATAGCAACTACTTGCTAAGGAAGATATTAGGGTTAGGATTAGAAAATATTGCTAGAATGTTACTGACTGTCGAAAATCAGACTATAAGAAATGTTTTCTCTTGTTTATCTATTCTTAAGTAATATTTACGGAAGCTTCAATGCCAGTAAATGAAGTGTATTGAAGTGATATAGTAATGAAAATTTCTAATGTTCTTTATTTTTGGTCCTTCTCGTGTTGATGAATGAACTACAGACACCATTGAAGTATCAACAGATGTCACTGTTAAACTCAACCAAACCTTCAAAGAAGAATACAGAGACCCAGCAACCCAGGAATACCAACATTTTGTTTACAATTTCACTAACATCGTGAGTAGTGAATCCTTTTTTTAATCATTAAAATAACATGTTAAATAGCTGACAATAGTGCATTAACTAAAAGACTTTTAACATTTTGAGTTTTAGATGAATAGAATATACAAAAACAGTGTGAACAACTTCACTGGCATAAGGATCCTAGCTGTCAGGTATGTGGACATTTGAAAACATTAAAAAAACATTTTTGTTGAAAGATAAAATTGTGATAACCAGTCATTAGGGGTGTGACGATACAGAAAAGTGATTAATGAATAATATTGAATAATTCTCTTTTAAAAGAATGTCTCTCAATATTAGCATGCTGTAGTCTAAGGGTGAAATGTCTATGTTATTTAAACTGTTTTAATTTTTTATGTTTGATTTGTGGATAGGATTTTATTTAGATGGTCCCACACAGTTTATAAAATCCAAACACGATATGAATAAAATAATTATACAATGCCCTTGCATTCATAGCTGTCTATTAATCTGAGTAGTGACATTTGTCTAGCACCAACTTTGTATAGTTGAAACTGTAGATACTTACTTTTCTCATTCTTTTAGACAGGGCAGCGTTGTGGTGGAGCATAAGGTTCTACTGCGCTTAGAGAATGGAAAGAACCTAAATAACAGCATTTTTTACGCAGCAGTACAGATCAAGGACATTCTCATGGAGGCCAAAAACTGCACACAAGGTCAGTAACCGATAAGTGTAAAACCTGTTGTTGAGGAGACCATTTACCTGATTCAAGATCTGCTGTTTTATATATGCCATATTTAGTTATTTTTCCAAAATAGTGTAAACATTGGATAGGCTACATTACTGTATAGGTAAAACCCATTGAAAAAATAGCCCATCACCAAGACTGACTAATTTTAGCTATTATTGTTGCTTATTAAAGGCAGCTTGGTTGCAGAGTATGCATTTAGATCTTGGATGGAGTTAGCTTACAAATAAAAAATAAAGACTGTATTTTAATACCTTTACATTGACAGGCTAGTTAATAATAGTTGTTTATAGCATAACTACACTTCTGTTGCATCCACAGGGGACAGAGGATGTCTTGGGGTGGCCATCATTGGAGATGTTGTAATAACAAATTTGACATATGATAAAGAATGTGAGTATGTTATTGTATATTTGGGGTTCTAGTTACAGTTTTAACAAAGGAATTAAGCTGGGTTCTTTATTTAAAAAATGTATTGTTATTAAATTAATCTTTTAAACCATACATTATTAAATAATATTTGCATTTGAACTAGCAAGGTAAAGTTAGTTTTAGGAGATATTTGGTGACTATTAGATTTTTCTCATCAGTTGCTATAATATCGAGTTACTTTAACTATCTTGCCCCATTACATCCTAAAAAGTTGGCTTGGTTTATTTTAATGCTTAAATGCAAATGTGGACAATGTATAGGTTGAAAACACGGGTTAGAACTATATTTAAAATCTGCTGCATTCATGTCAAGCTCAAAGTAACCCAAATGTAATGTGCACAACTATGTAAACTGAACATAACTAACATTATTCCCATTATAGCGGTATGCACTGAGGCCGGACTTGATAAGAACTTGTTGGCATACTACTATTCAGCTGAAATAGACGGGCGGCTCATTTGTGCCTCCCCCTGTGTCTCAGAACACAATACGCCAAAACACTGCAACACGGGTACATGTAGTATGTCACATACCGGACCGGTCTGCAGGTAAGATGATTCAATGGTACAACTTCTTTGAATACAACATGTTACCTTAAGTATACAGTCATGTCCATAAATATTTGTACACAACCACAATTAATTTGAAAGGAAGCAAGAGGGTATTTACATCCAAATCAGGTAAACAGTGTAGGAATTAAAACACATTGTATGTGCCCCCCTTTTCAAGGGACCAAATACCCTCAAATTAAAGCTGAAAGTATGCACTTAAAGCACATAATTATTGTTTTAATTCAAATCTATTGTGGTGTACAGGGAAAAAATATGGAAATTGTGTCAATGCCCAAATATTTATGGACCTGCAAAAAAAAGTGAGTGTCAAAAATAAAAATCTGAAATTGCAAACAATTTTTAATAAACAATGCAAAAAATAAATTATTGTATGTATTTTTTGCTATAACTTCTTTGCAAAATATTATTTTGAGCTTTTCAATACTATTTTTGACTTTGCGATATTATTTCTGGCTTTGCGATTTTGATTTTTTTTGCGATTCCGGGGTTCGGACGTTTGCAATATTTTTTCTGGCTTTGCGAATGTGACACAATCATTGCAAGCTTGGGCGGGGGGTGAGGGTCGGGGTAGAGGACGTATCCGATAACACTATTGGTCAGTTGACGAGAGTTACATACAATAATTTTTTGCATTGTTTAATAATTTTTTTGCGATTTTCAGATTTTTGACACAATGTGTTTGCAATTTCTTGTGACCCAAAAGTAATTCCATAGACTACAGAGTTAAGGTTGATCTGTAAGCTCACTTCACAATTTGAAACGTCCAACAGGGGTAGTCAAAACCAAGTTTGATATCTTACTGACGTATTAAAGCCCAAATTAACCTTGTTCAATGATGTCACTTTACATATACATTCTTTGTCTGTCCCAACATACCCACAGCTGTAACAAGGCCTACTGGTATATAGACTCAGATTGTTATGGTCCTATTCGGAAGACAGACGTCTTGGCTGCTTTACTGACTCTAGCAGTACTGGTGATAGTTGCAGTAGTCACCATCGTGGTCTATGTGCTCTGGCGCAGAAGACAAACCCGCAGGTAGGAATGGCAATTCAACTAAACACAGGAACAAAACAAAAAATGTGAAAACATATACCAGTTACTATGGGATTGTCTAGATGTATCCATGACAATGTCTGCCCTACAAATAAGAATATGTGAATATCAGTAATATGAGCTTGAGATCAACATTTCTACTCACCCTTTCGTCACTCAGGTCCAAAGACATGCATACTGAACAGGTGAACGATTGGCTGGAAGATGACTTTGAATGGCCCGACAAGACGAGTGACTTGATTGGTTCAAGTAGTACCACAGTCCTTAACGGTAAACTGTCAAGAGCTAATTCTGTCTCTGATAGGTTGCCAGGTGTTTTGAACACGTGAAAGGCTTTGTCTCATATTGTCTGTATTATTACTGTTTAAAGTATGAGAGATGATTTCTAAATATAATATTTCTCACCCATCATACAGGGCATGACTCAAACCAATCTTATGGTGGCCGGGTTGGCTTGCAGTACAGCGCTGAAGGAGAATCCTCAATGTCATTCGATAATGCAAACCCACCGTCCCACTACCAAGGAACACACGCTCAGGTGGGTGTCAGTGTAGCTCATATAAATGCCATCTAATACTGATGTGCTCATGAGCAAAAGCATCTTCTCAATGGGCTAGTAATTTTTTCCAACAAATAATAATATATACACAATTGCTTCTCTTCAAAAAGGGGTCTGGGAACCCCTATAGTGACAACAGTTCTTGGGAAGATAGAAGTGCTATAGAAGACAAACAAGCACAACCTAAACCAACTACCTCAGTACTGCCTGTGAACATGAGTCACCCAGAGAGTGAAACACAGGTAGGTGAAAATGAGGGATGATATTATTTTAATCTCCATCATCACTGCATCTCAAAGAACTTTCATTGTAAATTACTAGTGAGAAACCAACGGCATACTGACGTTTGTTTATATCCCCAAACAGTTTAGAATCAGCAGACCGCAGATAAAGTCTTACTCTGAAGTCTAGCAGAAGGCCAACTCATTGAATAACAGTCAAGAATGTCTACTCTTTGGGAACGAAGACCGACGGAAAGTTGGGGCACAAGAGCATGAGAAACAAATAAGGGAATGGTGGATATGAATTTGATGAACTGACAGAGAAAACAAGGCTGGGAATTGCCATGAACCCAGTACTTAGGTGCGACTAAGATATTTATTTTTACCGTCACTGTTCTCCCAGAACTTTGTGACTGATTTAATTTAATATTTAAAACTTAAAAAAATATATATGTTGCTGTGGGACAAGTGTTTGATCAGTCATGGAAATAAGTGCCGAAAACAACTGCTGCACATTTAAAACAAGTTATGACTTCCGAAACATGTTAAACCAGGCTGCCAAATCACATTGGCATTTATGCACTTATGTACTACTTTTGTATTACTGTATACTGTTATGTTATTATGTATGTATGTATGTATATTCTGTAATATGCCTGAAAATATATTGCACTGTGGTAGCTCTTACAAAGAAAGAAGTGATCGTTAGCCAATAAGCAAATATTTATTTCCTTACAATTTGTTTATTGCATGACATAAGGTTTCTAGGGTAACGATAGTAACACCCCGAGCACATGAATAAAATAGCTGCAAATGATCAAAGAACAAAACTTAACCAAATGAACCAGAAAGAATGCTAAAGTGAGACATTTCTGATTAAATAACAAAAAAAAAATCACTGCTGTAACATGCATGTTTGCTTCATTTTCTTTATTTTTAATAACTAACTGCTTAAGAATATGCTAAACTTGAAGTAAATATAAAATGTGCATATGCACAAAATGGAGGCTAATGTAATCCCACCTCTTCCACCGGTTGAACCTTTCGCCGAGCCAAAAGTTTCAAAGGTACCATAAAGGGGTTAAGAGGACAGAGTCCAGTCTTTTCCCAGTCAGATTTTCTCTGGTTGGCCTTTCCTGACTTTACTGCTGCATCATTGGTTAACAGAGTTTGACCCTGGGCGTGTCCATTAGCCTGTGAAAATGCAAATGTCTCATCTTTGGCATTAAAATCAGAAGACCCGGTCCCAGGGTTGGCAGATGCTGTCGTAGAAGCTGCATCATGATTGGTTAAGGAGGATTCTGTTCCATTGCTTCCTTGACCGTCTGGTATCCCTCTTTTAGACACACCCGGCTCTCCATCCACCTGACTCTTTGGTCGTGTTTCAATTGGGGCCGATGCTGGATCGCTCACCTCTTCACCTGAGTGCGTTGTCACAACAACAGGTGTTTCTGCTTCATTGGTTCCTCCTTGGTGGCCAACTGGTCTTTGTTGATCCCCTGCTTTCGTTCCTTTTTCATTCAAGGATTCAAATTGTCCCTGGGCAGCTTTGGGAACCGGAGCTGAGAATCGTTCATGGACCTGAGCGTGACCAAAGATTTGTAATTTGTAATTTTGTTACTTAATTAAAAAAGCTAGATTTGGTGTAAAGAACATATTAAGTAAGGTGGAGATGACACAATCCAAACTTCACATCCTGAAACCTGTTCTCACAGAGGGCCTCAGAGTCATAGTGCTGATCTAGGATTGATTGTAATTATTGATTGTGAATTAAAAAGCCAAAGTGATTGTAGGCCAGCCGGGCAATCAAATCCTAGATATGGTTTTAAATGGACATTACCTGAAGCAGGTGGTGCTGCAGTCTGGCACAGTCCAGGAGGGGAAGCTCTTCAGGCAGAGACATGAGCAGGTCCAGCACAATAGCACTTTCTATAAAGATAAACATAGTCAATAATTAGCATTAAATAAATATTGACAACAAATTGACAACTCGAACGATGAAGGTCTGCAACGCTGTAATTGCTGCAAATGGAGTATTATTTGACAAAAGCTAAATTTGAAGGACACAATTAATTTACCAATTAAAGATCCTTTACAACTGTGTCAATGACTGAATAAAAAAATATGCAAAAATAATAGGAAATTCTAACTTATTTCCTGCATGTTTTCATGGAAAACAAGGACATTTCAAAAGGACCCCAAACTTTTGAACAGTAGCGTATAAACTAGATTATCATTGACAACTGTCATTTCTAAAAATCCTCATATGTCCTAATCTTTCCCTCAATATCATGAACTTTAACACTTGAACTAGCGCAGACGCCTAACCCCAAATGCCTGGACCTCAGAGTTTTTCCAAATAACGAAACCCCAATCACAATGATGGCACACACATAAACACAGAGTTGAACTCACCCATAGTAGTCAGTTTAAAACATTCAGTCTGAATATGGACGCTACTAATAAAGCGATAGATCTTCTCAAAATCCACAATGCAGCCAAGACCTGTGTACCGAGGAGTGTTCCATTCCTCATGTTTGCTTCTCCTTAGACCAGTACCGGTGTGCTGATACGTTGGCCTAGTACCGGCGACGGCTAGCCCACTGGAAGTAGAGGAACTAGAGGCGGAAAGAGGCAGTTGCTGTGTTGACACTCCGCCAACGACAGGAGAAAATGTCCCTGCCGGCTGACTGGACTGATGAGTGGAAGGGACCCTGGATGTGTTGCCGCCACTTTTTGAGGTTGTGTCTATAGGGCTGATAGATGCCCCCGTGCAGACTGGGGACATCACTGAGATGGGGATTGGGATGGGTCTGGCTGGGATGGTCTTCAAATTGGAGCTCAGTGGCATGGAGATGTAGCCGTCTCGCGGAGGGTCCGAGTTCTTCAGGCTGCCAGGTTCTGTTGCGGAGATGACTAGCATCTGGAGAAAGTTGGAAGCGTTTATAATTTGTCTGTCTTAAAAACATCTACTCTTGAGTATTTTCAGAATATTTTTGCTTGAAGTAGTAGATAGCCCATGTCTTCATACTGTTTTTGGAAACAGCTGATAACATCTACCCAATAGAATATATCCAATAACCAAAAGAATTATGCATTATGCCAAAATATATTTTACTTCAAATACAATATTTTGGAGTATGGGGCCAAAATAAATACTTCACTACTGAAATACATACATAGGGCACAGGACAACAAATACTTTACTACCCTAATAATTACATAGGGCACAGTACATATTGTCAGTCAGATGAAGAACACTCATCTCATGATAACATTTACTGCAAATGTCTTCAGCGACCTATGGTAAGGTTCAGGTAGCGTTCTGCAGAGTGGATTTCTGTCAGCAGTTTAACCTCACTATTGGAAAAATCTATTAAATAGTTCAGCAATGGTCTTTCTTTTTTAAAATGAGCAAAACAACACATTACCAAATGTAATTCTTAATTGGCCTTACATGTATAGCTGAACTACCAAATACTGTATGTCTTAGCACATAAAGAAAATGGAAAATAGAAATAAGGAAATAGATCATTTGGCACGTCGTCCTTTTACACAGTTCAAACATCCCGGATAAGCGCAAATTAGTACCATTTTAATTATCCATTTTAATTGTCCAGGGGTGCAAACTCATCAGGGGTGAAAAAGGTGACAAAGACCGAACCCCCCTAGTGCATGCCCCCGCGAAGAAAAAAATACCAGCTTGAAAATGTGGATTTACAATAGATTTTATCACGAGGATGTAGGTAAAAACTCCTTTTGGAATTCTCTCTTTTCATTCTGAAAATAAATTGAAGTGGGTGAGTGGCCAGGCTACATGGACTAGTCAAATGTAATGCGAACTTTAGCTACAAGCAGTGCAAGTTTTTGATTATTTGTATAGCACCAGGCCGGCTTTCATACACAATGGCAACTCAAGTGTTTTACAACACACTTAATCATAAAATATTCTGACCTTATTCAAAAAGTAAAAATTGCCTTTTTCTTAATATGTTGAAATGTATGAAAAGACAAAAATGAGCACTATAAAAGTGGACTACTTTATTAATTATTTAAACAGCATTGGACCAATTCTGTCCCATGCGTTTTGATACATATAGAGTCATTGCTATAACCGTGATCGCTATTTAGCAGTCTTCCACTGCGTTTACATTTTGGGACGTTTGAAATCAGGTTTGTGTTGAAAAGTGGTGGGGACCAAAGATCAGCTGAAAAAACATTAGAGCAGGACGGGAAAAATATTGAATAACGACGCATCAAAAATGGGCATAGTGAGTTCAATATTAGACTGACATTGGTCAGTAGCCAATCTGCGTGTTAGGGCGTGGTTTTGCGAAGGGTCAATTGGTCGGAACCCTTTCACACGTAAGTTTAAAATATTCTAACTGATCCCCCAGCAGTGGCGGCTGGTGAAAAATATTCTTGTGGGGCTGTGCCATGCTTTTTTGTTTCTGTTACCATCGCAATACAATTTAAAACAAACTGCAGGACAGCAGTGCTCAGTGAAATAGTCAGTAATTATTTAATGCCAATATTAAAAAGTTGAGGCATTCTTACACAAAAACATTAACATCATATTGCACTAACACAAGCCTTTATATATATAAAGTTTATAGGAAATTACACTGTATAAAGGATGTATAATATAGTAATGGATATCAAGTGGCTGAACTCAAACCTTTGACTGGAAGAATAGCATACAGTATTTTATGATCAAACTAAATGTAACTAATTGTTAATGTGCTCCAGAACGGCAACAACAAAACAACCTACAGTAATATTAACATGCCCACGCAAGGCCAACTCAAAAGCCCCACAAAACTTCACACAATCGATCATTTTGGATAAAATGTGCCTGTTTTTAGCCTTCCTACCTGGTGTACCAGCTACTGGAGAAGCCGCGCATATACTGCTTCCCTATACAGCTTGGGGCGATAAAATAATCGCCCTTCTTGGATTCGATTTAAGAACGCTGATTGGCTAAATTTTATGTCAATCATTCATATCTTAAATGAGCAATTGGCTTAACTGCTAGATAGACCTGCCTCCTTGGGCGTTTCTCTATCGCTATTTAGAACCTGTCACTAATTGTTATATTTGTCTGTGGTGGCATGAGCCTGTATCCAGCAGCACCGCAGTTTAGCGGAAAAGCGCGCGACTAGACAGACACGAAGATGTTCGCATCGTGTGATGACGCAGGGTGGCCCAACAGAGAAAAAAGTATTTCCACAGGGTGAAAAAGATTCCCGCAATAGAAAATGTATTATGCATATTCGCAGTCGCAGATGACTTCGATGAGACTTAGACCCCCCAATATGTTTTTATTGCGGATCTACACAAATCACGTGGATGACCTATTTTAAAGTAAAAACGGCGAATTTCGCCGAAAGGTGACAAGTTTGCACCCCTGTCGTTTTCTCACACAAACCGCTCGTTTCGTGTCTTAGGCCATCAATGTGTACTTACATTTGAGTAATTAAATCATGTTTAATTTTTACTTCTCTGTGCATGCTCTTTGAGGTGGGGACTCAGTGACCGTAGACTTGCATTATATGACTGACAGATAGGGCTGTAGTCAACCAAAGAAATGCTTAGTCGACCAAAGTCTTGTCCTGCGCAACGATTAGTCGACAAAAAATTAAAAAAAGGTCGTGATGTTTTGCATTTTGATTGAACATTTATTAAACAATTTTCATAGAGCTTTTATAAAACAACAACGAAAAAACATCAATAATACATAAAACTATAATAAACATTTTTTTTAATTAAGTGATTGTTATTAACTGCAAAGTGAGGAGCTCTATCCTCTATTGTGACAGTCACAATTGCGCACCTGACCACACCACACTAGAGGTCTACTACCCGACCCGAGCCCGACGGGTCCCAAAAAATATTCGGGGTTCGGGTTAATGTTTAATGAACAGCCTCGGTTTCGGGTTTGTAAGTAAGAAAAACTAAAAAATCTATATATAGTTTGTGTGCCGTCACCGTGTGCTTTGCCTGCTTGCTGTGTGTTGTGGTGACCGGCACGCGAGACGAGACAGAGACAAAGTACATGCGTTCGCGCGCAGATGTGCAATGTGCACTGCAAGCCATAGGCTACACACAGACACAGGCGCTCCCTCTCTCTCTATGTAACGTTATTTGTTTACCGTTTGAAGCAATCATTAAAAAGAACATATTGCAAAAATGTTTCTTGATTTAAGAAACAGAGTAGTCCTCGGGGTCAGGTCGGGTTCTGGTCGGGTTCGGGCTTAACATGTAAATGTAAGGGTCGGGTCGGGTTAAATGATCGCGGGTACGGGCCGGGTTCGGGCTTCAGTTTAAAGCCCGTGCAGACCTCTACACCACACGCTACAAAAGGCAGCAGTGCAGCCTGCAACGACCGGTTCCCGAGTGTTCTACGCGGTGCGCTAAACTGTGGCGCTGTTGCAAAACAGCCTAAATTAAAGCATTTAAAGTTGGGGATAAAACATAGGCTATTTATATTTAGAATACAGTAATATATAACTGCTTATATAGGAATAAATATCAAGGAGTAAATCAATGAAAATGTCTTTATTGGTGTAAAAAAAAATATGCAACTGGTCGACCAATGAGAATGTCAGTCGACCAAGACGGCTTCGACCGATTAGTCGACTAAACGACTAAAGTTGACAGCCCTACTGACAAACAACGGTTTTACCTAAAAATATCAAAATTGAAACTACTGTGGAAACAAAGACACCTACATTTTGTATGCCTTTGAGGTAAGCTAAAACATATCAAAACATTTTTTCAAAGTGAACTATCCCTTTAACTTGACCGGTTTCTTATTTTTTAAAGACAGTTTGAACTCCACTTCTAGAGTCTGTTTAGGTGATCAACAAATTGCAAAGTATAGAATTCCATATTGAATAAAAATAAATGTATGTATGTTTTTATTTGATTTATGGTCTGCACTGACAAATTAACCCTAGCTGCCCAGAGAAAATGCTTTAACCATAATAAACTTGGTTATCTAAAGACTTTTGCATAGTCCTGTACCTGCCTTTGGCTTGTAATATATGGTACAGTATCACATAACTGACCTGAGCAAAGGCTGAGGTGATGGGCTCCTCCAGAGCACCAGCCATGTCATGTGCCAGCTCAACCCACCGTTGGATGGGTTTCATGGACCGCTTCTCTTCAGACCACTGGCTCTTCACCTGAATCACCACAGATCTCAACACATGCATCATCAGACATTCCAGTTGGGACTGGATCTGAGGGGAAAAGTACATTCATATGAAACAATGTGTAGGTGTGAAGACACATAACAGAACAAGAAAAATACCCTTGTAAACATCCATAAATAATCCCCTGCCTCTCTCACACACAATAAATGATAGAGGCGTTTAATTTTACAGCTCAACATTTAAGAGTCACTGTGTAGACTCCTGTCTATAAACAGCAACACAACTTGTCTCCTCTTCCCTTACTAAAGAAGACCAGAGTAGTAATATCTAGTCCATGGTGGTAAGGAGAGTACTGTGAGTGTAAAGAAAATAGAAATTGAAACACAAATATCTCAGGCATTCTAATCCATTTTGTCATGGTCATGTTTGCTTTTAGTCATGGTAGTAGTACTGTAACATATTACATTTTTACTTACTTCTTCTGTAGAGCGCTTGGGGAGTTTTGCTTGCAGTGCTTCCAGGTCTATGGCACCGTGGATCCCAGCGGTTGTCTTCCTCTGTTTATTGAGGCACCGCAGCAAGACCTGCTGCTCGGTTCGACTCCATCCCGCGCACGCAAACTTGGGTTTTCGCTTCGTGACAGTGGTGTCGGTCTTTTTAATAAAGCGGGTCGGTTTTATTCGCAATCGAGAGGGAGGCTTCATCCCGCAAGCTGCGGTGAGTGTAAAGTGAATTAAGAATGAGAAAAGAAACATTAAAACATGCATTAATAAAGATACTACTAATACGCATGCGCAGGGATAGATGGTGTATATGCACGCTATCTCTTCAAATCCTCCTTCAATAGCTACAGCAGCATTTTACATCAGTATATAGTATAGCCAACTAAGTAACTAGATAGCAAGCTATGTTGGCTTCTAATTTGTACATACCTGTAAATGCTCAGCTTTATCTAGGACGAGTATCGGTTGTTGTGACAGTAAACCAGCTACATAGGATACGTTAACAACACGTTCTCTATGCCCAATAATCAGGACACTACGTAGTGCAGCGGGTTCAAAAAGTACGCGCCACTCGAGAAAAGCGTTATAAAAATATGTACGACATGTGACTTTTTATTGAAGTTAGTAAATACACGTTCACGCCTCGTCGTATTACTTACTAAATAACTTACTTTGCTAAAGGAAAGAAGAAGCTGTATGGAAAAAGTGTTTGTTAACACATATCCACAAAACATTCACATAATATCTGGCAGCGGTGGGATTCGAACCCACGCCCCCGAAGAGACTGGAGCCTTAATCCAGCGCCTTAGACCGCTCGGCCACGCTACCGTAATGCCTATCGGTTAAAAAACATTTGTTTTTACTAATATGTTTTAAAAAAAACTATATATATTTGTGTACATACATATATATATACATATACATATACTTTTGACTGTTTTACCTCTTTAGGTCTCCAACCTTTAATTTCTCTACTGAAAACGTTTCTGGATTCAGAACCTGTGTACAGATTTACAAACAACACAACCGCCCCCTCTAGGCTGAAAGGTGTAATAACTGTTCGCATTTGCATGACTTGCATGTTTTATAAGAATTTTCTTTAACGTACAAGATACCATGTATAGTCTAATGAAACGCAGATGTTAAAGGGAGATGTGAAGAGGGCATTTACCTAGATGTGAGGAAGGCGGTACAATTAGAGAAGAAAATGGGTACTGTATTGATTGTTAAAGGTTTTAAGGCTGATTACAGTGGTGCTTTTTTACGGAAAGCCTGAAGACTACTTTGCGACATTCAGGATTTGCCACAAATATGTTGTTCTTGACAAATGTCTTGCAAGTCTTAACATTTTGCGATGGTTTAGGCCATGTTCATATGCTATTTAACAGTGTTGGGTCTAGCTTTATCAACCCTTAAGAAAGTTTGGTTTGGGGCCCCCCTTCTGCCCACATAAATAACTGTAATAATTAGAGCTTGGGGGCCCCATTGACATTGTTGTTCCAAACACTGTGCCCAGTATGTCTGTCACTAATAACGACCTGATTACCAGTTCACAGTTACGGCCTTGCATTGTAACAGGTACAGAAGAGTTGAAGAAGGAGTTCTCTATCACCTTGCTAACTCAGTCTCCAGCACACACCCTATGGAGGAGAGCGGATTCCCCAGCAAACAATAAGAAATAGGATAGCAGTCACCTAAAGAACTGCAATGGTTCCTAGAACAGGACAAGATTAGGCACCCTGTCTGACCCGCCTGTTAATCCAGGGCAGCACTGTGTCAATGTGCTTTGCCATCTGGAACTGTCGGTATAAAGCCACCATAATTCAAACTCTTATTTGAAATCAATGAACAAAACTACATTGAGAACCCTGTTTTGTTGTACTGTATCAGTGTATGTGATAAAGATAAAGTATAACAAACTTATTTTCCCCCCCTCTCTTTGTGTCAGTATTTGTCTCAGAATTTCTGTCACAGTATTTGTCTCTTACTGTCACAGTCCTTCTATCTCTCCCCACCTTTCACTTTGTGTAGCGTGTTCCCTGTACCCGTCTGTCTATATTTAGTCCTCTCAGCCTCCCAACCGGTGTATCTAAAATAACTTCAATGACACACATTAGGGCATTGAAGTATCTTCTCAGGCCGGAGAATGTTGAAGCCAATCCGTTACAGACGAGGTATGAAAAATGAATAAAGGGATCACCTCAGTAAATAACATTCTGTCCATGTTAATGGCTCATAAGTATTGCATGATTTATACAACAAAATATTGACGCAAATAAATGAATGGGATGGAGAGAACGATAGAGGAGTGAAATTGACTGTAACGAAGAGATTGAGAGGTTCATTGTTTTCAATTGGTAATGTTGGCAGCTAACTGCATCATGCTTGACCTCCATGGGGTCACCCCTGCTACCCCTACTGTAGGAGTAAAATGTGGACCAAAAGCTCCATGTAGTCAAACAAGCTGTGGCCTGCCCTGCCTGACACATTAAGATGGCAGTCTGCAAGGAGCTAAAACACACTTATAGATCACCCTATTCCCTAGACTTGTGACAGATCAAAACATGCAGTATTTGGTTATGGGTGCCGAAATTAGCTTGCTTCTGCCCTAGAGACTTCCCATGAGCCTATGGTGTATGGTCTACACAAACCTTCTCCGTTGTATGTAGAGGACTATGTGTCATTATTTATTCATTCGATATTGAGCTAGTGTCAATGGTGAGTACTTTGTTTACAGTGGAAAACTCTGTCCTAGTTTAGGACAGACTGTTGGGCAACCTAAATTCAGAGCCACACTGCACAGCCCCATGGGTCACCACCTCTGAGGATAAAGGTTCATGTTTTAGTTTGATGTTCGTTATCAGACAATCAAATTTTTCTATTAGTGTGGACTTTGTGTGTTTACCATATGTCCCACATAGGAGGTGATACTGTATTTAAATTCTTTCAAAAATGATGAACTTGAAGAATTTGAACGCCTCGGGATTCCCCACTCAGAGCTGGCTAATGTTGCCCTGGAAAGGGAAGTTTGGGGTCCCCTGCTAGAGCTGCTACCCCCGCGACCCGACCCCGGATAACCGGTTGAAGATGAGATGAGAGAGATGAGAGAATTTGAACAGGTTGGAGCCTTCACAGTTTTAAGATATCATAACAATTGTGATTTCAGCATGTGCGTTTTCATTGTCAAGGAGAACATGTGTAAGATGTACGGTAGCATAAACAGTTCAGGTTATTGGATAATGGAAAGATATCAATTACATTTTTTAGTAGTATAACCAATATGATACATTTTTTGTTGTTGACTAAAATAAAAATCGATAATCACATTGTATACATCTTCCGTTCTCTTCTTCCAGCGCATCATAATATGTGATATAAACATGTTGGGCCTGTTTTTTTATTTTGGGACCCCCAAAAAACATTCACATTGTTTGTCCAATAAAATTACAACAAATTAATCAGAAGTACCCTGTAGACATTGTTAATGTTGTAGAAGCATGTTAATGGTTCTACAACACCTTAAAGCACAACATCTTAAAGCACTGTCTTAAAGCACATTGAGTCTATGTAAATCATATAAAATGTGCTATACAAATAAATTTCACTTGACTCAATGACAAATTATTGTATCTTGAAACAGCAGATTTTTTATACCGTATTTACATATTTTTAGAAACCATCAGTCCTGTGTTCCAATGGCATGTTGTGTTTGCTTATCCAAGTTCATTGTTTTAATCGGTTAATCAACAAGGCTAATCATAAAAAACCCTTTGCTATTATGTTAGCACAGCTGAAAACGGTTGTGCTGATTAAAGAAGCAATACAATTTGCCTTATTTAGACGTTGAGTATCTGGAGTATCAGCATTTTTCAATTACAATTACTGTCTTTTTCCTGTAATGTTCTTAGGTCGAGGAAAGAATTGTTTCTGACCCCTTTCAATTATTCATTTTTACGCCCTTTTAACATCAGCAGTTGTCTCAAAGTAATTATGCAGACCTAAAACCCCAAATATAATTTCTCAGATAAATGTATGTGTGACTTGTGAGGACAATAGCTCGTCACTCCAGGGTTGTTTTGGTTGCCGTGATTTTTATGTGCTGTTTGGTTATTTCATTGCACTCACCAGTTTTCATTTGGCTACTTAGTAAATCTATTTAATTCGCTAGTTTGTTTTCCTCTTTGCGAGTCATTGTTTTCTTGTTACATGTTTCAGATATAAGTGTGTATGTTACATTTTGTTAGTTTCATGCTTCTACTAGGTATATGTAACAATAGGATTGTTTAAGTTAAGTACTGTTGTACAGGGACGGAGTTGAAGGTTGCACCGGACATGTGGAGGGGTTGAAATAACATCACTAAGGCTGAGTTTGACATATGTTGGAGATATAATACAGTTCTAGTAAGCAATCTTGCTTTAATCGTCCATTATGTATAGTCAAGATAGAGGCCGAACATAATGAAACAGTATAGTGCAAGATGCCGGAGCCGGGTATTATGTTTGTGGTATTTTATTTACCATAAAACAGGAAAACAAACACAAAGCACAAACAGGAAAAAATACACGGAATAAAAATAAACTGCGCTATAGAACGACTTAATATAAACCGCATTCCAAATTATATTTTACATTGATTTTCCTAAATATTCGATGCAAATGACAGTCAGTATCATTTTCAAGTCACCGACCATTAGGGTATAGGCCTATGTCTAATTTCATTGAACGAACCACACAATGAAAACAGTATTCTTTTTAAATAAACTCCACTATTCTGAATTGTTATGCACAATAGAGTTTTATAGGATGTAAAGAACTGAAAATGGTCATTTGTTGGTCTTTGTTTAATTTGTCTGCATTAGGAGTTCATATTTACTTAAATCTATTTCAATCAAACACATTTTAACAGGGCACAGTACATGTTAACATAGGACTCTTTGATATCACCTTCACAATTCTTGCATCCATTGAACTTGTGAGTTTATGGAGATTTTCTGCATGAATTTATTTCTCACACATCTAGACATTGCTCATTTGCACTGCTCAGATACATATAACGCATACTGTCAGGTGGTATCAGGTGGACGGATGGATGGAAGCCAGGCACGAGAACAGATAGCGTTCTTGGTTCTTTTAATGTTACGCAGTAGAGCATAATAATAATCGATGGACAGTGATGTTGCGACGCAGTGCATATATATATAAAGCAACTTATTTCCTTATTACAAAAGGAAAGTGTGAAATATCTCACAATGACACTCCTCATAACACAACACGTAACATGTAACAATTCCACACAAAGACATGACCAAACACAGGGAACTTAAATACTCCTCTAATAAGATAATGGACACCAGGTGTAGTGATGACGAGACTGAACAAGGTGTGCAGGGGGAGGAGAGAAACGATGGCAGTTTAGAAAGCCAGAGAGGACGACCGCCGAAGCCTGCCCGCAGGTGGTTCTCCCACGTACTATATTTATCCATTACTTATGCCACTAGACATGGTCTCTTGTCAAACTACGTGTTGTGTTATTTACTCTGTTTGCACTGTAATTCCAAATGCAGCTCTAGAAGTAACATTAGTTTCTGTATGTAAGTTGATTGCCAATTAGCAGTACAAATCTGCCAGCTATAGAAGAGGTCCAATAATTAGTGATTCATCAAAGTAACAACATGAGGCAACTAAGTTCCTAAAAGACAAAATAGTCAATGCCCGAATTTCATATTATTGCAAAATTATTTAACGTGTCAAAGGAAACACTCTCAAAAATCATGACAGTGCATGCCAAACATAAACACCCCCCCCAACGGCCTTGCTCCCAGACAAGCCAGGCAACAAAATGAGGAGGTGGTTAGGCTAGAGGTCTCTCCAGCGGCAGCTTCAGCCACAGAGGCGGCTCAAATGTTATTGGCTTAGATGATGCTTTGTATCATGAGGCCATTTTACCGTACCAGCTGCACCCTATGGAATTACATACATACTGTATTTATCTATTTTGGAAACCGTGATTCTGTTCAGTATGATAATGACGATAATTATAAGTGTGATCAGCAGTGCTATTATGTTCAATACCGACATTTCCCTGTAGTATTGATCCTTAATGACTCTCATTTACGTTCAGTGTCAGCACATGAGAAGACAGTGGCCACCAGGGGCCTTTATGAACAATTGTTAAATGGAGTGGTGTTTTGCTAGGAGGTTGTGGTTGGGAATAGTGGGCACTGGGCAGGTGTTTCCCTCAGGTATGGTTGCCCTATGGTGCCAATACTGCTACCTCATGATGTTCCAATATACCAGGATGATACTGTCCCCACACAACGCTAAGCTAAGTCAAGACTGGTTATATGGACACCAGGATGACAACAAAAGCCTTCTGTGGCCTTCCCAATCACCTCATCTGAACATCTTTGAATCTTTACGGAAAAGGTGGAAAATTCCACCTTCTTCATATTCCAGTACACACAATTCAGGACTTGTATGACAGCAAGAAAGATTGGTCCTGTTCTGAAGACAAAGGATGTTTCTATTCCTCTTTAGGTCTTTGATAATAATATATTTCTTGTTTGCATTGACTAAAGACAAATGCATTTTTTTGTAAGAGTGATGTTGTCACGAGTGGTGAGGGGTTTGTTTCCACACGGGACTATTAGAGAAGTGACCTGACTATCGAATTAATGACTCGTTTCATGTTTCTCTCCACAGGCCGGTGGTAGCTGGTCCCCTCCAGCGATCTAGGGTGCTGGAGGTCCCTCCGCCCCCCCTGGACATCGTGTAGGGGGCCTTCAGTATCTGGTGGAGTGGGAGGGGTACGGCCTGGAGGAGCAATGTTGGGTGCCGACGAGGGACGTGCTGGATCCAGAGCTACTACGGGAGTTCCATCGTCACCAGCTCCTCGTCATCTGGGTTGGTCCAGGTTCGGTGTCAAATCTACACACACTGTGACACTATCGGTACTGATCTGGCCAAAAATATGTAGCTGTAGTGCACAGCAATGACTTTGACCACTCAATGTCTCTGGGCCAACTTATGGCTTATATTGTCCTTGCAAAACTCTCCCTAAGCTGTTTCTGGAGATAAGTCATTCTCACATCCTCTTATTACGAGTGACCAGTTCATGACAAATACACCTTTATCCAGGCTAAGACGTATTCATGAGATGCTGTTCTCCCAGCTGGTAGTTATATGACTTCTGCCAAATTCTTTGTTACGTTTTGAGGTCTTAGCTGATCAGCACTAAATAGAAATATATTACTGTATAAGCAACAAGTGTCACAATATCAAACTATTTTCTTTCGTTTCTTTCATTTTTTTATGATGCTTACGTTTTGTGTTTCAGAAAATGAAGAAAGACAACATTATCTGGATCTGGTGGAATAACAAAATGCTTACTGGGGAACGTTTTGACATTGCCCATGTCCATGCCATAAGTCCATCAAAATCATGGAAGTGGACACATACACTCACCTAAAGGATTATTAGAAACACCATACTCATACTGTGTTTGACCCCCTTTTCGCCGTCAGAACTGCCTTCATTCTACGTGGCATTGATTCAACAAGGTGCTGAAAGCATTCTTTAGAAATGTTGGCCCATATTGATAGGATTGCATCTTGCAGTTGATGGAGATTTGTGGGATGCACATCCAGGGCACGAAGCTCCCGTTCCACCACATCCCAAAGATGCTCTATTGGGTTGAGATCTGGTGATTGTGGGGCCATTTCAGTTCAGTGAACTCATTGTCATGTTCAAGAAACCAATTTGAAATGATTCGAGCTTTGTGACATGGTGCATTATCCTGCTGGAAGTAGCCATCAGAGGATGGGTACATGGTGGTCATAAAGGGATGGACATGGTCAGAAACAATGCTCAGGTAGGCTGTGGCATTTAAATGATGCTCAATTGGCACTAAGGGGCCTAAAATGTGCCAAGAAAACATCCCCCGAACAATTACACCACCACCACCAGCCTGCACAGTGGTAACAAGGCATGATGGATCCATGTTCTCATTCTGTTTACGCCAAATTCTGACCGATCTGAATTTCTCAACAGAAATTGAGACTCATCAGACCAGGCAACATTTTCCAGTCTTCAACTGTCCAATTTTGGTGATCTCGTGCAAATTGTAGCCTCTTTTTCCTATTTGTAGTGGAGATGAGTGGTACCCGGTGGGGTCTTCTGCTGTTGTAGCCCATCCTCCTCAAGGTTGTGCCATGTTGTGGCTTCACAAATGCTTTGCTGCATACCTCGGTTGTAACGAGTGGTTATTCCAGTCAAAGTTGCTCTTCTATAAGCTTGAATTAGTCTTCCCATTCTCCTCTGGCCTCTGGCATCAACAACGCATTTTCGCCCACAGGACTGCCGCATACTGGATGTTTTTCCCTTTTCACACCATTCTTTGTGAACCCTAGAAATGGTTGACCCAAACGGCGTGAAAATCCCAGTAACTGAGCAGATTGTGAAATACTCAGACCGAAGAGGAGTATAGGCGCCCGTCTGGCACCAACAACCTTGCCACGCTCAAAATTGCTTAAATCACCTTTCTTTCCCATTCTGACATTCAGTTTGGAGTTCAGGAGATTGTCTTGACCAGGACCACACTCCGCCGTGCCGCCAGCGCTCAAGATGGCTGTTGCCGCCACGCCAGCGCTCAAGATGGCTGCCGTCGTCCCGCCGGCGCTCAAGATGGCTCACGCCAGCGCCCAAGAAATGCATTGAAGCAACTGCCATGTGATTGGTTGCATTATTGTGATTGCCTTTTCAGGGCTGGACCTGCGGTTGCATTAATGCATTATACAGATAATTGCATTAATGAGAAATTTAACAGGTATTCCTAATAATCCTTTAGGTGAGTGTATATGGTCTTTGTGGTATCATGTTTGGCTCAACGGAGAATACATTGTCAGTTATGGTGGAATGGAAAATGACCCATATCTGAAAAAGGCCAGGTTCCCGCACTACCAAGTTTAAAGCTTTTATAAAAACTAAACATCATTTTCAAATGTAGCCTTGAAATAAACCATCACCGATCCAATCAAAACTTTAATCTTTATCTATACACACATGCATAACATCTCATTTCAACCAGCCCATGTTATATTTTGGGGACAGCGGAAACCAGATTACTTCCACAAAGCTCCAAAGATAAAGATATTGTAGCCCATCCTCCTCAAGGTTGTGCGTGTTGTGGCTTCACAAATGCTTTGCTGCATATCTCGGTTGTAACGAGTGGTTATTCCAGTCAAAGTTGCTCTTCTATAAGCTTGAATTAGTCTTCCCATTCTCCTCTGGCCTCTGGCATCAACAACGCATTTTCGCCCACAGCACTGCCGCATACTGGATGTTTTTCCCTTTTCACACCATTCTTTGTAAACCCTATAAATGGTTGTGCGTGAAAATCCCAGTAACTGAGCAGATTGTGAAATACTCAGACTGGCCCGTCTGGCACCAACAACCATGCCACGCTCAAAATTGCTTAAATCACCTTTCTTTCCCATTCTGACATTCAGTTTGGAGTTCAGGAGATTGTCTTGACCAGGACCACACTCCTAAATGCATTGAAGCAACTGCCATGTGATTGGTTGCATTATTGTGATTGGTTGCATTAATGCATTATACAGATAATTGCATTAATGAGAAATTTAACAGGTATTCCTAATAATCCTTTAGGTGAGTGTATATGGTCTTTGTGGTATCATGTTTGGCTCAACAGAGAATACATTGTCAGTTATGGTGGAATGGAAAATGACCCATATCTGAAAAAGGCCAGGTTCCCGCACTACCAAGTTTAAAGCTTTTATAAAAACTAAACATCATTTTCAAATGTAGCCTTGAAATAAACCCTCACCGATCCAATCAAAACTTTAATCTTTATCTATACACACATGCATAACATCTCATTTCAACCAGCCCATGTTATATTTTGGGGACAGCGGAAACCAGATTACTTCCACAAAGCTCCAAAGATAAAGATATTACCGGCCTATTGCATTCCAAATGGCACCCAATTCCCTGGTGAAATACTTTGACCAGAGCCCAGCTAACATATGATACCTACCTACTCAGTGACATTGTGACAGCTGTTATCCCCACCTAGTTGAGTCGCTCATTATAACTCCCACTGTTCTGCAACAAACCGCAGTGCGGTCAACGCGTATTGTGCGGATGTCGTGCAGTAGTTTACGCGCACGTATTAAACGTTTCCATACCTTTGATTTAGTCAAACCAAATTAGAGAAACTCTGCTCTCGTTATGTCCTTACATTACGGAAGCAAACATAACCTTCAAATCGTCTTTAA
This sequence comes from Dallia pectoralis, assembly GCA_029465975.1. Classification (NCBI taxonomy): domain Eukaryota; kingdom Metazoa; phylum Chordata; class Actinopteri; order Esociformes; family Umbridae; genus Dallia; species Dallia pectoralis. The sequence continues at coordinate 4,326,773 of CM055735.1, read as the reverse complement.
ATAAATTAATAAAATGTAATGCAGTTTACTTAAAAACGCATAAACTGCCATCGTGATCCATAACCTACCGGTATTGTTTACGGTCAGATAAGCGACACTGTTTAGGCTAAATAATCATCTGATGAATAGTACTAATCAGAATAATTGCCCTGGAGGTGCTTTATAGGCCTCTATGCAACTGTTTATTTAAAAAAAACACTTGAGTTCAAGATGCAAGAACTGACTAGTATGACAAATACTCTTAAATAAACTATATCCCAACATAGATTGTGGTCAATTTAATGAAACATTTGTGTGGGTTATGTATCTATAACTATTACAGTTTCAACTAAGCCGTACATTTCTTTAGTATTCACTGTTATGTTAACATCAACTACGCCTCAATTTGCCTAACTATAATTTATGTTTTCCTTTAATTGAACAGATTGTTGATATTCAATGCATATTAGCCAAATTTCATAGCGTTTAATAGCCACGGTTTTATTTCCCATAGCATTAGATTCATCTTGCGAGATAGAGAGGGTGTGTGTGTGTTTGTGTGTGTGGGAAGGGGGGGCTATAGGCTGGAAAAAATGGAGCGGAGAGAGTTGGGGCTATAGGCGGATGATGGTGGGGGACAGACAGCCTATCCTACTACGAGGGGGAGATAAGGGCTTTGTAGGAGGGGCCTAAACGCTAATCTCAATATATTGGAAGCTCGAGCCGGTGGCTGGAAGAATTTGTGTCTTTTATCCTGACATTGAACAGCAGTGGCTGTAACCATCCCTCTCTGGCACCTGGCAATACACCTGCTGTTACCGTCTAACCTCGCACCAAACCTCCGAGCATCACTAACGGTAAGAGACAATAATCTGTGGGCGGCTGCGGCAGACATTTGGTGCCCATTGGTTGGTATGAACATATAGTCTAGCCTATTGATCGCTCACGATAACGGTATTCATCTGTGATCGATCTCTATGATTTTTTAAATATTGTTTTGTCATAATTGAACGATTTTCTCCCTAGTATTTGATGTTTCATTCAATGCAATCTAGCGTATAGACTATAATCAGGTAATGTGCATTGCACATGATCTTGTCTCTGTATATAAGGCTTTTTCTCATTTTCGGATCCCCATCCCATTCTTATCGGCCATTTTGTGTGGCCCAATTTAAGGAATGCACCCAGTGAATAAGAAACAGGAGATACAATTGATAATGATTATATACATATTATCTAATACAACTGGTTTGTAGTCTAGATGTGTAGCCCAATAATTCATCCAGAACTCTATGGTATATAATTGTGTCAGTATTTGTTAAAAGCGATTCATAGTGATGAATGATCCCGGTAACCCATCTAATTGAATATGGATATGAACACAGGTCCATCCAATCACCGTAGAGGATGCTATCCTGAAGCTGTCAACGCCGCCATTCCCAGGCGAATAGAATAACTTCACTGTGAAATGTGAAGCAAAACTGAAAACAAAAATGTCTTACAGATATTAACTTTCGGCTTCATTTGAGATATGTATTCAATTTTTCAATGTTACCAAATATAGGCATAGCCTTCAGTTTACGTGAAGACGAATGAGGAAGGATATAAGGTGCCGGAGATGTAAAGCGATGATGAATTGTTGGGCTACTTCTCAACATTGGTTTAGATTATGCATTACATCTGGCCTGTATTGATTTAGGTTATGCATTACATCTGACGTGTATGCTGTGAATTAGCACTGTTGAGAGTCGCGCGCCTCCCGTGTATAGGCTACTCTGTGCACAGCCTACAGCACGTGCTCGTGTAGAGTCGTGACAGCTGATATTGGGAGGTTCGCTGTCTGATGGTGCGCGTGTAGCGCGAGCGATTTAAGCCACTGCGATGAGCTGGAGCTATTCCTGTACCCAAAACAATGGTTTAGGTTATAGGCACACACAATATGCAGTCAGTGATTTCTTTCCTTAGTTATATTACATATTCGCCATAACTGTTTTTAATTAGTGTTTAATTAATTTTGTTTTTGTGAATGTTTGAAACATTGGGGTAGAAATATGAGGAGTACACGGTGTTTTGTAGATCGAGAAAGATGCCAATTTATCTGCCCATGGAATGCGTGTGCCATTTGTGTAAGGGCGCTCTGTACTCGAAGCTGATCTCTACGGGAATAGAGATCCAATGAGTAATTTGTGATCTAATTCCTCTTGGCAGTTTGGAATTTGGCAATAAAAAACATGCTTCACCGAACAGTTAAAATTAGGAAATTGATGCAAAAGCTGCAAGTTGGCTAGAGCATATTCAGAAAGTCAACGCTTTTTTATTTTTCATCCCTGTCATTTTCTTGTCTCCCTTTCCCTATTTTTCCTACTGTGCTTCATAAATCTCTTCTGAAGCTCGGACTATGACCAGTGTATTTTACTCCAGTCCTTCCATCCCTCTGCATCTTTGCACATTTTCTATTCCAGCATCTCTTCAGACATATAATAAACCTACCCTGAAAGTAAAAAAAAACGGTAAAAGAGGATAGATAGCAGCAATAGCACATAGACAGATCGTTTCGTGGTATTACACTCACGAGGATGTTAATAAATGAGAGTCGCAGCATTTTCAAAGGGCAACATACCCGAGAGACTGAGCCCAGTGGGTTCTACATAGGTTATAGAGTGACACTTGGGATAGTACCCTGGGAGATTAATAAGTGAATTTGGTGCGACAGAGATGAAGAGAAGGGGGAGGGAGAGGATAGGCTTGCACCATTGTCCCGCTCGAGCAGTTTTACATTTGGTCTTGTAAGGCCTTGTATAACGCTGAGTGAACGGCGAGCGGTCGGTTGGGGGCGACTGCAAAGTCATCTGTCACGAAAAGTGCACACGCACATATAGAACGCACACGCACATATAGAACCATATAGAACGCACACGCACATATAGAACCATATAGAACGCACACGCACATATAGAACGCACATATAGAACCAAATAGAACGCACACGCACATATAGAACCATATAGAACGCACACGCACATATAGAACGCACATATAGAACCAAATAGAACGCACACGCACATATAGAACCATATAGAACGCACACGCACATATAGAACCATATAGAACGCACACGCAAACCCCCACAGCCCATGCTACCTCTTTCGTTCACCCCCCTGTCTCTTAAACACACACACATGAACACACGTGTGCGCGCAGAGGACCCACCCGCTTCCCACCTTCCCTTTGCCTCCCCACACACATTCACCCCCCCCACCCCCCTGCCTCCAATCCCTGTTCGCTCCAAAAGCAATTCAGATGAAGCTCATTGATTCAGACTCGCCGGGGTGTCATTTTAACCCACATACCACTGAATACTGATCCCGCAGTTCACCTTCCCCTCCCCACTCTCATGCAGTTCCCCATGATTATAGCTCACTGACCCAATAAGAGCGCTGTTTTTTTCCACTCCTGTTGGTTGGTAGGTGCAGTTGGAGCTGTTTCTAGACTCGTGTGCACAGGCAAACTCCCCTTCAGCAGATAGAGTTATACTGTGTTAAGAGCAGAGATCAGTGCAGACTCATTGACAGTAACCATCAGCTGTTCACTATGGCCAGACGGCATCTGCTCGTGTCTGCTTCTAATGCCCACATCGTGATGCAGAGCTGGGTCCTGTACATTAGGAACCGAACAGAAGAGACTGACGAGGAAAGGGAGATTACCTGTGCTTTTCCAATGAGAAAGGTTAATTTAATAATGATTCATCTCGTGGCATCCTTCCTGTCTTGCTTACATCTGTATAATTGACCTCAAGGGAGACATAGTCATGCGTTTGTCTTTAATAGCGCTGATAGGAACTGCATATGTGGCTTTCATAATAAGATGTGTTCTGACATTGATATAATGATGATGGAAAAGGTTATGTTTTCAATTGCTCAAATCTTTTAATCTCGGAGAATGGCCTTCATATGTCTGTATTTTTACCACGTTAGTATACTGTACATCTATGTATATGTCCAGCTCTGGAATGGTGTAAATATTGTTTTTCTCTAAAGGTTCCCAGGGTCATGTTGTGTAATCATCTGTAAAAAAACATACATAATCAAATAATAGGAAAGAGAGAGAGACGGAAAGACAGAGAGAAAAAGAGAGCATGAAACGAAAAGAAATAGCAAAAATGAAGAAACGAGATAAAGACATGACATTGGGCGATCTAATGACATACAATCTTTTACAAAACCATAATCAAGCTAGGACGTTACCCTTTACCGTGACCTTGAAACCTTTCATTTCAGAAGAGGGACTAATTATTATCTTTTTTTGTGAAATAGGTTTGACCGAGTTGATTAGTTCACCGAATTGACATTAAAGCAGAAAGAACAGACATTTCCCCTATGCAAAGTCATTTGACATACGGCTCAATGATGATGGAATGTTTTTTTACTCAAACAAGAATGGCACACATTCCTTACTGAATAAATGGCCAGAGATGTAATGTACATGTGAGAGAGGGATAAATATAGAGAGAAGGGAGGGAGATTCTCTATCCTCCAGCGCAAATGCGTCGATAGAGTTGATGATATCTGAAGTTAATATTTGATCCAGAAATAGATGATGTAATGAGTGTTAAATGTAATAGTAGGTTAATTAAAATGTGCGATAAGATTTTCTTTCCCTCGAAACTGCAATCTGTCATTTTTCGTCCCTTGTGGCACACAGGATGTAACACACAAAAACATGGGAAGTTTACAGAGGCCGAAGCACGCGCACATGCGCACACATATTGTGCCTGAGTTATGGGACAGGTTATTTTTTTCATATTGGACCACAGTAGCGTGAAATCTTGAAGTTGCCCTCAATGAATACTTCTCTTTGTTTTGTTGTTGAACTCTTAACAACTTGGCCTCAGTTCTACTGGCACCATTACAGAGATTATCGCTGTGAAGTTGAGAAAGGCCTACAGGTCTCCTAAATCACCACAAAAACATTCTTAAAGTCACAAATGACACCCTGTTCCTTAATAGTGCAACACCTTTGACCAGGCACTGTAGTACACCAATGAGGGAACAGGGTACATTTGGAGCAGACATTTCAAATGATGACACATCTGTCGTTGTGTCACTCCAATTATATAAAGGGATATTAGACAGCCTTCTAATCTTGTTTCAATCCTCTGTGTTTAATATGGGGCAGTGGTATGTGTATGAGAGAGTTTGGGTTTGTTTTGGCCTGCATCTGTGGGTGTGTGGGTGTTTACTCAAGAGAATTATAGTTGCACTGCTGTGTCAGGAGCCCCATTTCTACTTAATTTTTCTCTTTGCTGTCGTCCTCTGTTGACATTATGTTGTGACAATAGAGTTTCAAAGGCAGGGGAAGAAAGTTTCAAGCAAGTAGAATCAATTCTATAGTATTTTAAACAAATTAAAATAAGACAGTGTTGACAGGGTGTACATGCTCTATTAGATAAGGGCATTAGAAACAAAATATGAAAATATTGACATACACAGCCAAAATTAGGTTTTAGAGCCCACACCTTTTCTCAGATAAACTATCGTTGGCTTATTCAATCAGATTACCTTTGAAACATTACAATGTATGTAGGCCAAAAGACCTAACCCCAATAATAAGCAGCATTTCCGGGAATTTCCAGGTTTTACACAACAAATGCCTTATCATAATTTCAGAAAGTTATTTCACTTCATAAAGAGATATAATATATAATATAATAATAAAAAAGCTTAATCACATTTTACTTAATCACCCTTTAAACATGTACACCCATTTACTCCATAGAAAATACACATACTCATGTTTGAACACACAAACGCAAACCAAAAAATCTTGAATCTTTTCATCCATCTTTCATTTTCAGAATGCACCATCGGTTATGTAACGGGACAAAGTATGAATCGTGTTTTGATGGTAACATTTAAGAATGAATAGAGTGGTTAAAATAACGTTGAATGTTTGGGACGAGACAGACACATTCCAAGTGGCTAAGAATTGAGCTGTGCGACAAATGAGACTGAAGCATCAAGATGTGGGACTGGGACTCACAGCTTAACCAAGGCCTTAACAACAAAACAAAAAACATGTACCTCAGATTAAATCGGCGAACCTCAGAGCAGGCGATCACGGCTTCTTCCGAAATGTACACACACACACACAAACACACACAGCTGAACAAGATGAGGAAAATGGGGAACATTATTTCTCTAAATTTTTCCAAATGTGTAACAATCCTCTCGGCAAAGGCGCTCAAGTTTTCTGCCGCAGTTACAACTCCCAAAAATGATTTGGTTTGTAAAAACTTCAAAATATGCAACAGTGCTTAAATCACCTATGTTTGCTAAAATTATAGCTACCAAAAGTCCGATTTTGTCTGTTATGGTTGCTAAGCAACGCAACTGGCAGCTGCCCAGTAGGAAGGCGTGGAGAATTAATGAGTGCATTGGAAAATTGGGAAGAGGGACATCCAAAAATCCACTACCGCAATTGCCCTTTCAGAATCCCACATTCGCACGTTGGGATCTATACTTCATCCAACCTTCATTTGGTGGTTGAATGGCTGATGCTTAGGGAATGCATTAAAAAACGAACCACCTTACTGCTAACCTTAATCATTTCTCTATTTACAGTATCCTTATCTATGTCTACATTTAACCCAATACGTCATCCTAACCCAGACAAGGACACCTAAACTGTACAAGAAGCTCCTCACTTTGCATGTTCACCTATAGTTTTACTGTTGTAGTGAGGTAAAAAATGATGTTCGAAAATATAACTGTGAAATAGGAACACACAAACAGATGCACAGATTACGGTAAATGTATTCTGGGTGCACAGTTGTTGCGTATTTGTCCAGCATGTCCGTCTAACCAGACGTCAAAGCCTCACACTGAGACAAACCCCCTGTCCTTTCTCTGCCCTCCGGCAAGCTATTGTTTCCTCGCTGGCCAGGTTTATTCTTACCTTTGGAGGAATTAGCTTTCTCATGTGAGATTTTATTTCAGCGAGGTTAAGAGAGGGGATAATGAGGGTTTATGATGTGTGGTAGACGGGTGTGTGTGTGTAGATGGTCAAATTAAGAAATGACACTACAGGGAGTCAAATGGGTTATAGTAGAGATGTGCTGACCGATTGGCCAGTGACCGGTGTCCAGCTGATGAGCCAGTGACCGGTGTCCAGCTGATGAGCCAGTGACCGGTGTCCAGCTGATGAGCCAGTGACCGGTGTCCAGCTGATGGGCCAGTGACCGGTGTCCAGCTGATGAGCCAGTGACCGGTGTCCAGCTGATGAGCCAGTGACCGGTGTCCAGCTGATGAGCCAGTGACCGGTGTCCAGCTGATGAGCCAGTGACCGGTGTCCAGCTGATGGGCCAGTGACCGGTGTCCAGCTGATGAGCCAGTGACCGGTGTCCAGCTGATGGGCCAGTGACCGGTGTCCAGCTGATTGGCCAGTGACCGGTGTCCAGCTGATTGGCCAGTGACCGGTGTCCAGCTGATGAGCCAGTGACCGGTGTCCAGCTGATGGGCCAGTGACCGGTGTCCAGCTGATGAGCCAGTGACCGGTGTCCAGCTGATTGGCCAGTGACCGGTGTCCAGCTGATTGGCCAGTGACCGGTGTCCAGCTGATGGGCCAGTGACCGGTGTCCAGCTGATGAGCCAGTGACCGGTGTCCAGCTGATGAGCCAGTGACCGGTGTCCAGCTGATGAGCCAGTGACCGGTGTCCAGCTGATTGGCCAGTGACCGGTGTCCAGCTGATGAGCCAGTGACCGGTGTCCAGCTGATTGGCCAGTGACCGGTGTCCAGCTGATGAGCCAGTGACCGGTGTCCAGCTGATGGGCCAGTGACCGGTGTCCAGCTGATGAGCCAGTGACCGGTGTCCAGCTGATGAGCCAGTGACCGGTGTCCAGCTGATGAGCCAGTGACCGGTGTCCAGCTGATTGGCCAGTGACCGGTGTCCAGCTGATGGGCCAGTGACCGGTGTCCAGCTGATTGGCCAGTGACCGGTGTCCAGCTGATTGGCCAGTGACCGGTGTCCAGCTGATGAGCCAGTGACCGGTGTCCAGCTGATGGGCCAGTGACCGGTGTCCAGCTGATGAGCCAGTGACCGGTGTCCAGCTGATGAGCCAGTGACCGGTGTCCAGCTGATGAGCCAGTGACCGGTGTCCAGCTGATGAGCCAGTGACCGGTGTCCAGCTGATTGGCCAGTGACCGGTGTCCAGCTGATGGGCCAGTGACCGGTGTCCAGCTGATTGGCCAGTGACCGGTGTCCAGCTGATGGGCCAGTGACCGGTGTCCAGCTGATTGGCCAGTGACCAGTGTCCAGCTGATGAGCCAGTGACCGGTGTCCAGCTGATTGGCCAGTGACCAGTGTCCAGCTGATGAGCCAGTGACCGGTGTCCAGCTGATGGGCCAGTGACCAGTGTCCAGCTGATGAGCCAGTGACTGATGGCTGACCGAGCAGTCTCATATATCCATATACATTTTAATTTCCGTAAAAGTAAAGTTCTGAATCGCTCAAGATTGGTATTGATAATTCAGGCTCAAAAATCGGAAATCGAAATCACCTTTTGCAATCTCTAGGTAATAGTGATGTGATGCTAAAGTTCATGGCTGTTACTGCCGAATGGGGACATATGTGGAGTACTTCTTTCTACGAGTGTGTTGGTTTCAAAGTGTGTGTGTGTGTGACACTGTCAAGACTAACCACTGACATGTCTGCGCATGCATGCCAGTCCATGGAACAGTTCCAGCTGGAGAGAGGAATAGTGTTGGGTTTCGTGGGGTCAGAGGGTTTTCACTATCCTCCCTCACTCACCGTTTCGCCCCAGACTCACTCCATCTCCAATTGACAGATTATTGGAAATGTCTGTCCCTGCATCCCTGCGTAGGAAGGCGAAAAAAATGCTAATTCCCCCCCGGGCCAACCAACTCTAACGGTGCATGCATGCGTGGGACACACAATATACACACAGGTGGAGACACACTGGGACAGAGAGACAGCCGCACACAGGCCAAACACCGCACAATCATCTCTGCACCTTACCCATCCCAACAACCTGAGCCCTAGTCTCCTTTCATCTAGTCTCGCCCATTCTTTTCCCATGCCCGGAAAAAATGTGTTGTTTTCTGAACGAGTCAGTGTTTCCGGTGAAGCTGTGTTCATTGGGTGAATCGGGCGGGGGGGGGAATTACCAGAGGGATTAAAGAGGTAAGGAGTTGGCAGAGGAAGGCCTGGAGGGGTACACCCCATAGGCACAGATGCCAGTCGCCTCACTCCGTGCCACAGGCAGACTTTCGCCAAACTTGCCCCACCGTCTGTGGTTCGGGTATACAGTATGTGTTTTTCCTGACCGAGGTTCCGAGCACTATTCAAAACACCAGGATTTGGTTACGGTTGTGTTGGCTGATTTAGCAAGGCGTTTCGCAGTTTAAGAGTCACAAACTGCTTACTGTGTTTGACCGATACCCACTGGATTATCCAACACCCACTGGATTATCTATGTAGCCCTGTTGATGGGATTATGGCTGAGGTGTTGTTTAGCATGGAAACAGTGTGCATTTGTATAATAACAATTGTGTGATGACTAGTGGAACTAGTCGTCCACTTTTCGTTCCTTTTGTGTTGTGCTCACTTTTTCCTTTAGGTTGGTTGAGCTAATTACGCACACCTGGTTTGAGTTGGTTAATTAGGAGGTGTATGTAAGTCACTGGGTGTGGTTGCACTGAACTGAGCATTGTTTCAAGTCACGTTGGTTTGTATGGTGAGTGTTATTTAGTGTAACTTTTGTTTGAAATTATGCAATAAGTCGCTTTTTGTAAGCGCATTTCATTTCAATACAGTGTATGGCTAATCCGTTTGTGCTACGTGTTTGTTTTTTGTATGGTAAATAAAACACAGCAAACGTGATTTCATTGGCTCTGCATTTGGCTTTTCGGCAATACACCATGGATAGTGTGACAAATTGATTTGACCTTAACAGAAACATGTAAGAGCACAAAAGATTGTTTTAAGTTTAATGTGATTTACACAGTGTTAAGAATAAAACAACTAAACACTGTTATTCACTCTAGATCACTCGCTTTGTGATACCTAGCAGCCTGGGAAAATGTAAGGATGTAAACGGCATGCATCCCTCCAACAGACTGAATGTTATCTATTTCTATTATAAAGCCACTTATTACTGAATAAGTTGGATAAGGTTGCGTTCAATTACAACAATATACAACTTCTTGTCTGTTCACTTTACTGGCCTACTCCTGGTCACTAATCACGTCTCAATCTCTATTGATCACTCATTCTATTTTCTCTCCCTCTTCATCCACTCTTTGTAGCTGTAAGGATGAAGATTGAAAACAGCCTGCCACGCCCCCAGCTCCCAGAGAGCCCTCCACAGACAGGCCTTCAGTTCACCGTGGCGACGGAGGAAGACTTTGCCGAGATCATGGCGATAAGTCAGGACATCTACGGAGGGTTGGACTACCTCCCGACCCGGTACACGGCCTGGCTGTCGGAGAGCAACCGAACTGTCATACTGGCCCGGAAGCAGGGCAAAGTGGTGAGAAACAGTTATTACGTTTAGGATTCTTCTGAGGGTTTTGATGAGGTGGTGTACGAGTATGTTGAAAGCTGCCGCTACAGAACCTTGGTACAGGAATGTTAACAGGGTGAAGTGACGAGTTGCTATGGGTGTTATATAAGTGGTTATTAGGCTGAAGAAATGTTATTGCACAATCATTAGGCTGGAGAAATGTTATGGCACAATCATTAGGCTAAATAAATGTTATTGGACAATCATTAGACTGAAGAAATGTTATGGCACAATCATTAGGCTGAAGAAATGTTATGGCACAATCATTAGGCTGAAATAGAAATGTTATGGCACAATCATTAGGAAGAAATGTCATGTCATGAAAGTCTCCAAATACATGCAAATGCGGTAAAAAGATATTAGGAGCTACCAGGGTTTCATCATAGCAACAGATTCCTTGTTAGAAAAGCGTTAAACTATTGGAACCTCAGTGGCAAACAGTGACCTAATACGGAGCAATAGTACATAAATTGAAACATTCTGGTTTACAGCAACAATCTGTGAGCATTTAGGATTCACGTTTTATCAGTGATGGAACAACAGCTGCTTTTTTCACTATGATGATTGGTCGATTTGATGTAACAACCTTTTTGGTTACTAGCCAGATGCTGTTACTGACCCCCCCTCCCCCCCCCAACAGATTGCCCTGGAATCGGTGTGTGTGATTGACGATGGCGAGACCATGTTGGTGGAGGGGTTACGGGTGGCCCCACAGGAAAGGGGAAAGGGCGTGGCAGGGGTACTGTTGCGGTTCTGTTCTCAGCTGGTCAAGACCAAGTGGCCCGAGGTGAAGGTGACCCGGCTGACCCGCGACGACCAGCTGGGGCCCAAGGATTTCCAGAAGTACCGCCTGATCACCAAACAGGTAAGTATTGGTTGACTGGTTTATCAACTGACCACCGATAACAATGAATATTAGCCCAGCTGGGAGTCTACTGCAGCAACAGCATTTCTACTGCAGCATTGATCTGGATCTTACATTGAATTAGAATGTAATTACACCTTTTACGAAAATAAGTCTGATCGTGAGGAATCTTTAGTGATGCCAGCCAACTCTGGACTGGTTTCAGTAAAATGAGGAAAAGATGGAACGATTGAGAGCAATACATCAGGAAATTGGTCCAGCTTTCGCTGAACAGTAGTTACATAACAAATTCATTACAGTTAGAAAGCAGCTAAATCTTATAGAATGTAATCTTAAAAGATGATTCAGTCTGTATGCAGATTAATAAAAAAGCCCCTTGCATATACCAATTTGAAAAATCTTCTATAGAGATTTAAATAATAAATAGTTATGTGTACGTATTTTAAGTCAGAGCTTTTCCACAATATCATACAGTTCATGGTCCCATATTAAAATACAATCAAAGGATGCATTCACCGCAAACACAGGATCGCTCATCACCACCGCTCACTTTCTCTCCTTGAAGAGTCTACAAGGTACAAGGTATTGCACTGACTAGTCCTTACATGCATATACTTGAAGACAAGGTATTGCACTGACTAGTCCTTACATGTATATACTTGAAGACAAGGTATTGCACTGACTAGTCCTTACATGTATGAAGACAAGGTATTGCACTGACTAGTCCTTACATGCATATACTTGAAGACAAGGTATTGCACTGACTAGTTCTTACATGTATATACTTGAAGATAAGGTATTGCACTGACTAGTTATTACATGCATATACTTGAAGACAAGGTATTGCACTGACTAGTTCTTACATGTATATATTTGAAGACAAGGTATTGCACTGACTAGTTCTTACATACTTGAAGACAAGGTATTGCACTGACTAGTCCTTACATGTATATACTTGAAGACAAGGTATTGCACTGACTAGTTCTTACATGTATATACTTGAAGACAAGGTATTGCACTGACTAGTCCTTACATGTATATACTTGAAGACAAGGTATTGCACTGACTAGTTCTTACATGTATATACTTGAAGACAAGGTATTGCACTGACTAGTTCTTACATGCATATACTTGAAGACAAGGTATTGCACTGACTAGTTCTTACATACTTGAAGACAAGGTATTGCACTGACTAGTTCTTACATGCATATACTTGAAGACAAGGTATTGCACTGACTAGTTCTTACATGTATATACTTGAAGACAAGGTATTGCACTGACTAGTCCTTACATGCATATACTTGAAGACAAGGTATTGCACTGACTAGTTCTTACATACTTGAAGACAAGGTATTGTACTGACTAGTTCTTACATGTATATACTTGAAGACAAGGTATTGCACTGACTAGTTCTTACATGTATATACTTGAAGACAAGGTATTACACTGACTAATCCTTACATGCATATACTTGAAGACAAGGTATTGCACTGACTAGTTCTTACATACTTGAAGACAAGGTATTGCACTGACTAGTTCTTACATGCATATACTTGAAGACAAGGTATTGCACTGACTAGTTCTTACATACTTGAAGACAAGGTATTGCACTGACTAGTTCTTACATGTATATGGTTCTTACAATTCAAAAACATGAGTAAACCTTAAGCAAATATAGTTATCAAAGTTTGCACTCTGGCAGTTTTCAACTTTCAAGAAAGAAAGTTAGTTGACCAAAAGTATATAATGCTTCTGTGTGCTGAATTCAATTTATATGTTTTAACCATCTACGCAATATTTTTTATCCTGCATTCTTAACTCACCGCCTGGCCCTGAAGGGCATCCTGCTGGTTCGATTTAATGCCGAAGACCTCAAGCTCCGTCTTTCGGAACTGGGGCTGCATGTCACCCTCCCCCCATCCTCTGAGGGAACCCCCAGGAGTTCGGCCCCACTGGATCCTCCGGTCCATCTGGACCTCAATGAGGTCCAGCAGATGTTCCTCAACTTGGGTCTGTTGGCTGATGTGCTCCCAAATTCTACCATCGTCCAGGACTGGCAGCCATTTAAACCCATATCCAGTAACATGGACATTCTTCTGAAGAAGGTAACATAGTAAATGATGACGTTTGCGTAAAGGGTGGCAAATGTCCTGTAACTTTGCCCAAATTCCCAGGTCTTTTTTTGAATTTTCAAGTTATAAGATTCCCTATATCTAGAGGAATTAACATGCTTGACTGTTTTAGATAGAAGTCTATGCTTAAACGGAAGTGTGGACCCAATCAGGATTTATGCGAGTGAGGGAAAGTTGGAAAAGTTATCGTACATTTGCGACCTTATTTGTGTTTTTCGATTGTTGAAAAATGTTTTATGTATCGTTTCACTCCAATGACTGTGGCTACGGTATCTGTATCTCCCATTTCTCAAATAAAATTAATTCACTCATTCATTCAAGGACATCGACTGGATGGTGGATGACCGCAACGCCCCAGCCGTGGTCAGTCTGTGCACACACCCCTTCTGGGTTCCTGGAGGTCCCCATCGACTTGGTGACAACACATATTACCTTAACATCGACATGTTTGGCAAGGACATCGATCTGGTGCTCCAGCAGTACCTGAGCCACCTGAGACGTCACACCACCTCCCTGAGGGGCTATGTCATGTGTCAGATGTTTCTGGATCCTCCCATGTGGAAACCAATGGCTGAATTCTGTCGCCAGACGCTGAAGGTGGAGCTGATGAAGGAGTACACAGAGCAGTGCGTGGTTGAGGCGGATGTTGTTTAGCTGGTGGAGGATGAGGGAGGATGAAGAGGAAGGAGGCAGAGAAGAAACAAGATGAAGTAGAACAATTGTGACGCAATTCCAGAGACCCAACGAATAAACCAACTAACTGCAAGAAAATGAAATGGAAAATGTATCCAAAAGACGAAAGGATTGGCAACCAGCTCCCTAAGCAAATCCATGAAATGCCCCAGAAGCTGCATTAGATTTGTAATACTTTTAAATTTAATTTACTTTTAACAAAACCACTAACAAAACTATTTTTAGAATAAGGCAGTTACATGTAATGCTTTCAACACATTTAAAATGTCCATTTGTTTCTATTTTCTTAAACAACTTAGCCATTGCAAAAAGCAAAATTTAAAATGCAAGCTAGCATAGGGTATTTAACGCCTTTCATTACTTCGTTTGTAAATACAAATTATAAATATGTACACATTCTGAATTGCAAATAAGTCTGCACAACTCATGAGGCACTTTATGAAACCATATGGGCTGTTGTGCTAAAGTGCAAGCGATGACATGGACAGAAGTTAGTGAACTTATAGAGGTAACTGAATTTATGCATCACTCTTATATTAGCGGTAGGTACATCCATCTGAACCTATTCTAACATCAAATACCATTCAACAGAATATAGCCCTTCAGTGAATTTTACAGAGCATTTGCACGCTTTTTATTCACACAAAATGGAACCGCTAGAAACACTCTTAGCCTTCAAAACTAAAAACTGTCCAGTTTGCTTTGTAAAACAATGTAGTTGTCGTTTTTTGTAACTCAGTGTTTTTGTCGTTATGTTTTAAAGCGCTTGACCATATTTCTAATTTATTTTTACTTTTCCACATGTACTTGAATACAACACTAATATGTGAAGAGATAATATATTAAGAGCAGATGCTATTTGGAAGCTTTCTTGCAAGTTAGCTTAGATTGCAAGTGCAATCTAAGCTAACTAGATTGCAAACAATGTGAAAATGGTAGATGTGTACATTATAACGCAAAGACTAATACAATTGAACTAATATAGTTAAGATGGACTTGCCATTAACAACACTGTTCAGTATCTAGATACATATTATCTATTATGTTACCATCTGGAATTTTATCTAATGACCTTTGTAAAGGTCCAATCCAATTCCCACAATGACAAAACAATCTGCAGTCTCAGCCATCTGACATGCTGTGAAACGCAGCCCTCTGAAACCATTCTACAACATTTTGTAGCCACTCTAAGACGCTTGATATCCATTCTATAAAGCTTAATAGCCAGCTTAGGAAGCTTTATAAGCTTTGGCACATGGTCAGAGCACAGCAAATGGGACCCCAGTTGTTCACGAAGGCTTCATAACAACTCCTCCATGCTCCATAGCCATTCTAAGAAGCTTTATAAGCTTTTGGCTCTTTGCTCCTGAACGTTCCTTTCAAGACGCAACACTTTTGAATTGAGAAAGCACTGAACTAGCCTTCAGTGCAACCGAAACTATTTGAAACAATTTAAAACACCTACAGAAATAAAGCCACTATGGAGTCTCAAACCTGCCCTTGTTGTAAAAGGGAACTGTTTGTAAGGGATGAAATGGACAGTGGAAGACAATTGCTTCGAGTTTGGTTTTTGGTGGACTGGCCCTTGTTTGGGAACCCTGTCTGTCGTCTCACTATGTGTCTATATTTCCATGACTAACGGATAAACGCCCTCAATTTGAAATAAAAGATTGGACTAGATCAATGTCAGAGAAGAGATGGGAATACATAATGAAGCAAATGCCACAACATGTTACATTTTCTTCGAAAACAGAACTGAAACAACAAAACAATACTCTCTCAAGGCTGAAGAAGATTTTTTCAATTCTCTGAGAAGCACTTCATACTTTTCTCACAGATTAAGGAAGCAAATCTTCTTTCATGCTTTTTTTGATTCGTCAAATCGGAAAAAAGGAAGATCGGATGTGAGCGACCTGAATCCAGTGCGGGAGGCGATCAGTACCTAAGCAGTCCTGCACTCAATCATTCCCATCTATACAGCCCCCAAACCCACATGAAACCCCACCACCAAATCAGTTTGGAGAAGTTCTCCATGATGGAAAAAGGTGAAGCCTCACAAAGTGCCCTCCCTCTCTCATTTTCTCCTTTTCTACAAATCAAATCAAGACCGATCGAAAGCCGTCCTTACCATGTAGATTGTCTACAACTCTAGGCTGGTCTCAAGTTAGCGGTCCTGTTTTACTGTTGTATCCATGCAGGCCATCCAATTTATGTAAATGGTCTTGGAGAGTCTGTAGAGAGTCTTATTTTACTAATATTAATGAAACTGTATCTGACCTACTTATTTACCTATCTATTTATCATGAAACGTTCACAGAAACGTAATAGAAATGGGAGTTAAGGAGCAAATCCGTCATCCCGTTTATTCACACCCTACTCTTTTATCTCCCTGGCAGCACGACAGGCTAATGTGACTTTCTAGCGTTTTTCCGCAGTCTCTGTATCTCGCCATTGTAACACATCTAATCTGCTCAGTTGTTTAAAGCACCCAAGTGTTAGTGACAAGTGGGATTGTGCTGTCTTATAATACCACAGTGTGGTGGTAGTTCAACAGGTGGTGGTTGAAAACGTTGCAGGGACACAGACAGTGTCGCATTGTATGACTGCCAAAGTACCCCACATAGTCCACCGACCCGCTGGTGCAAAGGCTTTCCGAGACCATATGGCTAAAACGGATACCAGTAGAACCCGGGCAACCCGAGGATGTGACAGTTAGGATGTATTTGGTTGGAGGGTGAACATCAAATCTTGGCATACACACCACATCTTATGACACACACAAAAACACACACCAAATCCACACAAATGGAGATTTATCCTCCCCCCTCACCAACTCCCATGCAATATATATATATATATAAATAATCTAACTTGTGTCCACTTTTACAGGGACAATGTTGTTGTTATACAAACTTCCCAACAAACCAACCCAGGAAAGACTATACCCCCATAATCCACTTCACTTGGACTATACAATATGGTTCTCAGTTAGTGGTTGTCAGGTGAATTTGTGTTTCTTCTGTGTTGTTGGGTATATCTATACATATGCTAATATTATCAACCTACATAGAAATATGCATGGGAATTGTGGGATTCACTGGGTTTATTTGGTCTGTGTACTTGATCAGGGTCTGTGGAGGTGTGCGTTTGAGGGAATGATCGAAGGAGAACGTTTGGTTGAGCTCTAAATCAATTTGATCGACTTCAAAATCCTTTTGTCGAAAATCCAAACTCATTTTGAGAATAGAGTAATTCTGAGGCCTCTTAAAAAGATTTTGTGGCAGGTTATCGAACAACTCAGACTTATCCACCGTTATACAACATTTTGAGCAAAGTCTCCTTCGTCCCTCAGAGCACACAAGCACAGCAAAGACAATGATTGGTGTTAAACCAACAGCCTTGGAAACACTGTAGACTTTGCCTGTCTTTAAGCACTGTGTATAAGTATGCAACAGGCAACTTAACATGGAAACGCTACTGTATGGATATGTACTAAACCAACAGAACGGTTACTTCAAACCGAGACGTTGGTTTAACTTGCGTTGTTTGTTGATTTTTTACACAATGAGGTAATTGTTACGGCCACTGTGCTGCCATTGAGTCAGATCTCGGTCTGTGGATGGTAAAATAAGCACTTTGTCCAGCCAATTCATTCACTCTCTGCTGCTGTGATAATGTCCCAGAGGGCAGCAGGGCACTGAATGAAACAGGGGTCTGTGTGAAACGAGGGATGGAGGCTTGCTTATCGAATAGATAGGATGAACGGAATATTGCAGAACTCAACAACTGGTGTGGTTTTAAGTGTTGTGTTTTCGCTGCCGTCGTCATCGATGTTAATCAGCCACAATTATGGTCGCCAACTGGTGAAATATCCGCTGTTAAGTCATGGATCTGTTTTGACATGATTCTGATTTGATGGTGAAGTTCATTGACTGAACATAGAAATCACAAACACATTATTTCCTAACTCTCTGGTGACCGTTAGTTGTGGGTGATCGTCTTGGGTATGTCTGCTCCAATCTGCAAATTATTAATTTTGTCAGGAAATGTTACTTTTATATGTTATGATTATTTACTGTTATCCAACCTGCATTTTTCTACCTTCACACATTTCACGCTTGTTCTAGAAAACCTTCTCAACACTTCACCATACCTCTTTAAATCTTTTCCTATTTAAATTCGTGTTACCCTGACGGTCAGCTAGCAGATTCGGTTGTTAGCATTTGTCTGAAAGATAGCATGTAAAGCGTGATGAGGACTGGTTCAAACTCAGTGAAGATGTTCTGGGTGAAACATTGGTATTGAGAACATCGTCTGACCTCTGACGTTCCTGCATTTTAGCCATGTCCTCGGTCATTGATATTCACAGAGAGTTGGCTGAGACGTGAACTGTTACAGTGTAGCGATGCACACTAGTAGAAAAAGAGAGCGTAAATCAAATCCCTCGTCTTTTGTTTAGAAAAAGGCTTTTTGCTTTCTTTTCTTGGCCTGGTTCCAAAGACAGATGGACGGAACGGGGGGGGCATGAAGCATAAGGCGCTGGGGGTCAGGAGAGGTCAGTGCAGGATGGAATGTAAGGCTGTTGTGGAAGAGATCAGGGCAGAGTAAATGAGGGCAGAGTAACTTGAGTATTTTCCCCTCTTATTGCATTACCAATTTGGTAATTAAAAGCCATAAAAGGTTTGCCAGGTCAGTGAAGGATGGGTCGAGGAGGTTTGTGGACTCCTATCTCTGAGCACCTTGAAACTTTACTTAACCACTTAACTAGCTGTGGCGCCTGAACGTTTATTTAGTAGAGCATCGGAAACAAACGCTGGTGAGACAAGAATACAGACACAGTGAGAGGTGATTGATAACACAGGAAGTGGCAGACAAACTAATTTTGACCTATTAGGATTGTTATATGCACGTACCACATGTCCTTCAATGCTATTATTAGAAAGCTCCTCCTGGAAGATTTCAACTGTTCCCGATATCAACCCTTATTAAGATTTTCACACCAACCTCAGTTGTAAACCAACCTGATTCAGCTAATCAAACCGTGACAATAATCAATGGTCGTTGTCTCAGCGCTAGTATTGTGACAGATTGTCTTTCCTGTTCACCAGATCTTTTCGACCAGGTTGTATTTCTCACGCCTTCGGCATTACGTTCATATCTGCCCTCCAGGTTAGCTGGAAAACCAGGAAGTCGAGTTAACAGAGACTTCCTGGGCTGAGCATGGTTCCATTGGCAGAGAGAGACACTGCTTCCTACATAGCGTACTATTAGATCAGGGCAGCCGTAGTAGGTCATTTGGAACACATGTTTGGTGTCAAAAGTCAAATAAATGTATCTTAATCCCCGAAGGTCGATGAGAACCAGGCAGGTTTGGCATATATATATGTATACAGTAGGTATATGTACAGACACACACACAGCTAATCAAATTACTCTCCTCAAGCTGAAGTGAAAGACCATTTGCCAGCTGATAGAAGATTACATGATACACGCACACACACACATACTGTACACACATGTCAATGTGAACACCGGCAGGAATGTCTACTCCTCTTAACTGCTTACTGCTTACCCCGGGACATTGAAGAGGCTACGACACTAGTCGTCTAGAATTTCACACCGACTTTCTCTGTGCGTGTGTGTCAGTCAATGTGTCCGAGTGTCTGGTTGCGTGGGCATAGAAACAGAGACCTCTTTCAGCCAAATAGGGCAACGGTCGTGGTCCCAAACCACCTGATCCAACGACTGTCTCAGCAGGTTTTCAATAGAAGGAAGCCTGCAGCGCAAATGGTGCTCTATTTCCTACAAAGTTCCCTATTTTTGACCAGGACCAATATAGCTCTAATCGAAAGCGCTGAAACAAAGCTTCGGCTAAAAAGAGCAGGTGGGAGAGAAGCAGAAAGGTTATGACATATAAGGTGTTTGACGCTTGTCCCGTGCTTGAATGCAAATAAGAAATGTAGATTTCTTAGATTGTAAAAGTGGGTTCTAATGAAACAGATGGGCATCTTGCTGACTGTTTTTTTCCTGACTGTGGTTATTTGCGTCTGGCGGATGTAGTTCTGAGCTGTGGAATCTGGACGGGTGGAATAGGGAACCCACAGTGTAGAGGATTCAATGACAGCATATGGGTCATTAATGGGTAAATTACAACTAAGAATGGATTCAGACAGTGGTGCCTTGTATAACTGTCGGTGTCGTATAGCCAGGAATAGCATAGTTGTAAACACATAGTCAAACACTAATCACATTCATACTGTAGTGTCAAATGTTTCGGAATCCTTGTTTTCTATTATTATTTTCTAAATTAATGAAAAGCGCCTTCCCATAACGTTTGGACATAGCCCTGTTTTTGGTTATTAATTCCTTTTTTTATTTTCCTTTATGTTTTTCTTGCATTTATTTTACTGAACAAGAGTCTTAATTCTTTGTTTAACGGAAGGTTCAATTAAGAAAAATCTCACAGGAAGTGAAAAGAGAAATGTAGGATCATTGTGTGTCAATTTTTTTTCTGAACCTAGGAAATGGAATTAAGAAGAGAAACACGAATTAAAGTTTAACGGAGTAGCAAATGTAAAGTTTTTGTTCCTAATAAATTATACCCACCATCAAAATAGATGAAACCACACGAATAACGAATTGGCTAGAATCGATTCTTCTTGATTTCCTTTCTGGGGGAACGTTAAAGAAAAAAAGCAATGAATATAAAATTGTATAATGTACTTGACTTTATTGCACCATGCCAATGCCTCTGCGAACGTCTACTGTCTTTTGCATTTTATTGCTGTTGACAAGAACTATTGTAAGGAACTTGGGGCAGTGGGAGAGACCATAGAACCAGAAAAATGGCTGCCGTTACCCTTGATTTGAATAGGGGATGGTTGGATTCTCACTCTATGGTTGAAACAGAACTGGACCGTCTGCTACCCACGCTAGTCATGCGTTGTGTTCATGTCAGGCACAATATGGCCTTTATGTGTACGTGGTAAATAGCTACAAATCCTAACTATCTGAAGGAAGTCCAAATATGGACTTCCAGAAGAAGAGTGGATAGCAAAAACTCGTAATTGTTTACTGCGAGAACTTTTAGATGCTTAATGCATTTGAAGACAAAATCGAACAGTAAAGCAGTTTCCAGTTTCGTTTCCACACTCAAGTTCTGTAAGATTTTTTTCTGTATTACACCAGATAGGGGTGAGGTGGTGTGTAAGGGTGGATATCTGTGTAACACCAGATAGAGGTGGGGTGGATATCTGTGTAACACCAGATAAGGGTGGGGTGGATATCTGTGTAACACCAGATAGGGGTGGGGTGGATATCTGTGTAACAGCAGATAGGGGTGGGGTGGATTTCTGTGTAACACCAGATACGGACGAGGTGGGTTGGGAGGGTGGATATCTGTGTAACACCAGGTAGGGTAGGAGGGTGGATATCTGTGTAACACCAGGTAGGGTGGGAGGGTGGATATCTGTGTAACACCAGACGTGGTCATTCAGTGGTCTCAGAGCTTTCTGATCAAACAATACATAATTTATCCCACAGCTCAAGCTTATCTTGAGTGACTAAAATTCATTTTCATAATTCATTCATTCATACTCTCAAAGATGTAAAGAGATTACATTAGTATTTGATATATTTTTCTCTTATGGGAAGATTAAGTCGCCCAAAAAAAATTATGTTTTGGATCAGCTAATATCAATCCAAAGTCTACTCAGAAGTTGTCCAAGGCAACACAACACAGCCTCAAATTTGAAACATTATGCTTTTGTTAAAATCTGAATCACCAAAGTGTATAATCCTGAGGTCAAAACTCATCTTATATCAATTACAATACTGTAGAAAAAATCAATTAGAAAATAAATTAAACAACATAAATAATGTGACTGTTAGGAAATTAAATGACGGCAATACTTCTGTGGCTGAAACAGGTTCACAATCTCCTTCAATATAAATTGTATGTGATTTTTGGAGAGGCCTTTAAAGCAAACCTTTGTCGACGAGATGGACATTGGTGTTCAAGAACAAGAAAATAACTTAAAGCGGCTAAAAAATTCACACATACTTTGCCAAGCTTCACTATAGGTCCAACTAAATGACCAATGTCTGAATGAACATGGGTAAATATGTTATATAGATATGGGTTAGATGAAAACGCCGGAACCCAAAGGTTACGATTCTGGAGTTTTCATTTAGCCCTCATTTCCTTGATATGGTTGCAGCTGTGGATTTCCACCAATAGAGTCTCACGATTATATACAGACGCACTATAGTTGGAAATATTGTGCGTTGCAGCTTAATGTCACTAACTTAACAATTGTAAAAGGTTGTGACCTATTGTCAGGTTATTCTAATCATTATAGTATTACTGGATCTGTGGGAGAGTAGACAGGATTTATAGTCTTATCACATCGCAGTTTTAAGTTATTTTAGTGAGATCTTTTATTGGGTTCACAGCTGTTGCTCTGTCGAGGGAGTACATACAGTAATCATGCCATTCAAAGGTATGTTGATTATCTAAAAACAACGTTTTTCTTTTCAAATTTGTTTTATTAGTCTTTTTATACCCAATTTTCCCTGCTTATTCTCAAGCAGTGGTTTCAAGGAAAAACATTGTTTTTGTATTATAATTATTGATTATTATTATTATTACGTTTTCAGAAAAGAAAAATTGTGAGACGTAAGAGATGCAAAACTATTTTAAATACAATAATTTTTTTAAAAACCTTTACAATCTACGAGAGGTCTATTGGACGTGTTGTTTTTCTCCACCTCGGATGCAAAATGTGTGAATGTTGGAGAGTGACAATGGGTTTGGCACAGAGACATGTGGCTAGGTTTACACCGGGCAAAAAAGTTCAAACACACTTAAAAAAGCACTTGAATAACTATTTTATATACTAAATATGCTACTTAAATATATATTTTCTCTTTGTCTTAGGCAGTATTTTTCTGTAACGCTCGAGTGCTTGAGTTAGGCATTTTTTTAAACATTGCCAGGACTAGGGTGAGTAGCACGTTTTTTGGTGACATGGAGGGCTTATGGCTGGGGCACTTAGGTAGAAGAAAACATTTTTCAATTTACACACAAACAGTCACAAAAACATTTTTCGGTGTAAACCTAGCCATATACCGTTACTTACATGGATTACCTTTTTTACACTGTATTATCTTAAAGTGATGGCTACAAAAGGTTAAGTAGGATTTACTGAAAACAGAATTTCGTTTTTCTTGCGTTTATAAAATATTGTTGTAGAAGTGAGTAATACTGTAAAAGAAATTGTGTGCATTTTTACATACTTCCATTTATCTCTAGTCTTTTGATAGTAGGTAAACCAAGCATGTTTTAACATCTACATACATTTAAATTTTATTACATGTATAATGCAACAGTAGATTATTGTGTCGTATTGTTAATGACAGGACAGCAGCAGAAATATTGTGAAGTCATTCTAACATTGTGGTGATAACAGTTAACTTAAGTCCAGGCTTTTAATGTGTGTAATAGTATTTGGTAGTATTTTATAGTATTTCTGTAGTAGTATTTATTTATTATACGGTTAACAAACAATGAAAGATTAATATGGCAGAACTGCAAAATGTTAGACAATGAAACACAGCACTACGGACTATGACGATTTTCGCTAGTTCTTTGTCGACTGTTTCTTTATGAGTTTTTGTTGATTTTTTTTCTCATTCTCAACTCTCTGTTTTCGATTTTTACCTTTCTTAGGTGTTGTTAGGTTAAAAAAAGAACTATTTTTAAAAGAAAAATAACAAGTGCATGCCAGAATGTTAGGCTCTTTCTATATATTAAAAGAGCTCACTTTTTGTGTTAGTTAAATACATTTACAGGGACAAAAAGAGAAACGAAAACAAGAAAAATAAAGGCGGGTGGTGAGATGTGTGTGTTTTCCAGGGAAACAAACTAACAAACATAATCACATAATGAGTGGTTTAGAGATGCATTGTGATGCATCACAACGCACACAAACAAAATATATACTATAAAACAACATCACTTTGATCAGAAAAACTATGGAGACATTGTTAATGTTATAAATTACATTTGTAGATGGAAATATCTACATAGACGCATTATCAGGAACCATTACTCATGGGTTCCAATGGCACGTTGTGTTTGCTAATCCAAGTTTATCATTTTAAAAAGCTAATTGACGAGTTTTAGAAGAAAGTAATTAGTTTCTGGCCCTTATGAGCCTATAATCAAACCCAGAATTGCTGATGGTAATGGGGCTCTGTGCTCTACCTCCTGACTATTGATTAAAAATCTATAGTCATTTACAACATTAACAATGTCTGCACTATATTACTGATGAATATGATATTATTTTAATGGACCAAATGACATTTGGTCCATTAAATGAAAACAATGAAATTTCAACAAGACTCCAACCTTTTCAACTTAGTTCTATCCCGCGTTCCAAATGATTATGCAAATTATATTTTACACTGATTTTCCGAAATAGTCATTCAACTGACAGTCAGCATAATTTTCAAGTCACCAATCGTTAGGGTATAAGTCAAATTTTTGTTTCAAAACATTTCATAGGTTGTAAAGAACTGAAGATTGTCATTTGTTGGTCATTTACTGAAATCAAAAGCTATTTCAATCAAACACATCTTAACAGGGCACGGTACATGTTAAAATAGGACCCCATCTTTTGATATCACCTTCATAATTGTTGCATTCATTGAACTTGTGAGTTTATGGAGAGTTTCTGCTTGAATTTCTTTGCAGGTTGTCAGAATAGCCTCCCAGAGCTGCTGTTTTGATGCAAACTGCCTTCCACCCTCATAAATCTGTTGCCTGAGGATGATCCAAAGGTTCTCAATAGGGCTTCAAAACAGCAGCTCCGAGAGACTATTATGACATTCTGCAATTAAATTCATGCAAAAACTCTCCATAAACTCCATAAATGCTAACATGTAACTTACTTGCCTGTTAAAATGTGTTTGATTGAAATAGCTTTTGATTTCAGTAAATATGATCTCCCAATGCTGCAAATTCAACAAATGACAATTTTCAGTACTTTACAACCTATAAAATGTTTTGACACTCAGTTGTGCATAATAATTTGGAAAAGTGCATTTTCATATTTTTTTTGTGGTTCAATGAAATTCGACTTATACCCTGGTGACTTGAAATTTATAGTGACTGTCATTTGCATCGATTATTTAGGAAAATCAGTGTAAAAATTCGAACAATGGTCTTTATATTTCTGTAGCATAGGCAATGCTATTCACACCGTTTAAATGTGGTAAAGCATTAAGTAAAAATGGTCCCAAGATCAGGTCACATTTAATTTTCCATAAAGGTGTCATCTATTAAACAAGGTTTTGTGTCACGCAACCCCCCTTCGCCCCAGGTGATCACATGCGCACACAAGCAGTCACGCATACATACATTCATACATTCTTGGGTTATGGCCTTGATGAAGCCATTATTACACACTTTATCCAAACTGTGGCATACACGCCTCAGGGACATCGTCCCTATTGGAAATCAATGTTTGACGGAAAGAGTTGGTCCATACAGAGCAATACAATGACACAATTATTAAACAAACTGGAACATATACGAAAAGTTATAACATGCCACAAAAGGTTACAACAAGTGTTTTCATATCAAGATGGTTTTCTTTAACGAACAGTACAGTGACAAAGGAACCAGGGGTGTCAGATATAATGTCTGTATCTCCCTGGAGTTCAAAAGAAAGGTTATAAAATGCAATGCCAGACCTCAAGCACATAAAATCAGAGGTTTGACTAGTCCAGCTCTTCTATGGAAATACTGACTTGTTGTTTGCTGTTTGGAAGGTCAGCGTTTGTATGGAAATACTGAGTGTAACTCAGAACCCACCTAGCTGCTTTGCGTATTCAAAAGATGAAGCACTTTTGTTTAGCATGAAAATCAGAGCAGGTGTGCGTGCGTATTTTGTGCTCGTTGCTCCCATAAAAAATAAACAAATTTCCCCAGCACTTCCCTCCCCTGAGAAAGAACAAAGCTTAGAGATAATTATTATGGGGAGATTAAGGACAGGGTTGGGGTCTGTCCAGGTCCCTGGCATGTGTGTGGATGCAGATTGGTCAATAGTGTGACATGACAGATTACATTAAGTCCACAAAGACAGTATGTCGGTTTATTCAAAACTGATCAATACAAATCTCCACATTTAGTTTTAACAGTTTCTAATGACACAACACTGTTTTTTGAGGACAAGTGAGCACTTGCTTTGATGCTGAATGGTAATTGTAAATCAAAAGCGTTCCAAAGGGGTGCTAAACCACTCTGCTGAGATTGTGGGCTGATTTCTGAAGAACAACAAAATGCCTAAGTGAATATTTGAGCTGATATGCCATGATTTGCTCACACTCCTACACGCTTGCCAGAACAGAGATAGAGAGCGAGACAATAAATGAGTGAAAGAAAGGTGAGAGAACAACAAGAAAAAAGCTAAAAATAGAAAGACATTTGGAAAAACAAAAGATAAGCACCAAGAAAAGAAAGGCAAAGTTTATAGACAGGGCCATAGCAGACAAGGCTTTATTACTGGTAACAACAAATGGTGTCCATGTTTGACAGGTGGGTCAGAAGGGGGTTGCTCGTCCTGTGACCAGCTGACCACACCTGCTATAGACAATGACCCCACATGACCGCCACTTCACTAGGAACAGGCAGACAGCACCCTACCACAACCCTGGACCAGGCCTTCATATGGGAGTATTTGTGTGGCTGAAGCGGTTGTTTACTTTCAGCAATTAGCAACAGGCTTTTAGGATTCTGTTTGAAATTTTAATTTGAAACTACCACACAGAATACACTGATACACATACACAGAGATGTGCTTTGACTGTTCCGGGGTATAGGGTAATGAAGGAAAATACAGGTGAACTGCAGAAGAGAGTGAGCACTTTTTATCTGTGTAGTCAATCAGTAGAGAAAATAGATATGTTTTTTCTCTTAAATATACAGTAAATATGCTTATTTTAATTTGTTTTGTTTTAATCATTTGCTGGTTTACCGTATATTATAATGTCTCCTTTAGAATATTGTTCTAAAAAGTCTGACTTTTGCCTATAGACTATTTGAACAGCAATGTAAGTCCTGGGAGTGTCTTCTACAATTCCAGGCAGATTTTCATAGTTGTAGGTAACAGCAAAAAGTTTAGGTTCCTCTGGTTAATGTATTTTAATTTATTACACACACACACACACACTACCACAATAATAGAAGATCATTTCATTCAATTGAACATTTTAATGCAGCTTACATTTAGCCTGACAGATATCAGGCTGTATGTACAAAGACAACTAAAGCCCGAAAACACATCAACTACAAATGTTATAAAATAGTATTTAAAAATAATAATTATTTAACCTTTATTTAACCAAGTAGGCTGAAATAAAGGTGAAATAAAATATAAAAAATAAAATAGTATACTTCACGTTTAAGGGAGAAGTGAAGAGTAGAGTCAGCTAACTGCTCATTCCCTAGGTCACTATGATAAATGGACCAATGATACTTCACCACTGGAAACAAAACAGTCCCCAACACTCTTGGACATGACACTTGCATGGGCCCTGTCATGGGCCACAGCACAAGCCTTAAACACCTCTGGAAAACACTTTGCACTGTCGTCATAGATTCCCTCAAGAGGTAGGTAGGAAATGGTGGTGGAGAAACATTATGCCAAACCCGCCAGTCAGCCAGGTAATTTCCCAAAATAACCTCAATTCATTCAACAGGTAGCAAAGGACACACCCACCACACAATGTCAGCCTGCACCAGATTGTAAACTAAGCAAACAGTATACAGCGAGTTAGCTACACCATTTAAATATATTACATATATCAGACCCCCAGGAAAAAAGCAACACGGTCTTTAAAAAATAACATTGTGAAGCAATGGGATGACAAAAGCTGCGCAAAAAACATGATACAAGATTGTCTATTCACATTTGTCATCGTTCGAAACCTTTGATGGTAAGGAACCTCAGGAACCAATTCATGAGATTCTTGTACAGCCGTCTTAACCTTAAGTTAACTGTCACTATCAAATATGCCCTTTATGTCTTTTCAGTTAGAACTGCCCTCAACATTGATGTATAATTGTCATTCAGCCTACCATCCCGACCAACTGTAGTTGATGGTGTTACAGCCTCAGTGTACCCTGTTCCAAATCTAAGTCCCGTTTCTGTTCAAGGAGATCATGTTCCAATTGCAATAAAAGCAACTGATAAAACGAGAAACTACTGGCAATGGCATTAACTGATGTAACTTACTTGCAACAGCTCTTAGAGATGAAGTTTACTATCTTCGTCAGAAACAGTCACAACCGGAACTTCTGTAAGTATCCTCTCCCCATCAAGTTACTTCTCAATATTGATCTAACATATTCCTTTAGCCACTTGTAACTGATTTCAATTTTGAAGCGTTTTTCAACATCTATTTTTCAACATTTATCATCTATGGTACATCTGGAAAGCAATTCTTCGGAAGGAGCATCAATAAAATCACCCACATTAGAGGGCATGGTTATCTATAAGTTATGAATGTCAAAACCAAAATGTACACTACAATATACTCTATACACAAACTTAAAACAACAAACCTGAGAGCTGTACTTCCAAAGCACAACCTGCAAGAATTGTGGCCTGAAAAGTGCTAATCTCTAGTCTTTGAGTCACTTTGTGGTGGGGATTTGCACACTCAATCATGCTGATACGATAAGAGCGCCCAGCCTGCTGGTTACCCACCTGAACCAGGGATGTGCTCCCGAGACAATTGCTGCTAACCAATCAATCAATAATTATTTTATAAACAAAGTTTTACAACAAAGTTGTCACAAAGTGCCTTTACAAACACCCAGTCTACCACTCGACAGAACATGCATCATCAATTTGATTCTCAGCGGCTATGAAAAATATCTTGATACCGAATTGTGTAAGAAACCTAGAGAGGAACCAGGCTCCGACAGGCAGTTCCCTTCTGGTTGTGCTGGTGAAATGGATTTTCGAAAGAGAGTTTTAGAAAATAGTCCAGATCAAATGCATGACCAGTTTGACAGGGACAATCGGAAGGGGGAAGGGTTAGGCTAACCAAAATAAAAACAGACCCTCAACACATCCACAACAGACACACCACTTCACTTATCTAGAGCAACTCGACAGATAAATATAACCAAATTTATACGCTCCATCCACTCTCACTTCTGTACCATGAAAGACAACACTTACCTCTCCCGACCATCAGCTCTAACCAGAACCAAAGACAATAATACTATCGCCCCAACGTCGCCCAATCAAAACGAGCTAAACCAAAGAAAATATTTCACACACGCAAACAAACATTCTGATCTGTAGCTCTTAGGCCAAAATGGCTCACAAGCCACGACAAGAATGGGAGACCAAAAGTCTGTTTTACAAAATATAACTACATTCATTCCTAACACAAAGATAATGCCACCAATCAAACATAACAGGCAGTCAGGCTCTTGTGACCTCAAGGACTTTATCATCCTAGCACAGGTGTCTCGACTAACGAGCCTTCTAGCTCTGCCCACCAACTCTGCAAAAGAAAACAACAAACAGAAAGACAGAACAAGAGCTCCTTCACATCATCAAATAAAAGATCTCAAGCAAAAAAAATCATAGATGCACCATTGAATCACATTTAAAATTTCACATCAGATTCAGTACTGTACATGTATATAATACTGATACATTTCTAGATGAATTGTCTGTGCAGCCTCAAACGGTTAGTAGATAAGTGATATTACACTTATTTGTCATCTTATTCTCAGTATCTAACTGAACCATTGTTTACAGTCATTCTAATGCCCCTGGACTTGCCTTCCTTCAAATGGCTGATTGCTCTACTGGGGACCCTCAGATGTTGTATTTAGTTTTATCCCTGAACTAGCACATCTGATTCACTAATCAAAGGTTTTATGACTTGCTGACAAGTCTAACCAGGTGAGCTTGCTCTGAAACTGGTCAAATACATAAAATGACTACAATGAAGATTGAAGTAAAACCAATGGCACGTTTCTGAGAGTCCGCTGACATGTTATGGTTTTCTGGACCTTAAAACCAAAAATTAACAGCCCCTTTTTAATAAATATTGATGTATAATGGCTGTTAATTGTAGATCTAGAAGAGTGTGACAGACACCCAAACGATACAGAAGCGGTAACTATATCAAAGGGGATTTAAATCTTGCTAAATTATTATTCATAACAATACGGTTATTGTATCAATTTACATTTTCAAATTGTATTTTGGCCTTTTCTGAGCTTGTAGTTGATCTCCCAGTACATATTTGGATATTTGTTACAAATACATTTCTTGGCAGATTAGACTGACTTCAACAATATATACATTGCCATATATAATGCCAATGGACATCGCTCAGCATGAGGATGGGAACCCACAATTGGGGGAGGTCACCTGTAAAAGGCTGATAGCATAACAAGCTTTTAAAAATGTTTAATAAATTTAACCTTTATTTAACCATTGCAAATGAGAACAGCGACCTGGCTGAGATGAGCGAAAGAAATGTGCAGGACAACATACAGTTACACAATAAATACACAGAACACAAGAGTGCAAATAGCAATGGGACACAATAACAAATACATAAAAATACAATGAGTATCCATATACAGGATGTACAAAGATTAAAGTGTATCTAGCAGGTTGGTCATTTGAGTGCGTGGATTATATGACCGAGGTTAATGGGGAAAGAGAATTTGAGATTACCTGGGCAAATAGAGTGATTCAAGAATGTAAACAGGTATGACAGGTGTTCAGACAGGAGTTGTTGAAAGGCAACTGGTGAGATAAGAGTTTCAAGTTTTAGATAAAACCAAAAATCGTTCCAGTCATTGGTGGCTGCAAACTGAAAGGATTGGTGTCCGAATGTTGTGCAGGCTTTCGGGGTGACTATGGCAATATACATACTTGAGCGTTGATTGTGGGTGGGTAGAGCAATGGTAGTGAAATGGTCTAGCAGAGACTTGTAAATAAGTTGGTACCAATGAGTTAAACGCCGAGTGTATAACGACAACCAGCCGACTAATGCGTAAAGCTTGCAGTGGTGGGTGTTGAATGGGGCATTGGAAACAAAACGTATGACACTATGGTTATCATTAGGCATTTAACCTGAGTGATTAAGTTAAGGGTCAGGTTTAGGCATTAATTTAGCCTAGTAAAGTACTGGATGTGGGATTTAAAACAAAAACACTGGTAGCTTAACGCCTTAACTGTCTGCTAGTGTTTCCCAGCTCGTATGTAGTAGCAGTATGTAGAGCAATATGTAGAGCTGTATGTAGAGCAATATGTAGAGCCATTTTTGTAGAGCCATATGTAGAGCAATATGTAGAGCAGGGGTGTCCAAAGTCCGGCCCGCGGGCCAACTGCGGCCCGCGGTCCAGTTTTTATTGGCCCGCAGCAAATTCTGAAAATATAATTGAATATGGCCCACACAAGAAGATTGAGCTCAACTCTGTTGCACTTCTCAGTTTCAACACTAGTTGGAGCCAGCCATGGAAACGGTGCTTCTCCACTAAACCAAATTAAGCAAACAAAAACTTTTACTGCGAGTCACCAGAAATGGCAGCACCAAAGAAACGCAAAATAGCAAGTGAGTGTAGAAGATTTCAAACACAGTGGGAAAATGAATATTTCTTCAAAGAAATCAACGTAAAGTGTATCTGTTTGATTTGCAATGAGTTGCTGTGATGAAAGAGTATAATGTCCGTCAGCACTATGAGACCAAACATCAGAGCTACACATCAGTACACCAGTGCCGAACGAACGCAGAAAGTCAAGCAAATGGCAGCTAGCCTGCAAGCTCATCAACAGGTGTTTTTCGTGCTAACAAAATAAAGGAAAACGCCACAACAGCAAGCTATAAGGTCGCTAAACGTATGGCCCAGCACGGCAAACCGTTCTCAGACGGTGATTTCATAAAGCAGTGCCTCAAAGTCACAGTAATAATGTGCCCGGAAAAAGTTCCGGATTTCAACAACGTGAGCTTATCCAGAAATACAGTGGTGCGGAGAATCGAGGACTTGTTGTCAGCTAACTGGAAACTTCAGCTGAGAGACAAAGCTAGTGCGTTCGATTTGTACTCGATAGCATGCGATTGGTTATGGATAGGGTTAGCGATAAGAGCACAGATGCCACAGACACCGCGCAGCTGTTAATGTTTTGCGGGGAGTAGATGGTCATTTTTGCTGTACGGAGGAGCTGCATGATATGATGAGCCTAAAAGGCACAACGACGGGCAGAGATATTTTTGAAGCTGTGTCGGAAGCAGTTGGAAAGATGGGGCTTAAATGGGACAAACTCTGTGGAGAAACAACGGATGGAGCTCCGGCCATGACGGGCGTAAAAACTGTCAACATAATTCGAGCTAGAGGACAGCACAGTTCTTCACATTATAGGTGAGTTAGAAATACACACAGTATTCATGTGTTAATATGTCACCTCTAGTGTGCGGCCCGGCCCTTTGTTTATTTTTCTGTATTTGGCCCTCACTAAAAAAACTTTGGACACCCCTGATGTAGAGCAATATGTAGAGGAGTATGTAGAGCAGTATGTAGAGCTGTATGTAGAGCAATATGTAGAGCAGTATGTAGAGCAATATGTAGAGCAGTATGTAGAGCAGTATGTAGAGCAATATGTAGAGCAATATGTAGAGCAGTATGTAGAGCAATATGTAGAGCAGTATGTAGAGCAATATGTAGAGCAATATGTAGAGCAATATGTAGAGCAGTATGTAGAGCAATATGTAGAGCAGTATGTAGAGCAGTATGTAGAGCAATATGTAGAGCAGTATGTAGAGCAGTATGTAGAGCAATATGTAGAGCAATATGTAGAGCAGTATGTAGAGCAGTATGTAGAGAAATATGTAAATAAGCAAATAAGCGCAATGTCCAGTTATAGTTCAGGATGTCCACCAATGTCTATCGTATCAGAGCTGATAGTGCTCAGTGTGGGTAATTATGGGGGTTGGGGTGGTCTAAGGGCAGACTAGTGCAAGAGGCCTGTTCCTTATGGCGCATTTCCACTGCACAGAACCAGCTCGCCTCAGCTTGACTCGACTCTGCTTTTTGGTTTTCCACTGGGTAAAAGTTGTACCTGTACCTTCTTCCAGGTACTTTCTTTCGTACCACCTCAGGCGAGGTTCTGAGCGAGCTGAGGCGATACTAAAATGTGACGTGATAACACGGCAGACTGCTGATTGGTCAGAGAATCGTCACTATTCACTGCATCATCATTGCACGCGCCAGATGTAGTATCCTGAGTAATCCCACCATTTTAAATAGTTTGGCCAGAGATTGCGTGAGAGCTGTACATATTATCCATTACGAATACTATGGCAAACCGAAAGCATACGCTGTGAGAAACAGCCACATCTCGCGGATCAAACACAGCATACACTCGATTTCCTCCATTGTCTTATGTGTGTGTGGGTAGCGAGTGTTGGTAGGAGGACGCGGACCTGATTGAAACACGCTTCTCTTGCCCGGTAGATTATACAAGTAGAAAATTCTAACACGGCGCATGTAGTATGTCCGGACTCCATTCATACTACCCGGATTCATACTATATAGAACATACTTTTTTTACGGTCGCTTTTTGTGACCGTAGCGGTCTGCCAGAGGGGGGAATTCTGAATAGTCCGTTACCCGGGTTAAGAGGAGTCTGCCTCAATCTTTGCTGCCTGCCTCAGTGACCTGACTTTGAACAGGTCTTTAAGAGACGGCAGCTTACATCCTATTATCCGCTCTGCATAAGACACAACATAATTTTGCCACTGGGGTTTCATGCGCATTATAAAAGTAATGTTTTGCTGTAACAAACATTGTGAAAAGCATGCAAGATCAGTTTTGAATGGAACTAGGAACCAAATACAATAAAGACATTATTGCTTAAGTTGAGTTCCTGTAGGAGTATTTGGGTCACAGGTTGGACAGAGAACTTTCTTTTGGGTCAAAATATTGGAAGAAACCTAGCTTTTGACATGTCTTTTTTAAAGATAAGGACTGGACGCAAGACACAAAGATCTGCCTTTTCTAAGGGATCTAAACCATGTTGCCACAGCAACAGCACACAGCCGGAAACCCTTCAAGAATTACACTCAGTGTGTATCTAACGTGACAGTCTCATCAGTTCACTAGGCAACAGGAATGGTAGCATTTCCCATTACGGATTTGAAATCCACAAATCAATGCAAATATTTTCATTAACGATACAAAAGTCGCTGTCCAAGGTAAAGAAATATATTATTTATCTGAGCGTCTAGGCTACCCACAGCAGATGTCAAAGTGCCTTTACAACTGCTTTTCCTTTGTCTTTGGCAGGCCAACAATCTTTAGGGCGCAGACTGCCAAACAAAAGTATGACTACACCTGAATCTAGACCTGAATCTTGCCTGAATCTAGACCAAGTGTGTTAGGAGGCTGGTACCTGCAATACATTTCTGTAAGACCGTACCGCACACGTTAATTGGAGGAACACGTCGTCCACCTCCCTTCGGGCTCTGCTACAGCAACAGTATCTGGCTTCATCAGCATGCTAGCTAACACATTATCATCAGTGTTAAATCACCAGGCTTCACCTACCACACAATACGTGTTCTGCTGGGGAGGCCACCTCTGCGCACACACACACACACACACACACACACGCACACACACAGGCAGAAATACACTGACTTAACATCGACTGTGAACAATCACAGTTTTCACATAGAGCAGCATTCTGGGTGTGAAATGTGGTATAATGATTTATTTTTACGCTGTGACACATACCATATAGACTGGGAGAACAGGATCAGACCCAGAATGCACTGCATGGAGAGCGCTTTCTTGAATGCCAAGCTTTGCGTATATTTATTATTAGGTCATTGCCTTAAATGTTTGACTTTCCATACATGAAAGGTTTCATAAATATTACAAGAGAATGGTGTTTCTGTACTCAGGTACAAACACACACGTATTGCTACTATATTAAAAAAAATGTGAAAAGTATAATTTTTTTTCAAATCCATATAGATAAACAATACATAGCTTTGTTCAATAAATAAAAAGTGCATTACAAATTTTTTGGTTTCATTCAATTTCATTCTCATATGTCTGGTATTTTTCCATTCCATTTTGCATGCACTCATTTGCACACACACACACACACACACACACACACACACACACACACACACACACACACACACACACACACACACACACACACACACACACACGCGCGTGAGTACTGTGTCACATGAATTTACAACCCCATAGCTGCTGTAATCCCTGAATGCCATCACCCCGCCTCCCCTGAAAACACAAACACACACCCCAAGGTTGGTTGCACAATACCACTATGTGTGTGTGTGTGTGTGTGTGTGTGTGTCTTGACCAGACAATATCCTAGTGGAATTTTCCTTTCCTTATCCCTCCCCCTCCCACTTTCCGCATCACCCTCCGCCTCCTCTTCCCCCTCTCTATACCAATTTGGTTACAGAGGAGGGGCAAAACACTGATTGGACGGAGTCACGGTAGAAGGCGGAGTCTGTGGGAGCGCTTGTGTGTGCGCATGCATGTAGCTGGTGGTGTGTGTTGTGCACGAGGTACGCTGGCACAGTTTGCCCAGCTGGCATTGTTCCTATGAGGCGCTGGGCCTCCATGCCAGGCACATGTCTCAGCACACCAGATGAGAAAAGAAAAAGGAGGTAAAGAGAGGGGGAGGAGGTGGGACAGAAGAAGGAGAACGGAAGACGAGAGCCAAGATGATGAGACAAGGACAGAGAGTGAAAGTAGTGTGAGTATAAAGAGGAAGGTGAGGGGAGAAGAGACCAGAAAAGGTCAGGAGGAGAGGAAGGGGAGACCAGAGAAGGTAAGGAGGAGAGGAAGGGGAGACCAGAGAAGGTAAGGAGGAGAGGAAGGGGAGACCAGAGAAGGTAAGGAGGAGAGGAAGAGGAGACCAGAGAAGGTAAGGAGGAGAGGAAGAGGAGACCAGAGAAGAGACAGAAGAGAGTAGGCAGGAGGATGTAAGTCAGACAAGAGGAAGGTGAGGGGAGAAGAGAGGGAGTCAGGGGAGAGAGGAAGGGTAAAGGAGAGAGAAGTGCAGAGGGAGAAAAGGACAACAGGGACATGCCGCAGCAATGGAGAAGAGGAGACAACAAGAGGAGAGAAGAGAAAGGGGATGCTATATGACTAAAGGCTTATGTAACAAGGCTGTGTTAGCAGAACTGCCCTCTCTCATTCATCCTCCATGTACCCTCTCTCCTTCCCCCCTCTAACCCTCTCTCCCTCCCAGACGCACATGCTGGATTTCACCTGGTGCGACCTGGTTGCACTCGTACGGTCTCAGCATGGAAACCATAGACCATGTACTAGCCACAGATCAATAGGAACCAGGTACTAACCACAGATCAATAGGGACCAGGTACTAGCCACAGATCAATAGGAACCAGGTACTAACCACAGATCAATAGGGACCAGGTACTAGCCACAGATCAATAGGGACCAGGTACTAGCCACAGATCAATAGGGACCAGGTACTAGCCACAGATCAATAGGGACCAGGTACTAACCACACAGATCAATAGGGACCAGGTACTAACCACACAGATCAATAGGGACCAGGTACTAGCCACAGATCAATAGGAACCAGGTACTAGCCACAGATCAATAGGGCCCAGGTACTAACCACAGATCAATAGGAACCAGGTACTAGCCACAGATCAATAGGGACCAGGTACTAGCCACAGATCAATAGGGACCAGGTACTAGCCACAGATCAATAGGGACCAGGTACTAGCCACAGATCAATAGGAACCAGGTACTAGCCACAGATCAATAGGAACCAGGTACTAACCACAGATCAATAGGGACCAGGTACTAGCCACAGATCAATAGGAACCAGGTACTAACCACAGATCAATAGGGACCAGGTACTAGCCACAGATCAATAGGGCCCAGGTATAGCCACAAATCAATAGGAACCAGGTATAGCCACAGATCAATAGGAACCAGGTACTAGCCACAGATCAATAGGGACCAGGTACTAGCCACAGATCAATAGGGACCAGGTACTAGCCACAGATCAATAGGACCAGGTACTAGCCACAGATCAATAGGAACCAGGTACTAGCCACAGATCAATAGGAACCAGGTACTAACCACAGATCAATAGGGACCAGGTAAGCCACAGATCAATAGGGACCAGGTACTAGCCACAGATCAATAGGAACCAGGTACTAACCACAGATCAATAGGGACCAGGTACTAGCCACAGATCAATAGGGCCCAGGTACTAGCCACAAATCAATAGGAACCAGGTACTAGCCACAGATCAATAGGAACCAGGTACTAACCACAGATCAATAGGAACCAGGTACTAACCACAGATCAATAGGGACCAGGTACTAGCCACAGATCAATAGGGACCAGGTACTAGCCACAGATCAATAGGAACCAGGTACTAACCACAGATCAATAGGGACCAGGTACTAGCCACAGATCAATAGGAACCAGGTACTAACCACAGATCAATAGGGACCAGGTACTAGCCACAGATCAATAGGGCCCAGGTACTAGCCACAAATCAATAGGAACCAGGTACTAGCCACAGATCAATAGGAACCAGGTACTAACCACAGATCAATAGGAACCAGGTACTAACCACAGATCAATAGGGACCAGGTACTAACCACACAGATCAATAGGGACCAGGTACTAGCCACAGATCAATAGGGACCAGGTACTAGCCACAGATCAATAGGGACCAGGTACTAGCCACAGATCAATAGGGACATCATAGCACCAATAAGATTTCTCTGATATGGTGCAGAGAAAACAGTCATCTTTTTTACTGGCCAAATAGAAGTCTGTAGAGGATCTATATGATTAACAAAGTAATTGTGCTGCATGATTAAACCCTGATCGAAAGGTTCCATAAAGTTGGCATCGATTGGATTGACTTGGGTCTCCTACACACACACATAGTAACACAGGCGGCATTATAGAACGGCCCTGTTAGGTCATTTCAGTGATTCCAACCTAGCTAATTATAAAAGCAGACAGCTGAGTTACTGCAACAGGATCGTTTATACTGCGAGATACAGCCCACTGACGCCGTGCCAACTGAGGACACATGCAGCCACGTGCACCAATGTGTGAGCATGTCACGAAGCAGAAGCAGCCTCTTCAAACGTAAAACTCCCTCACTGACTGGAGGCTTAAATCTGGGCTGGACAGATGGAGGTGTGGAGGGGGAGGGGAAAGTGGCCTAGACATGGGAGGGCTGAAGGGATAAAAGTGAGAAGGAAGCTAGAGAGGGAAGAGGAAAGGTGAACAAAGAGACTGAGAGGGAAGAGAGTGAGGATGGAAATAGAATGGAGGTCGTTGTGGGTGAATACCAGAGTGACTTGCACTTAACTCGTCCTAGTTGCGTTTGCATGAAGAGCCATTAAAACACTTTGGGAAAAAAACATTTCAATGTTTGTTAAAATCGAAGCGTGTGATAAACGGAGCCTGCAGAAGGTGTATTCGAAGGACAAAAACGACAAAAATCATCAATAAACATTAACATTTTCAGATAGACAGAGTATTATTAACAAACCAGATTATTTCTGTAAAGCCTAATTGAGTTGCAATGCGGGCATACACTGTGTTTTATGCGAAAGGCAATACATATTTTGCTTATAGTTTGCATACAACTTAAAATGTGAAATTCATGTTATAGGATTACAATGTTTAAGTAAAAAACAAAAGCTGTGAAACTACCTGGTGAATAATTATTAGTTGAAAATAAACAAGGAATCTGTGTCCAAGTGTTCTGATGACTCAGCATTGCACACAACCACAGCTGGAGAAATCATTATACCTTAAAAAGAGTCTCCCAGAATGGGTTTCCACATATACATAAGTGTAGTTCTGACCACTGTATTCAGAAGTCTCCCAGAATGGGTTTCCACATATACATAACTGTATTTCTGACCACTGTATTCAGAAGTCAGTCCTTAAACTCATCTCCTGGGTAGTTCCTATTATTGAGTGTGTTGCCTTCAGAACAATTGAAGGAGAGAAAGCTCTTTGTTGTCATGGAAAAGGCACATTTAATCAATTGTTGGAAATATGATGAGAGGTCCGTCTGTTGAAGAGATCCTCAACCTTCCCTAGACTACAATCAACCAGACAATGTCCAGCAGGCACTAGGTTTATCTTATCTCGACTATTTCCTAGTCATTTGGTCAGGCACCGCTTAAAAATACCCCAGAGAGCTACCGCTGGTCCAAAGAAGAGCAACAAGTATTCCACTTCAATCTGGACTATCAACATAACTGCTTGATTATGTGAGAAATAACATGCTGTTCAAAGTGACACATTTGTCATCGTTAGCTGACATAGAATTATGGACTTGTAGTCAACTGTAAAAAAACATTAAAAGTATGGTACATGATGTAGTTAATATACTTTATTAAATAGACTAGAAGCCTCAGGTAAATAGCCTGTAGTGATTTCTGTGTAGAATGAAATAGGCCGCTGACTGAATATACAGCAGTACAGAACAGATTAATCAGATTAATCAATGAAGACAAGTGAGCCCGTTCCATTGGCAGCCATACATGCCCAAGCCTTTACCTCCACTGTGTTGCACAGTGCAGGTGGTTTGCTGTGGATTATGAGCAGACTATTTCTTCCTTCACCCTTTCCTCTTTCCAACACACTGAAGCAGGTAAACATTGTCTCATAAGAATTTGTTCAAAAGCTGCACAGGTTTTCTTATGTACTTTACCATGGCTGTTCTATTCTCTTAAGTCTTACAAGTGGTTTGTATCATGTGGTAAATCCTCTGAGGTTATGCTGTTGTAGTCTTCACTTCATGACAATCTTTGATAACCTTATGCCAACACCCTGGAAAGTTCTCTTGATCTGCTCAACAGTTGAACCTTTGTTTCTCATGACAATTCTGTCACAACCTGATCTGTCTCACCTGGCCTGTCATTGCCTCCACCCCTTTTCACCAGGTGATCCACATCTACTGATTATTCCCCGGGCTTTTTATGTCAGCATTTCCTGTAACCTGTTGCCAGATCGTTTGTCTTAGTACTCTCGTTTACAGCGTTACCCTGTTCCGTGTTATCTGTTCTGATTTCAGTTCCCAGTGTTTGACCGTTTCCATTTCCTGACCCCGAGCCCGCCTGACCCCTGTACTATCTGTTATAGAACCCTGCCTGACCCCTGTACTATCTGTTATAGAACCCTGCCTGACCCCTGTACTATCTGTTAGAGAACCCTGCCTGACCCCTGTACTATCTGTTATAGAACCCTGCCTATCCCCGACCACAAACCAGACTAGACCCGTGTATCGAACTTTGTCGGTCCCCGACCCACAAACCAGCCTAGTCCCGTGTATCGAACTCTGCCGGTCCCCGACCCACAAACCAGCCTAGTCCCGTGTATCGAACTCTGCCGGTCCCAGACCCACAAACCAGCCTTGTCCCGTGTATCGAACTCTGCCTGTCCTCGACCCACAAACCAGCCTAGTCCCGTGTATCGAACTTTGCCGGTCCCCGACCCACAAACCAGCCTAGTCCCGTGTATCGAACTCTGCCTGTCCCCGACCACAAACCAGCCTAGTCCCGTGTATCGAACTCTGCCGGTCCCTGACCCACAAACCAGCCTAGTCCCGTGTATCGAACTCTGCCGGTCCCCGAAGACAAACCAGCCTAGTCCCGTGTATCGAACTCTGCCGGTCCCTGACCCACAAACCAGCCTAGTCCCGTGTATCGAACTCTGCCGGTCCCATGACTACAGCAGTGGTCATCCATGCTCTTTGTGTGTCACTGTCCAATTACTTATAGACTGCATTGTTAAAACTGTTTTATTACATTGGTCAAAATTGTTTAGTAGCTGGTAAGTGCTTGCCAAATAATGAGCCAAAATGAACCTCCAATTCTATACTTATAACGGCACACTCTAAATATTTAAAAATAAACCGTTATTCATGTAATTTTGAGTAAATTAACAATAGAATAATTTCTAATTATCTTCCCGCCGCTGACCAAGAAACATAATTGGTTGGTTTTACGACCGTATGATAATATAATTTCATAAATATGTACATGCCAGCTAACAGTGACACACATTCATCTAACCCAACACAATTTTCTGTTCATCATGATGCAACTTACTTGAATATCTGTCATGTTACTTCGTGAAGTATTATGGTGAGTGTCATTAGGCGTTCCTGATGTTTTAAGTATTTAGTAAGTCACTACATACTTAGTTTAATTTAAAAACTGTTTTTCGCCGTTTACAGTTTGTTTTAATTCATCACTCATGTAGTAGAAATGTGAAAGCATTTTTGAAATTGGTGCCATCTAGGCAGAGAAAAATATTAAAATGTGTTTTTGGCTCATGTGGATGAAATACACCAAATCCCAGAATGCACTTGTTTCGCTGCTCTACGAGTCCACTCCCAAGCCACGCCTACCGGCTCGAGAGGGCAGGCAGAAGGGAAGGCTAGCTACTAGCTTATTGACTGGAAAACAGAAGACACCGGTTAACATGAGTCTCCGTGACGAGTGTCTTGATAAAGTAATTTAAATACTAGCCTTGCGTTGTACCGGGATGTACATCTAACACAAGGAAAGGACATGTAGTTAGTTCCATCGTTTTCCCGTTGAACATTTAGAGCGGTGCAAACAGTGGCTGCGGGCTAGTATCAACCACCCCAAGTTCCGAGAATATTTGTAATTAATAAAAGTATATACATTTCTTCATATTTCCCTGTACTCTTTTGTAAATCAAAGTAATACATTATAAACTTTGAACTTTTATTGTTTTTAAACATAATATAAACAATTTCACACTCATAGCTCTTCCAGAGCTTCAGCAGTTTCTTGATAGCCACAGTATTGTCCTTCACTAGCTGGAAATCTCTGTCTGATGTCCTGAACAACACAGGCAGGCAAAACAAGACGATATAGCCTTTCCCCAGTCTCTCTCCTTGCAGGACCCATTCCACGAAATGACGGTAGGCTGTTAGGCGATATTGTCTGAAAACAATAAGCACAACGTTAGCAACGCAAGCTATTTGCACCTACAATAGGCTAGCTAGCATATATGTAAATGGTAAATTTTTTCCTGACCTAAAATCAAGATATGCCTCTTATCAGATGGAGTTGAGGGGTGGGAGGGGGGTCATTGGAGAATACTACCATTTGTCTACTGATACAAAGCTAAATGCAAAATCGGTGAAGTGGCTCTTTAACTCTACTTTTCTGTTCTGTACTCAACTCTTTTCTTCTCTTCTATTCTGTATTCTACTCATCATTTCTGTAATCTAATCTTCTGTTCTGTACTCTACTCTATCGCTTCGTACTTTTCCTGTCCATTTATGTTCTGTATCTTTGATGCTTTGTTTGGAACTTCATTAAAAGTAACCACTATCTTTAATTACCAGTATCTTAAAAGCATCCTAATAGTATCCTAAATATGGTTGTGTTTTTTTCATGAATTTGACTGATCTCATTTCATGCCTATTCTTAGCCTAGCAG
Source organism: Dallia pectoralis (assembly GCA_029465975.1). Classification (NCBI taxonomy): domain Eukaryota; kingdom Metazoa; phylum Chordata; class Actinopteri; order Esociformes; family Umbridae; genus Dallia; species Dallia pectoralis. The sequence goes on along the minus strand of CM055735.1, from coordinate 4,283,925 downwards.
CGAAGGCAAGGCAGCAGTGCAGTAACTGTAACATGAACCTCCTCATTAATTCCACCACTCACTTAGCAAAACCAATTCACTAACTAGCAACCAAAAGTTTAACATCAGTATTGATGACATTGGAAACACCCCCATGTGTATTGCCAAGCATCCTGGGATGAAATGCATAATACACATAGCAATACACATTAAGTCAATTATATTGTGATGAGTTATACAGTTACTATTGGACAGTGCAGGGTGGTTTAATCTAGGATTTAAGACAGGTGAGCAAATACATTGGCAGAAGAACCCACAGGTAGTAACCTTGTCAAAACCTGGCATAGAGTTTCAACAGTCTCTGTAAGAATGACATAGAGAGGCCTTCTGAAACCGTAACCTCAAATGAAGAACATTTATATACAGCCAAACATGAAGGACGGGAGAAGAGACAGCGTTTGGGTCAATCAAAACATTACCAAAGAGCTCAGAAATTAAACATTAAGCTATGATGGTAAAAAAAGAAACAGATTTAGTGCTTCTGGCTTGTCTTAATAGTTAACCATCTGTCTTGTACAAGTGTGTGTGCGCACATTTGCGTGCCTGTGTGTTGACAAATGGGGGAGGGGTGTAGAAAGGTCTAAAAGAAGAGGAGAGATGGAAATAAAGTGAGTGGAGGTGGAGGATGGAGGCGGGGGAGGAGGGGAGATTATGTGGGATATGGGGAGGGGATGGGGCAGGGGAAGAGGAGGGGGCATGAGGGGGAGATGAGGGGAAGGGGAGATATTGGGGGAAGGGTGAGGAGGAGGCAGGAGGAGTTAGAGGAAAGGGGGAAGGGATGGGGAGAGGAGGGGGAAGGGATAGGAGGGGGCGGGATGGGGAGAGGAGGGGGAAGGGATAGGAGGGGCGGGATGGGGAGAGGAGGGGGAAGGGATAGGAGGGGGCGGGATGAGGAGAGGAGGGGGAAGGAATGGGAGGGGGCGGGATGAGGAGAGGAGGGGGGGGAAGGGATAGGAGGGGGCGGGATGGGGAGAGGAGGGGGGGAAGGGAAAAAGCTGAACGAGGAGAGGGGGCGGGGCAAAGGGTTGAACTGGGGGTAGAGACAGGATGAGTGTGTTGTGTGAATGAGCTCATTCATCAATAATGACGAGCCAGTGTGCATATGAACATCCTTCATTCTTACAGAGTTCTGTGCTTTCACACTGGTTTATAGTCTATCATCAATAACAGAATGAGAGGGAGAGGACCAGATAGAAAGAGGAAAAGAGAGACAGTGAGACACTGACAAAGAAATTGAGATTGACAGACAAACCCAAGCATTTGTCTTGGCTGCATGTTAGTGACATCATGAGGATATATCGCAATGGGCTTTTTAGAAACAACTTCACAGCTACAGGTTCTCTGGTTGAACCGGAGGCCAAAGCCTTGGCCTGTTTTCACACAGGGATGAGCCCCACAGTCCAATGGAAACAAAACGTTAGCAGAACGTAGGGCAGATTGTCAGTCCCGAAACAGAAACCAGCACCTCTCACACAGCAGCCAGCGATCATCTCAACTGTCCACCTCGTCGTTATGTAACCTTGACACCATGGCCCCGCACTGTGATTGGTCGCTGCTCCCTGGCCCTGTGAGCTCATTGGCAGCCTGATGAATCACAGACACGCCCGCACATCTATCTATTCAAGCTCGCCCAAACACATCGACACAGAGCTCAATACCAGATCAATCTCAATACCGAGAACACGACAACTCATCAAGGAACTCAAGGCCAAAGCAGACGTCACTCAAAGTACGCAACCCAGCTAGAGTCACAATTGGCTCCCTATTCTCTAGTAGTGCACTACATCAGCCTACATGGCTACTGGTATAAGTGGAACACTACATTGGCCATAGGGCGCAGTTTGGAAGTGTTCATGGTGTGTAGGAAAGCTGCAGGCATCAAAATCTGCAGTGAGCTGTGAATAGCTATAAATACTCCCTCCATGTGATTTTGTACTGACAAGCATCACCTCCGTGGTCGAAACCTGGGTTCTTCTACTATGACACGGCTTCATGTTATGATGATGTTTTAACCAAATAAAAATAGGAAATCCCATTCAGGCTGTCTACAGCAAACATACAACGTTCTTTAGAAGGTTAAAAATACTAAATGAATATGTGTCTGCTGTGACGAGCCGTAGAGTACGCATGTTGCAGCTTCTGCTGCTGGTGATGCAGCTTGCTCTGCCCTCTGTTGGTGAGAGCTTGGAACTGTGCCCCCTCTTTCATGTTTGGATATCCCTGTGATTAAAATTTTATGAAAAAGTCCTATGGGAGTAAGTAGCAACTGTGTGCGTGCACTCACTCACTCACACACCATACACACAACACACGCCCACACACACACCACACACACCTGCAGCCTTTATCTCCCCGTCAACAAAACAGACGTTCTGTTTCCTCTTAAAAACCTATATTATAGCTACAGTCATGAGATTTTGTTTTTTGAGGTAAAGACAGCTGGATAAACCTCAAATAAAAAATCATATTTTTTAATATCCAATAGGCATGCATCATCGTTTAAATGACCATAGACAAGACGGAAAAATCTAAAATTGTGTCCAATCTATACTAAGAGATCTGTGGCTACATTGTACTGCTGGTATTCAGATACTCAGTGTTTTATGATGTCCTTTCATAAGCATTAAAGGCTTCTTTTTTGGCTACATTGCTTCTGGTTTCTAAAATGAAAGTTGTGGAAAAACCCATGTGAGCGATTCATGTGAAAATAAGATCTGGCATACTAAGCAACTCTATAGCATTTCACTTTACTTCCTGTTCATTTCTCTACAGAGTGAGTGAGATAGAGGGTAAAAAAGTGGAAGGCTGTTAGACTGAATGTACACGGAAGGAGGAAGCTAAGAATTTGGACTCATTGAGAGGCGTTGTGTGGAGACAGAGATTTACATCTCGAAAAACAGAATGAACAAATCAAAATAAGTACAATGGAGTGAAAATATAGTTGGTAACCAGAAAACCTTCAAACTAAAGAATAACGAAACGACAGGAAGTCAGGAAAAGACAAGCAAACTTTGCTCCAAACACCAGTGCTAGCGATGAGAAAATACAACCTTCTGATACTTGCCCTGCTACAAACAGGTGGGTTAGCTTTTTGTCATGGAAGAGTTATTTCTAAGAAACATGGTTGTAAAAATAAATACTGCTCTTGTTTAATGGCATGTATTGAGGCCTACACATTTTTTGAACCTGGGTGAAAAAGCATGTTCATAATTCATTTTTGAGAAAATGTAAATTATGATGCGTTAGTATTAGTATGGTTATTCAGTACTACCTAGTTTAACAGTTTATGGTATAGTAATGCATATGCAGAAGAAGGGCCAGAAGCTGTTTCTAAATGTGTCTTTTTAGCCATTTTGATGTAAATTTGCATATTTATTTCAAATCTTTGTCTTGCTTAATCTTGCTTAATCTATTCAATGGATTACCTGAAATACAGAACAGACAATATTTCCTTTGAATTATGATATTTGTCTAGGTCTTTAGTCACGGCAAATTTTGTAAAAACATCCCTCTTCTACCATCATGCTGGACTGTTGATAAGGGTCAATAATGTGAAATACAGCGTCTGTTTTTTCCCCAGACAATACCAGCTTCCTTATTTACTCACCTACCAATTTAATATGTACCATGGTGTGTTGACTTGTGCATCCAGGTATGTTTTGACAAATGTGAGTTGATTTTGAGGGTCAATTTATGAGAATTCAAACAATGTTACAATTTTACTCCATTTTCAAACCCAACCTAATAATAATTAAAGCCATAAAAACTATAAAGAGCAGTTCAACAACCCATCAATAAATGCACAAATAAATGAAATAAAGATCACCTAGGTTACCATTATTCAATATACGGTTTTGTTAAAGATCTGACAAGTAGCAATTTGATCAAAATATTCGATCAGAACATTTTAGAAAAGGGCCAAATATTTGTTCACAGTAAAATACTTCCATTTCCTAGTTGCATACAGTAACAGAACTTACTCTAGTTTATTAGTAATGTAATAGACCTACAATGTTAAACAGTCCAAAAATATCTTTTAAATAAACTCTTATACTATTTGATAATATTTGATTGTCATCTCAATTAGATAAAAGCCATGTAAAAGCTTATGTCCTCCCCGGGAATCATCACCTTAACGTGGTGGAGAGGTTTGTGTGCCCCTATGAACCTGAGGGCTGGGTTGTCTGGAGCTTCATGCTCCTGGTAGGGTTTCCCAAGGCAAAGTGGTCTCAGGCGAGGGGCCAGACTAAGAATGGTTCACCAAGACCCCATGAAAAATCGAGGGAAAAGGATCGAGACCCTGCCTGGAGGAAGCCCAGGGCCCCCGTCTGGAGCCAGGCCCAGACGGCGGGCTCGAAAGCGAGCGTCTGGTGGCCGGGTTTGCCACGGAGCCCGGCCGGGCACAGCCCGAACGAGATACGTGGCATCTCTCTCCTCTCCATCCTGTGGGCCCACCACTCACAGGAACAACCGCAGGGGTCGGGTGCGCTGTCATATGGGTGACAGTGAAGGTGGGGGTCTCGACGGATCAGACCCGGGCGGCAGAAGCTTGCTTTGGGGACGTGGAACGTCACCTCACTGGGGGAAGGAGCCAGAACTTGTGCGTGAGGTGGAGCGATACCAGTTGGATCTGGTGGGACTTACCTCTACGCACAACCGTGGCTCTGGAACCTTACCCCTGGATAGGGGTTGGACTCTGTTCTTCTCTGGAGTTGCCCAGGGTGAGAGGCGGCGGGCTGGTGTGGGGATACTCACGAGCCCACGTCTGAGCACGGCGGTGTTGGAGTTTACCCCGGTGGATGAGAGGTTTGCCTCCCTACGCCTAAGGGTGGTGGGGGAAAACTCTGACTGTTGTTTGTGCTTATGCACCAAACAGCAGTTCGGAGTATTCAGCCTTCTTGGAGACCCTGAAGGGAGTCCTATATAGGGCTCCAGTAGGGGACTCCATCATTCTGCTGGGAGACTTCAACGCACATGTGGGCAACGATGGAGACACCTGGAGAGGCGTGATTGGGAGGAACGGCCTCCCTGATCTAAACCCGAGCGGTCGTTTGTTATTGGACTTCTGTGCTAGTCATGGATTGTCTATAACAAACACCATGTTCGAACATAAGGAGGCGCATAAGTGTACATGGTACCAGAGCACCCTAGGCCGAAGGTCAATGATCGATTTTGTGATCGTATCGGCTGATCTAAGGCCGCATGTTTTGGACACTCGGGTGAAGAGAGGGGCAGAGCTGTCAACTGATCACCATCTGGTAGTGAGTTGGATCAGAGGGTGGGGAAAGACTTTGGACAGACCAGGTAAGCCCAAACGGGTGGTGCGGGTGAACTGGGAACGTCTGGAGGAGGCCCCTGTCCGAAAGATCTTCAACTCACACCTCCGGCGGAGCTTTTCAGGCATCCCTGTGGAGGTTGGGGGCATTGAACCTGAGTGGGCAATGTTCAAAGCTTCTATTGCTGAAGCTGCGGCGGTGAGCTGTGGTCTCAAGGTCCTAGGTGCCTCAAGGGGTGGTAACCCTAGAACACCGTGGTGGACCACGGTGGTCAGGGAAGCTGTCCGACTGAAGAAGGAGGCCTTCAGGGATATGCTAGCCCTGGGGACTCCGGAGGCAGTTGCAGGGTACCGACAGGCCCGAAGGGCTGCAGCCGCTGCCGTGTCAGAGGCAAAGCAGCGGGTGTGGGAGAAGTTTGGAGAAGCTATGGAGAAGGACTTTCGGTCGGCACCAAAATGCTTCTGGAAAACCGTTCGGCACCTCAGAAGGGGAAAACGGGAACCATCCAAGCTGTGTACAGTAAGGATGGGACACTGTTGACCTCAACTGATGATGTGATCGGGCGCTGGAAAGAGCATTTTGAGGAGCTCCTGAATCCGACCTACACGCCCTCTAGTACAGAGGCAGAGCTGGAGGCTGATGGAGGGTCATCGTCAGTTTCCCTGGGGGAAGTCGCTGAGGTAGTCAAACAACTCCACAGTGGCAAAGCCCCAGGGACTGATGAGATTCGTCCAGAAATGCTAAAAGCTTTGGGTGGGGAAGGGCTGTCTTGGTTGACACGCCTCTTCAACATTGCATGGAAGTCTGGGACAGTGCCAGAGGAGTGGCAGACCGGGGTGGTGGTTCCCTCTTTAAAAAGGGGGACCAGAGAGTGTGTGCCAATTACAGAGGTATCACACTCCTCAGCCTCCCTGGTAAAGTGTACTCCAAAGTGCTGGAAAGGAGGGTTCGGCCAATAGTCGAACCTCAGATTGAAGAGGAACAATGCGGTTTTCGTCCTGGCCGGGGAACCACGGACCAGCTCTTTACTCTCGCAAGGATCCTGGAGGGGGCCTGGGAGTATGCCCATCCAGTCTACATGTGTTTTGTGGATCTGGAGAAGGCGTATGACCGGGTACCCCGGGATCTTTTGTGGGAGGTGCTGCGGGAGTATGGGGTGAGGGGGTCTCTTCTCAGGGCCATCCAATCTCTGTACGCTCAAAGCATGAGCTGTGTCCGTGTCCTCGGCAGTAAGTCGGATTCGTTCCCGGTGGGGGTTGGCCTCCGCCAGGGCTGCGCTTTGTCACCAATCCTGTTTGTAATATTCATGGACAGGATATCAAGGCGTAGTCATGGGGGGAGGGGTTCCCGTTCGGTGGGCTGATGGTCACATCACTGCTTTTTGCGGATGATGTGGTCCTGATGGCCTCATCGGTCGGTGACCTTCAGCACTCACTGGATCGGTTCGCAGCCGAGTGTGAAGCGGCTGGGATGAGGGTTAGCACCTCTAAATCTGAGGCCATGACTCTCAGCAGGAAACCGGTGGAGTGCCTACTCCGGGTAGGGAATGAGTCCTTACTCCAAGTGAAGGAGTTCAAGTACCTCGGGGTCCTGTTCGCGAGTGAGGGAACAATGGAGCGGGAGTTTGGTCGGAGGATCGGAGCAGCGGGGGCGGTGTTGCATTCGCTTCACCGCACCGTTGTGACGAAAAGAGAGCTGAGCCGAAAGGCAAAGCTCTCGATCTACCGGTCAATCTTTGTTCCTACCCTCACCTATGGTCATGAAAGCTGGGTCATGACCGAAAGAACGAGATCGCGGGTACAAGCGGCCGAAATGGGTTTTCTCAGAAAGGTGGCTGGCCTCTCCCTTAGGGATAGGGTGAGAAGCTCAGTCATCCGAGAGGAACTCGGAGTAGAGCCGCTGCTCCTTTGCATAGAAAGGAGCCAGTTGAGGTGGTTCGGGCATCTTGTAAGAATGCCACCTGGGCGCCTCCCTAGAGAGGTGTTCCAGGCACGTCCAGCTGGGAGGAGACCTCGGGGAAGACCCAGGACTAGGTGGAGAGATTATATCTCCACACTGGCCTGGGAACGCCTCGGGATTCCCCAGTCAGAGCTGGCTAATGTTGCCCGGGAAAGGGAAGTTTGGGGTCCCCTGCTAGAGCTGCTACCCCCGCGACCCGACCCCGGATAAGCGGTTGAAGATGAGATGAGATGAGAGATGAGATGAAGCTTATGTATATTATTTATTTACATATTTTTTAACTCTTTCGAATAAAAGCTGGTGCATTCCAAGAGATTTTGGAATGTCATTAAACAGTTACAATTTACAGTGAAGCAAAAAATGTGTGTTGCACTCTCCTTTACATGTTTTCTAACCTATTAGTTAGTACCTACATTTATGAGATGATTGTACTTTAATGTCTTCATATTTATAATTAATGTTTCCGATTTCCTGTGATTGCAGTTTGACATTTGGCTTGGAAAATTTAGCAGATATTTTTGGTTTTCTAAAAATAACCCTGAAAGTTATTAGCCTACTCTTTTTGTGTGTTTATTGTCAAGGAGGACAGATGAAGCCTAATTAATTTCATCATTGCAAAGACATGCTGCTGTAATGGAACGGCATACATTGAGCTTAAAAGTGAGAAAAGGGCGAGTTGTGTAAAAAAGTGTATATGATTGATTTTCTTGACCTATTCGCTTTGTAGGGGGCAAGGTTTCACATATCTCAATAATTACAGTTGTGGAAGTTTATTGAAATGCACATGTTTTATAATGACGTGTATGTTGCTTCTGTCAAAATGTTGTTTCTTCAAAATTAGCTAGAGTGTAATTTTCACCGGCGGTTGAACAAGCTGCAAAACGAAGGACTGATATTCAGTTTAAGAGCTGGATACAAGAATCCAGGAGGAGGAAAATTAATGGAGGGTTGTGTAATGATTCACTCTAGCCCTGCCTAGGAGGTAAGAATTAAAAACACAAAAAGAAAAAGTTTATATATTTGTTATTACAGGTTTTTTTATCCGCTTTGGTACTATTTTCACAAGTAAGGTGTACATTTTCAAAACTCTTAGTACAAAGATCCAAACGGATCGCACTTGTAACGCAGCTAGTCATTCTTTCAAAACCTGATTGAATGCTTTCAGTCCACATAATCATTGTTTAATCACCGAAACACAACAGTATGATCTTCTTTCAGTTTAATACTTTTAACAATCAGTTCATCCAACAGGAAACAATCCAAGATACATGTTTCAAATCAGCCTTAGAAGTGCTGAAATTACAGTTTTTTTTATTCGCTTTGGTACTCTTTTCACAAGTATGTGGTAAAACCTCACAACTGTTAATACAAAACTCAAAAAGTCAGTTTTTTCAAACATGTAATCACATGTTCAATTGACTAAGTAAGACAAAATGTACAAAGACTTGCAACTCGACTTGGACTTGAACATCAATGACTCGTGACTTCACTTGGACTTGCGCCTTTTGACTCGAGAAGACTTGCTACTTCCCATGAAAACTGGGGAAGAAAATGTTCACACGGCCGCGCCGCTCTCAGTTTATCTGCATTGTGAAAAAAAAATGCATGCAGAGAGCACGCGCGCTGCCTGCACGACATCCAATCACTGTAGTCCCACGTTGTTTTGATTGGACATCCAATCACTGTAGTCCCACGTTGTTTTGATTGGACATCCAATCACTGTAGTCCCACGGTGTTTTGATTCGACATCCAATCACTGTAGTCCCACGTTGTTTTGATTAGACAGCATCCAAGCAGGCACATGGCAAGACAACCAATGAAGCACAAGCAACAACGCGCCAGTTGGCAAAATGATAACGAATATAGTTTCGTTTGGCTATAAAAATTACGAGGTAGTCGACAAAAAAAGAGTTGCAATTTGCAAAACATGCGGGTCGAAGATTACAGACGGAGCTGCGCACGGGCACGCTCACGCGCACACACGTCTCTATGGAGTCATTCCAATTATATTATCAGGTTGGTCAATTTTTTCAGAAGTGATCATTTTGAGGAGTGAGGATTTTATTAATGACATGTTTAAAAAAGTTCAGGCTAAAAGGACCCATGTCTATTTGAAAGTTAAACTGTTTTGCAATATGAGGTTAGGGCTGGACAATAATTCAATATCAATATATATCGCGGTAAAAAAAATCAATAACGGTGATATGATTTCTAAACACATTTTCGATATTTAAATATTTTTGCTGATCTCCAACACGGCAAGTTTAAGCTACAAAATGAGCGCCCATGACCGCAATTCAAACGTGACTGAACGAGCTTCCATAAGTGAGGAGAAAGCAGACAGTTGATATGAGAGGAAAGACTAATTCAGTGGTAGGGAAGTGGTTCAGCTTTCTGAGAACTGATAAACTTTAGGTTTCAGCGTGATGCTAAATGTGCCGGAGAATGAGAGGCTCAAAAGCGCATAAAGCCAACATAGGAGCTTGGATCTTCCGCGTTGACTGGCCCATGACGTCATGATGGACATGCGCTTTTGAGCACTCTCATTCTCCGAGCATGTTGCGACATGCGCGTTCATGAGCTTCTCTCTCGTGTCTCTTAAATCCACGGTCACGTAGCGAACTCATGAACTCACCTCTTCATTGTCTAACATGTTCACTAACTTTAAACGATATGTTTACAAGTTTTGTTGCAGGAAGTTTTGTGTAAAGAATAATATAATCAGCCTATGTTATTGTTTAAAGTTAAATATATTAATAAGGTCAGTCTCAGAGTCAAATTGGTTATTTGACTTTTCTTGTTTGTATAAAGGTTAAAATCAAATAAAAGGTGAACTTTAATTTATTTGTACCGTTTTATTTCTAAAATATTATTTAGTTTTATAGGAGGAGGCTCAAAAGACATGGCAAATGTATTTTTCAGAAGATTGTATACAGACATCCGTTGTGGGTGTTCATGGCATTTTTTCTGAGGCTTTTATATTGTTCATATCGATATCGGAATTATGTCGTATCGACCGAAATTAAGAAATATATCGTGATATAAAATCTTCCAGCCCTAAGGTCAATACAATACAGGACTGAAGTTGCTGTGCATTGTTCTAGTGCAATATGCTGTTGAAATACAAGCATTTTTTGTGAAATTAAATGTTCTGTTTTTTACTGTATTAATGTCATTGTATAAAAAGAGGTTTAAATAAATACAAATCTTACAGACATACATGATTTGTATAAATTCTGTGGTAAGATGACTTGAAATGACTCGAAACTAAAATGGTAGGACTTTGGACTCGACTTGAGACTTGTTGGCTTTGACTTGTGACTCGACTCGGGACTTGCCTCATCTTTGACTCGACTTGACTCGGGACTTGAGGGCAAAGACTTGAGACTTACTTGTGACTTGCATAACACTGACTTTGTCCCACCTCTGGTGAGTACTTACTGACAGTGGTGAGTACTTACTGACAGTTTTGAGTACTTACTGACAGCGGTGAGTACTTACTGACAGCGGTGAGTACTTACTGACAGCGGTGAGTACTTACTGACAGTGGTGAGTACTTACTGACAGTTTTGAGTACTTACTGACAGCGGTGAGTACTTACTGACAGTGGTCACTACTTACTGACAGCGTTGAGTACTTACCGACAGTGGTGAGTGCTTACTGACAGTGGTGAGTACTTACTGGCAGTAATGAGTACTTACTGACTGTGGTCCGAAGTGGGGCAAACCACAAACCGTCATCTCGGTGTTGGGCACTCAGGGCCCATTGATGACTGAGGGCAACAGAGGCTCTTCGTCTGCCCAGAACCGACAGAAGGTCTATTCTGGCACAAGTCACAGAACATGTAAATGATTGTTAGCGGAGGAATTTGCCCAAACGCACAGTGGATGGCACCCTGCTGCATATGGGGCTGTGTAGTTACAGACAGGTCACAGTGCCCATGGTGGTCGTAATCGTTTGGCTTATCAGTGGATATAGTGTGAAGTAGTATGTGTGCATCTTTTGTATGACATTCGGTCTTGTCAGGCTGAATAGCAGATATCATCTCAGTTCTGGGTATTAAGCAAGAGTTTTCTGGTCACTTATCTGAGTAAGCTAGACACGCACCAATGTTCAATCACTGTTCAACAATCATGAGAATTTTCTCATCTTTAAACAAAGGTCAGTTGCACAATATCAAATGCTTGCATGCTAAAATCTAATTTTCTTCTGCTGAATGTGAATGTGTTTTTCTGAAGATTATGTAGTCTGATTACATTAATTTGATGTAATCTGATATTTGCTAGTAGACTACAGTCACACGTCTGAATGCGTTTTATATTTAATTATTGTATGATTGTGCGAAAGGACTGTGTCAGTCTAATATCAGTATACGTGAGTGTCTTTTTTCCTAGTGCTCACACAACCATGACTCTTTTTCACGCAGGCATAGTTGACTGTGAGATCTCCGTCTCTTGTGTCCGAGATGGCGAGCGCCTGTCAATCACCTGTCACATGGTGGGGAAGAACAACACTGTTAGTCAGATCAACTGGGAGATGGTGAAAAGTTTGAACTACACCACCACCAGAGTGAAACTGGGTACCTTCCATCCTGAACATGGTACTCACATGTTTTTTAACGTTATTTTAACTTTTTATATGGAAATCAGATTGAGGATACTTACAGACAATGGGCAAAGGGCCGATGTTGGAGATTGAACTTGTGGAGATATGTATAACGTGATATGTTGTTTCATGATGGGATCTTTAACACACGATCAAGGCACTAAAGACAGTAAGAAAATAACAACAGTAGTAATAATAACAACAAAAATACATATTTAGGTATCTACGTGGTGACAGACTACAACGACACCGTGAAGATCCAGGGCGATGTACCAGAGCGCAGATCCACCGTGCACCTGGCGAGTGGCGCTGTGTATAAGGAGAGCCACATCTGCTGTATATTTATGACCTTTCCTGCAGGAGCGCTGGAGAAGTGTGCAGACACAGAGGCGTGGGGTAAGTGGAAGCGGAGTGTTAGCTAAAACACCTTCTGGTTTCTAGGAAACCCAACCTAAATGTAATCATGCCACAAAAGAAAGACTAAAAGTGCATAGTGAACATTGAGTCTGTGAAAGCAGAAGGCCCAAACAATAATCTGAATAAATGGATTGTGTTATAGACGACAGTTTGTGTAGTTTGTGAAGCAACATACTATGTTTTATACATACATGTTTTGATCTATTAAACCTACAAGTTGAGGTAATAAACCTACTATTAATGTCCCTCAGTCATGTGGGCTAATAAGATACGTGTCACCGGGGCAAATACACACAGTGAGACAAATAAATATGGGGTTCTTGGATTTATTAATTCGAGTAGGTGAAACTAGTTTTAAACAAAAATAAAATTACAAATGGTACATTTACAACTGGTATAAATAAAACCTATCTATAAACAAAAACCGTTCCGGTACTTATCACACTTTTCAGTAACCATAAAACTTTTCTATGTACATAACAAACGGTAGTGGCACTCCTGCACAAAAAGGATCATAACCATTTGTTATGTTAGTGAAACCACCGTGACAATAAATCACAATTTCTCTTAACATGAGAAACATTAACATCCTCTTACCCACGTTACTTTCACCGGAGCAACTCCTCACACGTGGACCACAGACTTCCCCGTATCCTTAACCATCTTTGGTTATCTTTCATAAATCTCGCACCATTTACATCAAACTTGTGTATAACTATTTACATCTAACGACCATGAGTCTTGTTATCAACATTTAACACTTGAATGCTATTCTTAATTTAACATTCGCGTTGTTAATAATCCTACTCCATCAACTAACGTGTCTCCTGATAAGGCTACTTTTCTCCTGTCTCTTTCTTCCTGCCGTGCTGACGTCACTACGCACCTAAATCACGCACTGACAGGACAGATACTACTCCCGTTGTACCAACCTAAAACAATTTCTATTGGTCGTAACCACCACCTGGTTACATACGTGTGAAAGTACATGGATGTGTTCTCAAGTTGAGGGGGGTTCAAACTAATACCTTAGTTACCAGCTGAACGAGTTCATTTGGATCTTAATTAGGAACTTTCCTAACATGGAGAGCCCAGCCAAGTACTGAGATGAGCTGGGGATAATCTGTAACTTTGCACTTTTTACACCTGTTATAAAGTCTAAATGTTTATCTGTTGATATCAAACAAATGTTAATTCAACTAGCGTAGAATTCACCGTACAAATGTTAATTACATTTAGTTTTCTGCATAATGTGTGTGGTATATTTGAGCACTTAGGCATTAAGGGATGTGGAATATGGCCAACAAACCACAGCTAAGAGCAGTTCTTAGGCACAACACATCTTAACCAAGTGCCTGGACACAGCGCTTAGCAGTGGTATATTGACGATATACCACAGGTCCTATTGTTGGCTTAATGCTATTAGAAACCAGTAAACAACCCAATTAGAGCAGTAAAATGTGATTTGTCGAATGTCATCCCTGTGGTATACGGTCTCATATACCACGTCTATCACGGCTATAAATGCCCCATCAGAGAAGGGAATACCCTGGACCACTGTTACACTACTGTCAGTAAAGCCTACCACGCTGTCCCTCGGGCTGCACTGGGTCTCTCCGACCATACCATGGTCCATTTGATTCCTGCTTACAGGCAGAAACTAAAACTCTGCAAACCTGCGGTGAGGACATCAAAACAGTGGACCAGTGATGCGGTGGGGGATCTACAGTCATGCCTTGACACTAGACTGGGACATGTTCAGGTCTGCTACTGTCACGGTCTGTGTATGGTGTAGCGTAATAAGCCATGTGCAGAGCCAGTAATCCGTCCGGTATGTTTAATTATATACAAAGAACGTAAAACAAAACGTAGAACGGCGACAAACACGACTGGTGAAAAGGATAAATGAAAGTGCGCGTATAGCGTCTTATAATACACATTCCCCTAACAACCCATCTTCAAACAAACACTCACCTACATATAACATTGTGACATACAACAATGAACAGCAAACAGTGACATCTAGGCAATCCCTTTATAACCCAGTGATTACAAAACCCCAACAGCTGTAACCAACATAAACCAGGAAGTGGGCACCCGAAACCAGACAGTGCAGTACCCTAACTCACCACTCGTGACAGTACCCCCCACTTAAGGCTAGCTCCCAGATAGCCAACAACAACCAACATCAACAACACACAAAAAAAAACAAGGGAGCAACAGGCAAGGACCCACTGTCACACCCAAAGGGTTAGTCCAAGACAGCAGGTCCAGCCCTTAAAGGTGGCCCAATCGCCATCTTGTGCGGCAAGGCTTCCGCCATCTTGTGCGGCAAGACGTCCGCCATCTTGGTGGACGTGGCGGCGGCCATCGTGGTGGACGTGGCGGCGGCCATCGTGGTGGCGTGGCGGCGGCCATCGGGCGTGGGCGTGGCGGCGGCCATCGACGTGGGCGTGGCGGCGGCCATCGACGTGGGCGTGGCGGCGGCCATCGACGTGGGCGTGGCGGCGGCCATCGACGTGGGCGTGGCGGCGGCCATCGACGTGGGCGTGGCGGCGGCCATTTTAGGCGGTGTAGTCTCCGCCATTTCATGCGGCGTAGTCTCTGCCATTTTAGTCTGGCAGGCAAGGACGCTCTGGGAGCTCTGGCAGGCGGTGACGCTCTGGGAGCTCTGGCAGGCGGTGACGCTCTGGGAGCTCTGGCGGAGGAAGGAGATGACACTCCGGAAGCTCTGGCAGGCAGGGACGCTCTGGGAGCTCTGGCGGAGGAAGGAGATGACACTCCGGGAGCTCTGGCAGGCAGGGACGCTCTGGGAGCTCTGGCGGAGGAAGGAGGAGCCCCTCAGGGCACTCACACTGGAGTGGGAGGAGCTGGTCCGGGCACTCACGTAGAGGGGGGAGGAGCCGCTCAGGACACTCATGCTTAAGTGGGAGGGGCTGGTCCGGCCACTCACGTAGAGGGGGGAGGAGCCGCTCTGGACACTCAAGCAACGGTGGGAGGGGTTGGTCCGGGCACTCACGTAGAGGGGGGAGGAGCCGCTCAGGACACTCATGCTTAAGTGGGAGGGGCTGGTCCGGGCACTCACGTAGAGGGGGGAGGAGCCGCTCTGGACACTCACGCTTCAGTGGGAGGGGCTGGTCCGGGCACTCACGTAGAGGGGGGAGGAGCCGCTCTGGACACTCAAGCAACGGTGGGAGGGGCTGGTCCGGGCACTCACGCAGAGGAGGGAGGAGCCGCTCAGGACACTTAAGCAAAGGTGGGAGGGGCTCATCTAGGCACTCACGCAGAGGAGGGAAGAGCCGCTCAGTACACTCAAGCAAAGGTGGGAGGGGCTCATCCTGGAACTCCTGCTGTGGTGGAAGGAACCGCTCAGGGCACTCTTGCTGGAGTGGGAGAGGCTGGTCCTGCAGGGTGAACCACACCCCCCACCATCTCCTAATCACGCTTGGCGGCTGGCACTCCAGGCCCTTAGGTGGTCTCTGGGCCCTGGAGGTTGGTGGTCGGAAAGGGTCATAGCCCTGTTGGAGCTGGGGTTTTGGCTTCAGCTCCAGAGCTCTTGCTGGCTCTGGCTGCAGCCCCGGAGCAGTGGGTGGTTGCTGTGGCAGCACCAGGGTCGTGGGTGTTCTCTCCGCGGACCTCCTTGAACACCCCGTTAGCTCCCCCCCAAAAATCACTTTGGGGCGCCTCCGGGATGTCCTCTTGCCTTCATAGAAGGCCCGCGGACCCATTTTCACAGACCCTGACTGCTGCATTGATGGTTCGTACTCAGCATACGGCCGGAGACGTAGCCACCGCTCCTGTGGTGTCTCCGGCCGATTCCATTCCCACTGCTCCGTGGGGCGACGGTGAGTTTCATCCGACGGGGCGCTATAGCTTGCCCCCCCGTGGAATCCACTCACCGTCTGGCTCCGCTGGCTTAGGTGGCTGTTCATTCTGTCACGGTCTGTGTATGGTGTAGCGTAATAAGCCATGTGCAGAGCCAGTAATCCGTCCGGTATGTTTAATTATATACAAAGAACGTAAAACAAACCGTAGAACGGCGACAAACACGACTGGTGAAAAGGATAAATGAAAGTGCGCGTATAGCGTCTTATAATACACATTCCCCTAACAACCCGTCTTCAAACAAACACTCACCTACATATAACGTTGTGACATACAACAATGAACAGCAAACAGTGACATCAAGGCAATCCCTTTATAACCCAGTGATTACAAAACCCCAACAGCTGTAACCAACATAAACCAGGAAGTGGGCACCCGAAACCAGACAGTGCAGTACCCTAACTCACCACTCGTGACAGCTACCAACAGCCTCGATGAGTTCACAGAAGCGGTCACATCTTACATCAGCTTCTGTGAGGACTCCTGCATTACAACACGCGCCAGGGTGAATTTCAACAATGATAAGCCCTGGTTCTCTGCTAAACTCAGAAAGTTGAGGCTGGAGAAAGAGAAAGCGTTCAGGAGCGGGGACAGAGACATTTTCAAAGAGGCTAAGAACCGGTTTAGCAAGGAGATTAGAGTGGCTAAACGAGTGTACTCAGAGAAATTAAAACAACAATTCTCTGCTAACGACTCTGCCTCTGTCTGGAGGGGTCTGAGGCAAATTACTAACTACAAGCCCAGAGCCCCCCACACCACCAACGACTCTCGCCTAGCCAACGACCTGAATGAGTTTTACTGCAGATTCGAAAGGCAGCTGGACGGCCCTGCACTCCCCTCCCCCCCTCTCCCCCTCTCCCCCTTACCCCCACCTCAGATGCATCTCTCACCATTCAAGACAGAGATGTAAACAGACTCTTCAAGAGGCAGAACCCCCGCAAATCAGCGGGACCAGACTCTATCTCTCCAGCCACCCTTAAGCACTGCGCTGACCAGCTGTCTCCCGTGTTCACCGCCATCTTCAACACCTCCCTGGAGACATGCCATGTGCCAGCCTGTCTTAAGGCCTCCACCATCATCCCAGTGCCTAAAAAGCCAAGGGCAACAGGACATAACGACTACAGACCCGTCGCGCTGACCTCTGTGGTAATGAAGTCCTTTGAACGTCTTGTGCTGGCTCATCTGAAAACAATCAGAGACCCTCTACTAGACCCCCTGCAGTTTGCCTACAGAGCAAACCGGTCGGTGGACGATGCAGTCAATATGGCCCTCCACTTCACCCTCCAGCACCTGGATTCCCATGCAACATATGCGAGGATCCTGTTTGTTGACTTCAGCTCCGCCTTCAACACCATCATCCCTGCCCTTCTACATGACAAGCTCTCCCAGCTCAACGTTCCAGACTCCACCTGCAGGTGGATCACAGACTTCCTGTCTGACAGGAAGCAGTGCGTCAAGCTGGGGTCACAAGTCTCTGACTCCCGGTCCATTAGCACCGGGTCCCCCCAGGGCTGCGTCCTTTCTCCTCTGCTTTTCTCCCTGTACACCAACAGTTGCACCTCAAGTCATCCATCTGTTAAGATCCTGAAGTTTGCGGACGACACCACCCTCATTGGGCTCATCTCCGGTGGGGACGAGTCCGACTACAGGCTGGAAGCTGACAAACTGGTGACCTGGTGCAGCCAGAACAACTTAGAGCTCAATGCTCTAAAGACAGTGGAGATGGTTGTGGACTTCAGGAGAAACTCAACCCCCTTTCTCACCCATCAACCTGTGTGGCTCCCCCGTCAATACGGTAGAGTCCTTCCGCTTCCTGGGCACCATCCTCTCACAGGACCTCAAGTGGGATTTAAACATCTGCTCACTGACCAGGAAAGCTCAACAGAGGATGTACTTCCTTCGGCAGCTGAAGAAATTCAACCTGCCTAAGACTATGATGGTCCACTTCTACTCAGCCATCATTGAGTCCATCCTCACCTCATCCATCACCATCTGGTACCCTGCTGCTACAGCCAAAGACAAGAGCAGACTGCAGCGTATCATCCGCTCAGCTGAAAAGGTGATAGGCTGCAATCTGCCTAGCCTCGAGGATCTGCACACCTCGAGGGCTCTGAGGCGAGCTAGGAAGATTGTGGCAGACCCCTCTCACCCCGGACACTCTCTGTTCAATCCACTCCCCTCCAGCAGAAGGCTTCGGTCCATCAGGACCAAAACCTCACGCCACAAGAACAGTTTCTTCCCATGTGCTACTGGCCTCCTCAACAAGGCCAGGGGTGCACACAAGCATTGAACTATGACCCATCTCACTTAAGCCTCGAACTCTGACCCACTCCTTTTGCACATTGCCTGATTTGCCCTACCTTTTTTTGCTCTATTGCACTGTTGTTTTTTGGTATCTTATTGTTATTTTTTTGTACATACTATCCCTCTACCCCCTCATCCCTTTAGTTTAATTTATATTGTTCTATTCTTATGTTGCATGTAAGCACCTTCCTGCCACAGTAAATTCCTTGTCTGTTCACACATTCAATGGCGAATAAACACTTTTCTGATTCTGATTCTGATCAGTCAACCATCATTCAGATATCAAAGCATTTGGTTTATAATTTGCAATATGTCCTGAATATCCAGTCCTTGAGTACACAATTTTTGTTGCAGAGAAGATGTTTTTATGTATGAATATGACCTTTTTATGTTACCATAAACTCCTCTTATTTCCTGCAAAACACAACATCCTGAACTATAACTAAATATTTTGTCTTTATTTCCTGTAACTAAGTGATGCCAATAAATGGTTAAATAAATGGGTCAACTTACCTTACTCCCCACAACTGAGAGATAGTCATTCAGTATCTCTTTATCACACATTTTTGTAGTTCCCCTCTTTCACTTCTTGTCACCCTTCGGTCTCTCAATTCCGATGTCCATCTTCGGTTCCGTTTCTTTTGCTTTAGAGGCATTTGGTTGTATCTGAGTATATAAGATGTTTCTGTACACTTTAGACTTCACCCAGATGCTGCCGTCAGCACTAAAATCTTTAGCATAAGGTAGACAGTTCTGTGGCAGCTATGTATATACCATAACACTACCTCTACCACGCTATATATACCATAACACTACCTCTACCGTGCTATATATACCATAAAACTACCTCTACGATGCTATATATGCCATAACATTATCTCTACCATGCTATATATGCCATAACAATACCTCTACCATGCTATGCCGTTACACTACCTCTACCATGCTATATATACCATAACACTACCTCTACCATGCTATATATACCATATACTACCTCTACCATGCTAAATATACATTAACACTACCTCTACCATGCAATATATGCCATAACACTACCTCTACCATGCTATATATGCCATAACACTACCTCTACCATGCTATATATGCCATAACATTACTTCTACCATGCTATATATGCCATAACACTACCGCTACCATGCTATATATGCCATAACACTACCTCTACCATGCTATATATGCCATAACACTACCGCTACCATGCTACATATGCCATAACATTATCTCTACCATGCTATATATGCCATAACATTATCTCTACCATGCTATATATGCCATTACATTATCTCTACATTCATATATGTATGCCTTGGATATTGCAGTTGCTTAATTCTTCACATTTTTGTAAATCCATCACTTTGATACTGATTAATCTTCAAACCCATCTATACACAATACTTTTTTTCCAGAACTGTCTGTTGTGGCTCACTACTGAGCTAAATCTTGTGGTTTCATCTTTGAAGTTCTTTGTTTAACAGATAGACCAAGAAAAATGCTACCGAAAAATACTTTCAATGGTGAAGATAAAAAAAAATTTTTTTATCTTCACCATTGAAAGTATTTTTCGGTAATCCACTATAGCATTTTTCTTGGTCTATCTGTTCTTTTTCTGCTGCTAAGCTCACCCGTGTATTTATTTATTTATTTATAATGTACCAGTTGGTTTTGACACACCTAGCTTGACTTGTTTGGTCCCTGTGTTATCAGTCACCAGCAACAGACCTTAAATGAAAAGCCTAGAATCAAGCTTACCTATTTACAGATCCGTTGTTTATGCATTTATCATGCAAACACAGATGCCTTAAAATTATCTGCTCTTAAGTCAATGGTCCAAATAAATGTGTTAGATTAGAATTAGTAAAGTGTACAAAACATTAAGTCTTTTCTAAGATTTTCAACCAATACGGATGAAAATAAATTAATATTAGAGCTGTTAGTCTGCACATGAACCCATTAGTTATTGTAAAATGTGAAATACAAAGTTTCAGAATATAGAGCACAAACATGTGTCTCTGTCCCATAACTTGTATACTAATTGTTTTTAGAACAACGTTTTTTTCTCAGAAAAAATATTTGGTTTGTGAGCACCATAATAGACCATAGACAAGGAACTTTACTCTCCTTTTAAACACTGTCAAGCCAAAGTCAACAGACGCAGAAAAGCCATGCAAATACACTGTTAATGTTGAAGTCTACCGATTAACAAAGATTAGCATGTTTAAACGTGTCTGGGTGTCCCTAAAAGTGTCAGCTGAGCTGTATGACATGGGTCATGAATTAAATGGGTGTTTTGCATACGTAACATTAATTTTTATTTGTCTCTTTTCCAAAAGTTGAAGCTCAGGAGGCTGATCCGAAAAATGAGAAGGTACCATTGATCCCATGGGCCCTGCTGGTGGGAGGCTGCACCATCTGTTTCTTTAGTGTCACCCTCGCTCTCTACTACATCTGGAAGTATTGCTGCAGACACTACTGTGGCAGGTACATACCCAAACACCTTCCCAAAAGTCACAGGTTTGATTACTGCCAGGGGGCGATTCAAACATCCATTTTTGGTGGATTAATACTTATTTTAGTGTACACTGCCGGTCAAGTGATAACCCTTTTTCCATCTTTATATTGATATACACGCAGTTTCATTACTAAATGTACTAATGTACTAATTAAAGCATTGAAGAATAAACTATTGGAGGCAAAACGAAATCATGGAATCGTTGTGATTCATAAAAGTAATCTCCATTTTGACCATTGCAGACATAACAGTTAAACACACTCATGGCATTCCTTCTATAAAATAAATCAAATATTGTCCAGAGATTTCTACCCAACGCTGTTGCAGAGGTTCCCACAATTGTGTTGCCCCTGTAGATAATAGATATTTTTGGCCTTATTGGTCTTATTTTGGCATTTTACAGCCACTGGATCTGTCAAAACTGCACCTTAAAGTATTTTCCACACAGTTGAAACTGAGACTTGCTTACTCAAACTAGTGTTAAGTTGTCCTTCAAGCTTTTGTCCAGTTAGCTGGCTGTCAAGCAAGTTGTTGACTCTCAGAACTTGTCTTCTGATTTGGTTGTGACTTTGTTCTGCCTGTCCACATCCTGTCAAAGTTTCTTCTAGTTTCCACGTGCCTTCTGTTGGTGTAGGAAACTAACACCTTAGCTTTCTTTGCAATTTTTCTAAATGAACGACCTACAATTTTATAGATTATAAAGTCTGCCTATCTTGCTTTGTTAATTGCCTTTTTCTTGTCATTATGATAGCAATATAAAACTTTCCACAGTACAATACAGTCCAGTAATGCTTAAGCCCGCCTGTAAAATCAATCACACTGTGTATTTATTAATAAACAATGCACCATCTAGAAAAAGTAAACTTATTTGCTGTCTTGAACCTGATGAAACTCTCATGGTCCAAACAATGCACCAATCCAAAGAATCAAGTTTAGTATGAAAGTATCCCTTGCCACTGGTCCTTTATGACTCACAATTACATTCACTGTCTATATGCAAAGTGCTCATTCATGTAGGAATCCGGCCACTAAAGGCAGTTATGAACGTAATCATAGTAAAATAGAGTGGCTGTTTGAAGGGCGTTGTGGTCATGGAAGGTAGATGGAAGCTTCTAAAATCTAATATTAATAGTCTGATTCCATCAACACATTGTTTTGTTGGGGAAATGTGTTGTCAGCTGTTATTCTGTCTTTGTAACCTTTCTCTAAACCTTAATTCCAACCTTAACCTCAGTATTGGGATGCCTTACCTTAACCGTAACCAAACCCTAACCCTATTTCCAACCCTAGAGCCAGTATTGTCATGCCTAATCCTAAAATAATGTTTACAGTAAATGTTATTTGTAAAAAGGCGTCATTCATGTTGGATTAATAAGGCAATGTAATAGCTAGTCATTAAGTACCAATATCACCGGGGATATGTTGATAGTGGACAAAATTGAACTATTTTATGCTCCATTTGAATGTTATCATGGTTTACAAAATCATCCTGACTGGTCTAGTTTAGTCCGAATGCCGTTAGTAAACACATAATTAAAATTAAATTTGAACACCATTTAACACAATAACGCTATAGGAGAAGAGATTATGCAGTAACATCCAGCTGACTCTGTCTTCCCCTATTTCAGATCAAATATGTATGGGACAATGTCTATATGTATATACCAATCTTGTCAGTTGTACAACTGAATGCCTTCAACTGAAATGTGTCCTCTGCATTTTACCCAACCCTGAGGTACGGGGGCAGCTCTAATCAGTTACCTGATTTTACTTCCACGTCAACAGCGCCTGGGGAACATTTTAGGGTTAACTGCCTTGCTCAAGGACAGAACAACTAATATCTATCTGATGGTGGGGGGATTAGAACCAGACACCTTCCAGACCAAGCCCTAGTCCCTAACCACTAGGCCACATTGCAAGATCACTTCCATAGAAGTTATGAAGACAAGTAATAGTGTTGCGTGAAGTTAGCTATCAGAATCATCTATTTCAAATGGTTCTGTCACATTGAAAACACAGCATTTGGAAACCTCAGTTGATTGTGGTACATTCAATGAACCTTTTCTGTGATAAATGTCTGTTGCGGGTTTTAAATGTGACTTTCTAATTCCGCCTCCAGAGACAGGAAGTTGGCTTGTGCAGCCTCAGTTTACAATATTTAAAACTGTCCCTCTGTTTCTGTTTCTCACTCGCTCTCTTTTTCTTTTTCGACTTCTTCCCAAACAAACAAACAAACACAAATGGCTGTAAAAAAGTCCCAATATTTAAAGTGTATCTCGAATAACTTGAATCGGATCAGAGCATATGGAAAATAATTAAATGTCAACTATCTAAAGTAAGAGGAAATAAATACTTTAAATCTTTTTCCAGGAGGCGGGTTTTCAGGGTGGAGACGTGTCTGACTGATCAACACACAGACTCAGAGGTGAATTTCATCACTACAATGGAAAATTACCTAGAAATGGAATGAAGTAGTAACCCAACGTCCACAGAAAACATCCCTGATGTAACTGATAGTAAACTTAGATCACTGCAAAATGCATTCTTTTCTGAAAACTACAGACTCTGGGCACTAAATGTCTTGCCCCGCTCGATGGCTAGTGACCTCGGTTACCACAGTGACCTAATGTGCCATTATAACTAACGAGGCCCTGGTTACCAAGGACATTGCCATGGTTTCCTGTTGTTCAGTGTGAATGACGAACATGTGGTAAGATGTTTTGGCCATCGCTCAGCTGTTTCTTACAGTCTCTCTTATTTTCTCTCACGCAATCACACACACACACAGGTCTCATGCATTATTCAATTCACACACCTTCTCAAGTAAGTGTTTACAGACCGGAGGAAGCTGGGGGATGTGTTAGTCGAAGTGTAATTATACACTTGCTGTTTGGTTGAATTCCACTTGCTGTTTGGTTGAATTCCACTTGCTGTTTGGTTGAATTCCACTTGCTGTTTGGTTGAATTCAGTGCAATTTACAGAGTTAATTGCAGTGCAATCGTTTCACCTGTTTGAAAATGCACTTTTCAACTGGTGTTTGAATTAATTTGACATTACAGAGCATGACTAGGCCTACATAACAGAGCATGACTAGGCCTACATAACAGAGCATGACTAGGCCTACATAACAGAGCATGACTAGGCCTACATAACAGAGCATGACTAGGCCTACATAACAGAGCATGACTAGGCCTACATAACAGAGCATGACTAGTCCTACATAACAGAGCATGACTAGGCCTACATAACAGAGCATGACTAGGCCTACATAACAGAGCATGACTAGGCCTACATAACAGAGCATGACTAGGCCTACATAACAGAGCATGACTAGGCCTACTTAACAGAGCATGACTAGGCCTACATAACAGAGGCAATGAACCGATACAAGTTTCACAATCTAATCTACGTATCCATTATTAACATCCTGGATTACATTTTTTTTAAAGAAAATGCTCCAAAACAATTACAATTAAATGTTTACATATATGCTACATTCTTCTATCTTTCTACCTACCTACCTTCGGCACTTTCTACCATCCAGGGGAACACAGAGGAGCAGCCAGATCCACCCCCGCTACCTTCACTTCCTGATACCCAGCCCCAGGGTTTCGACCCCTCAAAGCTGTATGCTAAGATCAAGCTAGACCTGCTCTATGGAAGGCTGTGGAAGGCCTACAACGGGGCAAGTAGGACTTGGGGCCCAGCCACACAGCAGGACTTACAGCGCCAAAGACCAAAACAAGAGGAACATCCAGGGCAACAGAAGGTACATGTTTCTTTCCATAGGTTGTCATTTATTAATAATTTATTGTATGCTTGTCTGTACCCTATACCGTTCAAAAGTTTGGGGTCACATAGAAATGTCCTTGTATTCATAGCAAAACGTTTGTCTATTAAAATAACATTCAATTGATCAGATTTACACTGTAGACGTTGTTACTGTTGTAGATGACTATTGTAGCTGGAAAATTCAGTTTTTTCATGGAATATTTACATGGGCGTACAGAGGCCCATTATCAGCAACCACCAGTCCTGCGTTCCAATGGCATGTTGTGTTTGCCTATGCTAGTGTATTATGTTAAAAAGCTAATTGATCATTAGAAAGCCATTTGAATTACGTTACACAGCTGAAAACTGTGGTGCTGATTAAAGAAGCAAAAAACTGGCCTTCATTACACTAGTTGAGTATCTGGGGCATCAGCAAATCTGGGTTTGATTACAAGCTCAAAGTGCCCGGAAACAACTTTCTTCTGAAACTTTTCAGTCTATACTTGTTCTGAAAAATGAATGCCACGTCTTGCAATAAATTGCCCAGATTTCATACAGTGCTGTGTACCACGCTTTTTAAAGTCAAAGTCAAAGTTTTTATTGTCAAATGCACTGAATAATAAAGCTTAATTCTGAACAACAAAAGTCTTATAACAAGGCATGCAACATCTACAAATATAGAAAGATATATAGCAAGAATAACAATAGCAAAAAAGCAAAACCAAAAAAGAATGAACATGGAAAATTAAATAAATTATTTTTAGCAAGTGTAAAATGGGGAAATATCAATTGTCCATATTCCCCTAATTGAAAATTAGAAAGCCATTTGCACTTATGCTGCAAAGTTGAAAACTGGCCTTCATTAAAATAGTTAGTATAGTATCTGGGACATCAGCAATTGTGGGTTCGATTGACTCCCATCAAAGTCAAAGTTTTTATTGTCAATTGCACTGAATAACCTAGCGTCATTCTGAACAATAAAAATCTTTAACAAAGCAACATCTACAAAGATAGAAAGATGCAGTGGATATAAAAAGTCTACACACCGCTGTTAAAATGCCAGGTTTTTGTGATGTGAAAAAAAGACAAAGATAAATCATGTCAGAACTTTTTCCACCTTTAATGTGACCTATTAAGTGAACAATTAAATTGAAAAAACTATTGAAATCATTGAGGGGGGCTGTTTAATGGAATCATGTACATTTCAAACATCTAGATTTTTATTGTGTACATTTCACACATTACTACGGTGGCCCTGAAGTGCAAATCACAACGACAAATAGGAAAACACAACGGCAAATAAGAAAACACAAAGGCAAATAGGAAAACACAACGGCAAATAGGAAAACACAACAGCAAATAGGAAAACACTACGGCAAATAGAAAAACACAACGGCAAATAGGAAAACACAACGGCAAATAGGAAAACACAACGCCAAATAGGAAAACACAACGGCAAACAGGAAAACACAACGGCAAATAGGAAAACACAACGGCAAATAGAAAAACACAACGGCAAATAGGAAAACACAACGGCAAATAGGAAAACACAACGGCAAATAGGAAAACACAACAGCAAATAGGAAAACACAACGGCAAATAGGAAAACACAACGACTTTAACTTCAACCGGAAAAGGTAGGGCCTATCTAGCAGAGAACGGACCCTTGTGATTGGTTGACAACATATCAACTATTACGTCGTATGTATGCCCTGCATCAAAATAATTCCTAACAGTGCCGTAACCAGGATTTTTCAAATACCGAGGTCAAAAATACCCCCCCCCCTTTTTTTTATCAAAATAAAATAAAAGTCTGAGTCTGAATGTTTGCGAAATGCTGCTAACCTACCTGTAATATAGGTAGTATCAGGGGCGGACTGGCCATCTGTGTGATCTGGTACTCCATCACGCACAGTTATCACCTGTAATATCCCCACCAATCTGTTGGAGTTGTGGTTAGTGCGCTCGGCTGAGGATCAAGGCGACGCGGGTTCGACTCCCTCACCAAATGCCTCGTTATGTCTTTAGATTTTATTTTCTGAATTCTAATGTTGACCATGTGTATGATGTATTTAAAACAGCTAAACTTCAACATTTCTGCTCTAAAATTCCACATGCAGTAGCTAATATTAAGAAATATGTTGTGCTTTTACTTTTTTAGTCCCAGCCCGTCCCTGGGTAGTAGGTATCAGCTGGCTTTTTTAAACTCCCATTCGTTAAAGCTGTATAGTATTGCAATCGAAGTTCGCACTAATTCTACAATTCAAAATTCTAGTGAAATGCACCTAGTCGTTATCTAAGGGATTATGTTCAACAAATACTGAATATCATCCATGGGCCATGTCTGTCTCATTCGGCGCTCACAAGAGTACAAAGGTATAGGGAAAACATGACATGGATTTCAGGAGAAATAACTTTTGTTAATGTGTAAGGCAAGTCAAATGGATTTGTGAAATAGACCGACCGGGATTTTATATTTTCGGTGCTGAAAAGAAATGTTTTAGCAGTCACATCGATATTGCTCGCATAATCATACAGTAGCTTATGATCAATATGGGGTGGACCAATTGTCCTTCTTTGAATATTGGGGGGACGTGTCCCTCTGCCCCCCCCCCCCTCATAGGATTACGCCTATGTGTAGAAATATATATTATACGAGTTAAGTCCTGAAGACAACGACTACAGCCAACTATTTCTGTTTTGACTGACAAGACAAGTAGGCTACGTGTCCGTGACGACGATCCGTAGACTTCTCGACTCGTCGGCTATTTTCCATTCACAATGAAATTACTCAAATAATATATATCACAGAAAATAATACCGAGGATATGACCTCGGTGTCCTCAATGGTAGTTACGGCACTGCTTCCTAACAATATAAAGTATCTTCGGTACTCATGTTTTAAAAATATGCGCTTTTTATGTTTTTCACCTCTCCTTCCTGTTAAAAGACAGACAGTCCGTCTGTCCAATCACAAGGGTCCGTTCTCTGCTAGATAGGCACAACCTTTTCCGGTTGAAGTTAATGTCGTTGTGTTTTCCTATTTGCCTTTGTGTTTTCCTATTTGCCCTTGTGTTTTTCTATTTGCCGTTGTGTTTTCCTATTTGCCGTTGTGTTTTCCTATTTGCCGTTGTGTTTTCCTATTTGCCGTTGTGTTTTTCTATTTGCCGTTGTGTTTTTCTATTTGCCGTTGTGTTTTCCTATTTGCCGTTGTGTTTTCTTATTTGCTGTTGTGATTTGCACTTCAGGGCCACCGTACATTACAGCTCAATATGTAACTGTTAACATTACAAGTTTTCATGTATTAGAATACAAACTAAGAAAAGGCATGTGGGTTAGAAAATGGAAAAATAAAGAACTTAACAGTGTGGTCAACTTTAATCGCTCAGTCATAAGCTTGTTAAAAGCTGGGTTTAAAAATGGAATTGTTTTGGGGCTTGTCTAAGATCTTCTGGTAGTTTATTTCAAGTTGCATGCCGCATATAACTGCATTTCTTTTTTATTTAAAGTGTATGTAATGGGTTAACTTTCAGGTTTAGGCATTATTGGTAAGGTTTAGGGTTGGACGTTAAGGCTATGTTAAGTTTATTACCATTGAAGATATATAAGCTAAGGTTAGAGTTATGATGTGGTTGTTTGGGTATGATTATCAGTGTGAACTATCTTTGTGGGGATTGCAGATCCGATTACTGAGACCTATGGTTAAGGTTTGGGAATATGGTTGCCACAAAGATTCTTGGTCAGTCAGAACAAGGAAAATGTTTGTTTTTGGCTTGCAGAACAGGACGTCATTCTAAGAATGTTGTTGTGGTAGGGTCAGGATTAAACATTAGGTTAAGATTAACAATAATAATGATTAGGTTCATGAGGATACGATTAGGGATAGGGTTAGAATAAAATTAGGGTTAGGTCTTAATTTAGGGGATAGGGGAAACTGGGAATTATTTTTAGGTCCCCAGAAGGATTGAAGAATAAATGTGTGCGTGTGTTTCTTATGTATAAGAATACTCACCAAACCTTGTAAAAAATGTACATCAAAAAAATTAAATGAAATGAAATGACAATAATAAGACAATTCATGCATCATCATAACCAGGTCTACTTCCTTCTTGGGGAACATCAGGGATCACAGATTAAGGAACCAAAAGAACCGGTTATGGAAATAGAACCTCAATCAGCAATAGAGCTAGAACATCACATGAAAACCGAGGCAGAACCGCAACCCACTCAGGAAGGAAGTGAGAAACCAGCACATGATTCTGATCCGTTCCCTCTGCAAGCTCAAGATCCTGGGACACATGAAGAGAAACATGTGTCAGACACATAAAATAGTGTGTGTGTGTGTGTGTGTGTATTTGTCTTGCATTTGCATGTGCGTGTGTGTTGGTTTGAGTTATGACTTGTTACATGCAAAATAACCCTGACCTCTCTTAAGTTAGTCATCAATTAATACAAACTATCATCAGTTAACAATCAGTAAACTCTTCTGTTATTGTGTTGGATGGAATGCAATGATTTAAAATAATAATCGAAGAACTGCTTAAAGCATGATGGTTTGTGTTGGAAGTTTCTCTATCCACTATGTTTTTATGTAATGCCAAGAGGCAAGAGGCCTGTATTATAAAGCAATATCTGTATTTCTGCATATTTTGCACCAATAATGTTTTTTCAATACTGCATATTTTATAATTAAACTGTGTCTTAAAATAATAGTTTGGATGTGATCAATGAAACAGTCTATTTTCCCAGTCAGATGAAATGTTTATGTTCAGATGTGTAAGGTAGTTTTACTAGCCAATAGTGACTAGCTTTAGCACAATGACGGGACGTCTATTGCAAAAAAAACAGCATGCTAGCTGTTCCTATAGACATCCTGACATTTTGTTAACACTAGTTTTGTTAGGAAATTTTGCTAATCTTGAAGATTAACTGTATTTTAAACTGTATGAAGAGATAAGAAAATGTTTCCACAATATTATCATACCTGTGCTAAGAAGATTTACAATGATAAGATTCAAGAAAGACATTTACAGAGAGTAAACTACCAGACTATTGTTTTAAGTATTGGATTCAGTTGAAAACCACTATCTAACATTTTGTCAGCTTTTGCAAGAACCCTCCTTAACCTCAACACCATTTTTGTTAGAAATATAGTGTACTATTTACCTATTATGAATGTCATATATCATGTACTTTTGTGGATTCCACTAATTGTTATTTGTGCCTGCTACTGAATGACCAAGATGCTAATGTTAAAAAAGCTGTTGTAAAGAATACTGGTTTCAATTATTTAATGAGAATAATACTAAAACATATTTTTACAAAACATTGCAGTTTAGGCCAGTGAAAAGGTATTAGAAAAGACTCATATTACAACACTGCCCCATGTCTGATCTTAGAAAAAGCTATACTTGACCCTTTTTTACATCTAGAACCTAGTTTCTGCTCCTAAATGTGACCACTAGAGTGAGACACAAGACCGCTTCATATCTTCCTGGAGCCCAGTATATGGATTAGGGGTAAACACAGTGATGTTACATGTTTTCACAATCATTAATACACTAAAACTGGTTCAATAAACAATATAGTACACAGAGCCATTTTGCACGGTACCATAAGGAGGTCGATTTAGAACAGTCCACTATCCACCTAATCACAACTCTTCTTACAACATAAAGGTCACCATGTTGACATAGAGACAACGAATATATATTAATATAAAATAATCTCAGTTCTAACACTAACTCACTGGAAACCTATCTGCCTTCTGTACGGACTGTACGGTTTCTGTACTATGAATAAGAATGCATTAGAGAAAAACTAACTAAAGGAAATTGGAAACCATTAAGATAAGACAGCTTCTGCGAAATTTAGTTAGTTATCAGGATTATGGTATTACCCACCTAGTCACTAAGTCATTTTGTGGTCAAATAATGAATCAGTTAGTTTTTCTCACGTCATGGCTAGTTTGGGAAAAAATTCTCATAACTGAAAAAGTAGGCATAACCTATACTGTCTATATTATCTCATAGTTGTGTTTTAATGTCGTGCAGAAATTGTGGGTTGAACTAGAATGGAAGCGCTCACTGATCTACACACAATATATCCCATTTTGTAGGGACCTTTCATAAATGTATTGTGAAATAAAACAATAAACTGAAATGCTTAACTGAAATAAATATCATGGTGGACATGTCTTCACCCGCTTGATTAATTTGGAGTATTTTGCTGGTGTATGACGACAGGAGGAAGAAAGACAGCATTGCAAGTCAAGGTGGTCGTCATGAAGCAGATTATTCAGATTAATTCAATCAGGGGCACATCAGCCACTACTATCAATATAAGACATCAGTCAGCCACTACTATCAATATAAGACATCAGTCAGCCACTACTATCAATAGAAGACATCAGTCAGCCACTACTATCAATAGAAGACATCAGTCAGCCACTACTATCAATATAAGACATCAGTCAGCCACTACTATCAATAGAAGACATCAGTCAGCCACTACTATCAATAGAAGACATCAGTCAGCCACTACTATCAATAGAAGATCAATAGCGATGATCGATAAACTCACTCCTAGCGTCTGAGTGTGCAAACTAAACACCTACAGTATGTGGGCTGGCCGTTTATGTTTCGGGTTGTATGACTGCCACCAAAATGGATAATTTTTTACTGAGCTTTTTTTTATGAACTACTTTCTCAGCACTAAGATTAAATCTGAAGTGTACAGAAAAGTCTGTGCTCAAATATTATTATAATATATAAATATTATTATATTTAACCTTTATTTAATTCTCATTCCAACGGCGACCTGGCCAAGATAATGTGAAAAAAATGTGCAGGAAAACATTTACACAATCGATACCATAGACATAATATACATAGACGCCACATCCGCTGCTGGGCTCAAGAAATGCGGCCACCATCTTAATGCGGTCGAACTCCTAGTTGGTAGCAGCAGAAGATATACATGCCACAGCACTGTGCAGCATATTCCTGCTTAAATCGGCGGACCATCGCCAGCTGGGCTCGGGGGATTACCTTTCACAAGTAAGATTTAATATTTCGGTATTATTGGTTGTGTTTTCTGAAAAGAATATTACCAGAGAGTAGAGAAGGAGCAAGTATCTTAGATATTACTGTACTGAAATCTAAGTGGTTATTCCAGTCAAAGTTGCTCTTCTATCAGCTTGAATTAGTCTTCCCATTCTCCACTGACCTCTAGCATCAACAAGGCATTTTCGCCCACAGGACTGCCGCATACTGGATGTTTTCCCTTTTCACACCATTCTTTGTAAACCCTAGAAAGGGTTGTGCGTGAAAATCTCAGTAACAGAGCAGATTGTGAAATACTCGTCTCGTCTGGCAACCAACAACCATGCCACGCTCAAAATTGCTTAAACCACCTTTCTTTCCCATTCTGATATTCAGTTTGGAGTTCAGGAGATTGGGCAATATTCTTCAATGTTTTCCTAAGTTATTTCTTAAATTTGTTCTTAAGAAAGGTCCTAAGAAAAGTCTTACTCAAATTCACAAACGTGTTCTTAAATTGCATAATTGTTTGCACCTACGTTCCTATAATGATGAATACCACGTCTTCGTAAATGGAAAGTGCGTGTCAGTTGTTCCTAATTAGCATAGGTAAACGCCCCGGTATTTCCCATAAAAGGGCATTAAACTGCAGGGTGGAGTGGAAACTCATCGTAAAAAAATTAAGTGGTGAATGCAAAAATGCCGAAACGAAAATGTAAAGACAGTAGAGGATCAAACGACCAAAAGAAAAAAATCTTCAGTAGTTCAGAAGTGGAAATACTTCTGCAAGAAGTGAACAGGCAAAAAGATGTAATATTTAGCAGCGTCAGTAGTGGTTGCAAAATCAAATACAAAAAGGATGCATGGGATTTAATCACTCATTCTTTGAACGCTGTGTCAGGGGAAGGGCGCACCACTGATGACATAAAAAAATAATGTTTTGACATGAAGTTTGAGGCAAAAAAATATTGCCAAACACAAACGAAAGATGCTGACCACAGGAGGGGGAAAGGCTTGCACTGTCCTTACTGAGCTGGACCAGCACATCGGGGACATAATCGGAATGCCCGCAATCTCGGGTGTGCCATCCACAGAAAAGTGTTAAATATATGCAAATATTTAAAATAATTGAATATTATTCATAATGTTATGCTTTATAATATTTAAGGCACTGTACAATTGATGAAAACGCAGAGACTAAAGATTTGTCACAAAAATGTCAGCGCGCAAATCTGCGTAAGAGTGCTTTTCATTGTGCGTACTTTCTGTTCTTTTCTAAGAACACATTCCAGATAAGTAAACATTGGTGAATGTCAGAATCCTTGTGGAAACTGCGTAAGTGGGTTTTAAGAACGAATTTCTTCTTAAGAACGGTTGAAGAATATGGCCCATTGTCTTGACCAGGACCACACTCCTAAATGCATTGAAGCAACTGCCATGTGATTGGTTGCTTAGATAATTGCATTAATGAGAAATTGAACAGGTGTTCCTAATAATACTTTATGTGAGTTTATGACCGTGATTTTGGGAGGAATAGCATTTTAACATCCCTGAGCAATTAGAATAAATTAAGAATGTAAACAGGTATGACATCAGTGCAGGTAAGAAAGATCCACTGTGCAAAAAATAGCATGGCATAAATGAGAAGAAGTTAACGACAGTAACATGTATGGTAATCCGACAAATGTTCAGACAGGAGTTGTTTAAAGGCCACTGATGAGATAAGGGTTTCAATTTGCAGTTTTTGTAATTTGTTCCAGGCCTGGTAGAGACATCAGGGAATAGTTGCAAGCAACGGATACATGAAAAGTACAAAAAATAACTTCTGTATTTCATATATTAATCTGCAAATAAGAGCTGACAGCTAGCACTTTAACCACATAGTCGTTATATAATGTTACATTTGAAGTGCTGGAAAACAGGGCCTGAAAAACATCATGTGTCATTCTAAGTACTTTGAGGTGTCTGTACATTTTTGCCTTTTAAGACGCAGTCAGTGGTTAATACATGTAGCCGTATTGCAGGAAGTGACTCGTAATTGCCTCATCGTGAGCTCAGTTCAACTGCCTAACCACATAAAAAGGAATAAATAACATTTTAATCCATAATTTAGAGTTTAGCAGACATGGCAGGCAGTGGTGCTGGTAAGAGTAATGGTCAAACATTCTGTGTGGATGTCTCAATGGTATTACAATTGCATCACGTCTGTACAACATCTATGGGGGTGTGACTACCTTACTGTCCGATATTCTGACTGGGTGACAGTGCTGACCCAAGTTAATAGTGGGACACTGAGTCATAAATCGGTGAAACATATTTTGTACGTTTGCCCACTGACAAACACATGATCAGTCGATCATTTTAATGGTAGGTTTATTTGAACAGTGAGAGACAGAATCACAACAACAAAAATCCAGATTTAAAATAAATAAAATTATACTAGACTGATCATGTCTTTGTCAGTGGGAAAACATACAAAATCAGCAGTGGATAAAATTATTTCTTCCTTCACTGTACACCTGAGCTCAACCTTGGTCGGAGAGCTCATGACTTGAAATTGTTGAAAATGTGTTGTTAACTGCTCCAGGTTTATACATCTTGAATGAAGTAATTACTTGTCAGAGGAAACATATGCATGGTGATTCTCTGTGCCAGAGCAATGGTTTCCCGAACCGTTTGGGCACCGCTTTTTCAATCAGGTCTACCAGTCTTTTGACCAATCACTAGAGATATTTATACAGCCAATTGGGATGTGTTAACCCAGCCCTTGTTCATTGATCAGTAATAACTGTAGCTCCAGAACACAGATTAAACCCGGATGCTAATTTAGAGGACATAACTGGCAGCATAGATGTTGCTATCGAAGGCATCTGTCTATAGTTAAGTCAACTGTGTGGGACAGCAGACTTTATTGGTTGATCTCCATATGCTGTTGGTAATTAGCTGATCCCATCTCATTAGCTGATTTGCCATGTGATCACAACTCCAACTATCATCCGGATAGACAAGCCAATAAACTGGTGCAAACAAAAGTTGTGATGGATAAAGATATGTCTGCTTCTGCTCTGTGATTGGCTACTTCTGCTCTGTGATTGGCTACTTCTGCTCTGTGATTGGCTGGATACTTCTGCTCTGTGATTGAACACTATTCTGCATGCAGAGACCTGGGGTCCGTTTCAAGAAGGAGGTTTAACAAACTGTAAATCTAACCCTGACCTCGGAGTTGATTTACCCTAAGATGGAAAACTCTGAGTTTTCGGTTTCAGAACAGCTGAATTGAGTTGGTTCAATCAACTCAGTGTAGGTTCACTCAGAGTTACGCCGCTATAAAAAAGAAGCATGAATGGAGCCGTGATACTACAATTCACCATGGCAACCAGCATTACTACCGCATACGTCACCCCAATAGAGCTTGAAATACTGATGCAGGCTGTCACGGTCCGTCCAAGGTGTAGTGCGTGAAGCCATGTGCAGAGCCAATGTATCCGTTTTGAACAGGTTTATTAATACACCAACGTAAAACAAACCGATAACGGCGGAAAAAAGGCTAACTGGTTTAACTGAAATAAACAGTGCGCATATCGCGACTTACATACAAAACATTCCACAAACCACAATAGCACTCAAAATACACAAACACTCACCTCTAAAATAACGTGTGACATGTAACAATGCGAAGCAACGAGTGCACTGCTCGCGACCCTCTTATATCCCATTGATTATAAGTGCAAACAGCCGTGAGACAAACGTAAACACGGAAGTGAAACAAGGAAGTGCATCACCGAAATATGTCCGTGTAGCAACGCCACCACACCAATCGTGACAGTATCCCCCACTAAAAGGCTAGCTCCCCAGATAGCCGAACGGAAACACAAAACCAAGACAAGGGAGCAACAGGGAGAGAACCCGCAGTCAAACCCAAAAGGGTCAGTCCAGGACCGCAGGTCCAGCCCTGAAAAGGCCTCAGTGGCTGAGAGGCCGCCATCTAGTGCGGCTGAGAGGCCGCCATCTTGTGCGGCTCAGAGTCTGCCGTCGTGGGCGACGTCGTGGCGGAGGCCATCGTGGGCGCCGTCGTGGCGGCGGCCATCGGGGGCGCAGTCGTGGCGGCGGCCATCGTGGGCGGTGTCGTGGCGGCGGCCATCGTGAGCGTAGTCGTGGCGGCGGCCATCGTGAGCGTAGTCGTGGCGGCGGCCATCGTGAGCGTAGTCGTGGCGGCGGCCATCGTGAGCGTCGTCGTGGCGGCGGCCATCGTGAGCGCGTCGTGGCGGCGGCCATCGTGAGCGTCGTCGTGGCGGCGGCCATCGTGGGCGTCGTCGTGGCGGCGGCCATCGTGGGCGTCGTCGTGGCGCGGCAGCCATTGTGGGCGGCGATGCGGCAGCCATTGTGGGCGGCGATGCGGCAGCCATTGTGGGCGGCGATGCGGCAGCCATTGTGGGCGGCGATGCGGCAGCCATTGTGGGCGGCGATGCGGCAGCCATTGTGGGCGGCGATGCGGCAGCCATTGTGGGCGGCGATGCGGCAGCCATTGTGGGCGGCGATGCGGCAGCCATTGTGGGCGGCGATGCGGCAGCCATTGTGGGCGGCGATGCGGCAGCCATTGTGGGCGGCGATGCGGCAGCCATTGTGGGCGGCGATGCGGCAGCCCTTGTGGACGCTGGCGTGACGGCGGCAGCCATCTTGGGCGCTGGCGGGACGACGGCAGCCATCTTGGGCGCTGGCGTGACAGCAACAGCCATCTTGAGCGCTGGCGTGACGGCGGGAGCCCTCGTGGGCGCTGGCGTGACGGCAACAGCCATCTTGAGCGCCGGCGGGACGACGGCAGCCATCGTGGACGCTGGCGTGACGGCGGCAGCCATCTTGGGCGCTGGCGGGACGACGACAGCCATCTTGGGCGCTGGCGTGACGGCGACAGCCATCTTGGGCGCTGGCGTGACGGCGACAGCCATCTTGAGCGCTGGCGTGACGGCAACAGCCATCTTGAGCGCTGGCGGGACGGCAACAGCCATCTTGAGCGCCGGCGGGACGACGGCAGCCATCTTGAGCGCTGGCGTGGCGGCAACAGCCATCTTGAGCGCTGGCGGGACGGCGGGAGCCATCGTGGACGCTGGCGTGACGGCGGCAGCCATCTTGGGCGCTGGCGTGACGGCGGGAGCCATCGTGGGCGCTGGCGTGACGGCAACAGCCATCTTGAGCGCCGGCGGGACGACGGCAGCCATCTTGAGCGCTGGCGTGACGGCAACAGCCATCTTGAGCGCTGGCGGGACGGCAGGAACCATCGTGAACGCTGGCGTGACGGCGACCATCTCAGGCGCAAGCGTGGTGGCGACCATCTCAGGCGCTGGCTCCTGTAAATCCAGCCATGTCCTCCACCACGTCCTAATAACAGCCGAGGGCTGATCATCCAACCCCTCCGGGGGTTTTTCTGTCCCTGACGTCGGTGGCCGAAAAGGGTCTTCCCACTGCGGGGTTTGTGGCTGTAGCTCCAGCCATGTCCTCCACCACGTCCTAATAACAGCTGAGGGCTGTTCATCCAACCCCTCCGGGGTTTTTCTGTCCCTGTCGTCGGCGGCAGAAAAGGGTCTTCCCACGGCGGGGGTAGTGGCTGTAGCTCCAGGGGTTTCCCTCCCCTGTCTGCAGCCCCGGAGCAGTGGGGGCCGTTCCTGCAGCACCAGGACCGTGGGTGCTCTCTCCGCGGTCCTCCCGGAACACCTCCTTAGCTCCCCCAAAAACCTTCTTGGGACGCCTTCGGGGTGCCCTCTTGCCTTCCTCCGGGAGGGACCGCGGACCCGATGTAATCGGCCCTGATAGCTGCATCGGTGGCTCATACCCGAAGTAAGCACGGAGGCGCCTATACTCCTCTTCGGGCGTCTCCGGCTTACCCCAGTCCCACTGCTCCGTGGTGCGACGGGGAGCTTCATCCTTCGGGGCGCTATAGCTTGCCCCCCCGAGGAATCCACTCACCGTCTGCTGGCTCCGCTGGCTTCTTTGTGGGCTTCGCATTCTGTCACGGTCCGTCCAAGGTGTAGTGCGTGAAGCCATGTGCAGAGCCAATGTATCCGTTTTGAACAGGTTTATTAATACACCAACGTAAAACAAACCGATAACGGCGGAAAAAAGGCTAACTGGTTTAACTGAAATAAACAGTGCGCATATCGCGACTTACATACAAAACATTCCACAAACCACAATAGCACTCAAAATACACAAACACTCACCTCTAAAATAACGTGTGACATGTAACAATGCGAAGCAACGAGTGCACTGCTCGCGACCCTCTTATATCCCATTGATTATAAGTGCAAACAGCCGTGAGACAAACGTAAACACGGAAGTGAAACAAGGAAGTGCATCACCGAAATATGTCCGTGTAGCAACGCCACCACACCAATCGTGACACAGGCTTACAGCGACTGAACACATATTTAGAAAAAAATGCTGCTCAGGTCAACGCAAAGTTCCAATATAGTGGTTGCATTTGATTTTTAATTTACACAATAATTTTAATTTATACTTTTTATTAATTCCCAGTAGGGAAATTCTTTTTTTTTGACACTGTTAGAACAAACTACACACAGGCCTGAAATACACACCCATGCTCATATTTAATCACAAGTAATTATTCCTGGTAAAAACTGGTAGAATGGTATTGACGCTATAATCTTTTTCATTTAGGTGCAATCCTGCGGGTGAAAAACACATTTGTGTGACATCAATGCAGCCAATCGCATTAGGAAATCCTAAAATAAATTCAAATAATTTATACCAGTCTGATCTTGCAGCACCATGTCATTAACAGAATTATAATTAATAACTATTCATTGTAAAGGGTTTTGCATTATTCACCTGCAAAGATGTGGACCTCCTCTTTAATGTCTCTCACTGGTTTGTGTCCAAAACAAACCCGTTTAATTTATGTTTCTAACGGCTCTGCATACAGTGGCTTTACTAATACTGCCCTAAAACTGACATTTGCAAAAAACGTAATGCGACACAAATAATCTGCTCGGATGTAAGAGCATGTCCACGATGGCTTACATTAGTGATATGAGGATGGATAAGGCGTTCGTCCTAGCCGGTCTTCTAGCTGCCATTGATGTTCCTCCCCCAACACATTATGTTCAGTCTCGTCATCGCTACACCTGAGGGTTGTTCCATAAAACAAGATCAGAAAACAAGCCAGGCCTATCGTGCTTAGTCAGACATATTTGCGATGGATTCCGTTTCATAAACCAAACTTAAAATATGTTTCTCTGAGACGTGGCTGCAGGATGTTACACCGGACTCTACCGTGGCATTAGATGGCTTTCGTCTAGTGCGCGCAGATAGGGGGAAGCAAAGCGGTAAGAAGAGAGTAGGAGGACTTGCTGTTTTTGTTAACTCGAGATGGTGTGATCCAGGGCACGTAACTGAGAAAACTAAAGTGTGCCTCCCCGACATTGAAGTGCTGGCAGTCGGCATGCGCCCGTACTACATGCCACGGGAGTTCTCCCATGTTATTCTGTTGGCTGTCTACATTCCTCCATCAGCTGACGGGGGATCCGCCTGTGACGTCATCCATTCCATTACTGCAAGCCTGCAGACCCAGCACCCAGACGCCCTGTTTCTTATCTCTGGGGATTTCAACCATGTCCCTCTCAAAAGAACACTGTCAAGCTTTACACAGTATGTAAAGTGTAAGACAAGGGATAACAAAACACTGAACCTGATGTATGCTAATGTCAGGAATGCATACAGCTCTTCTGCTCTCCCCCCACTTGGGAGATCAGATCATAACATGGTTCACCTCTTGGCCAGCTATCAGCCTAATGTCCTACAGCAACCCCCAATCACCAGGACTATTAGAGTATGGTCCGAGCAATCAATGGAGTCGTTACAGGACTGTCTAGACCTCACTGATTGGGATGTATTCTATAGAGCACACGGCAGGGACATCGACGGCCTGGCAAAGGCAAACACCTTCTGAACAGGAAAAAGAGAGCATTCCTGGCTGGGGATAGGGAGGAGGTGAAGTGTGTTCAGAAGCTGCTGAAAAAGAGGATTAAGGATGCCAAGGACACTTACAGGGGGAGGATGGAAGACAGACTCCAGCAGGCGGACAGCAATATGGTGTGGAGAGGAATGAAGACCATCACAGACTCCAGCAGGCGGACAGCAATATGGTGTGGAGAGGAATAAAGACCATCACAGGCTTCAGCAGGCGGACAGCAAAATG
This sequence comes from Dallia pectoralis, assembly GCA_029465975.1. Lineage (NCBI taxonomy): Eukaryota > Metazoa > Chordata > Actinopteri > Esociformes > Umbridae > Dallia > Dallia pectoralis. The sequence continues at coordinate 4,243,883 of CM055735.1, read as the reverse complement.
GTGTGGAGAGGAATGAAGACCATCACAGGCTCCAGCAGGCGGACAGCAATATGGTGTGGAGAGGAATGAAGACCATCACAGACTCCAGCAGGCGGACAGCAATATGGTGTGGAGGGGAATGAAGACCATCACAGACTCCAGCAGGCGGACAGCAATATGGTGTGGAGGGGAATGAAGACCATCACAGACTCCAGCAGGCGGACAGCAATATGGTGTGGAGGGGAATGAAGACCATCACAGACTCCAGCAGGCGGACAGCAATATGGTGTAGAGGGGAATGAAGACCATCACAGGCTCCAGCAGGCGGACAGCAATATGGTGTGGAGGGGAATGAAGACCATCACAGACTCCAGCAGGCGGACAGCAATATGGTGTGGAGGGGAATGAAGACCATCACAGACTCCAGCAGGCGGACAGCAATATGGTGTAGAGGGGAATGAAGACCATCACAGACTCCAGCAGGCGGACAGCAATATGGTGTGGAGGGGAATGAAGACCATCACAGACTCCAGCAGGCGGACAGCAATATGGTGTGGAGGGGAATGAAGACCATCACAGACTCCAGCAGGCGGACAGCAATATGGTGTAGAGGGGAATGAAGACCATCACAGGCTTCAAGCAGAAGAACCAGGAGGTGGAGGGGGACAGGGAAAGGGCCAACGAGCTAAACCAGTTTTTCAACAGGTTTGATACTAAAGCCCCCATTCAGCCCCCCGTCAACACCTCTAGCAGCCCACACCCACCTGCTTCACACCCTGCGCCCCCTGCAGATTACCCCACCAACCGGTCTGCTCCCACATCACCAAAAATCCTCCATAGCTCCAGATCCTCCCCCAACACGATGACTACTGGGCCCCTTCTCCACCACCCACACAGAGAGAACATCACAGGTGATTCGCCACTCCCCTCCACAAGAACAAGCCTGTTCATTAAAACAACACAGGTGAAGAGGGAGCTGCTAAGGCTCCGACCAGGTAAAGCACCGGGTCCTGATGGTGTTAGCCCCAGGGTGCTCAAGGGATGCGCCGGCCAGCTGGCAGGGGTTCTCCAGCACATCTTCAATCTCTCTGTCGAGACGGGGAGGGTCCCAGCCATCTGGAAAACCTCCTGCATCGTTCCTGTCCCTAAGAACAGTGGCCCCAGCACTCTCAATGACTTCAGGCCGGTGGCGTTGACATCACACTGCATGATGGTGTTCGAGAGGCTGATGCTACAGCACCTTAGGCCACTAGTACGGGACCACATAGATCCACTGCAGTTTGCCTACCAGCCACGCCTTGGTGTGGAGGATGCCATCATCTTTATGCTGCACTGGGCGTACCACCACTTGGAGGGGGCAGGAAGCATGGTGAGGATCATGTTCTTTGACTTCTCAAGTGCTTTTAACACCATTCGACCTATTCTGTTGGCCAGGAAGCTCTCAGTGATGCAGGTGGACCTGGACCTTGTGGCCTGGATCACTGACTACCTGACGGACAGGCCACAGTTCGTCCGTCTGCAGAGTAGCCTGTCGGATGTGGCAGTTAGTAACACTGGGTCACCACAGGGGACAGTACTGTCACCTTTCCTGTTCACGCTGTACACCTCAGACTTTAGGTACAACTCTGGAACGTGTCACCTTCAAAAGTTCGCTGATGACTCCTCTATCGTTGGCTGCATCACAGAGGACAACTATGAGGAGTACAGCGGTCTGGTGCAGAGCTTTGTACGATGGTCGGAAGCTAATCACCTCCTACTAAATACCAGCAAGACCAAGGAGCTGGTGGTTGACTTCCGACGCAACAAGAAACCACCGACACCTATCACTATCCAGGGCAATGAGGTGGAGGTGGTGGAGGTGTACAAGTATCTGGGTGTGCACATCAACGACAAGCTGGGCTGGGCAGACAACACAGAGGCCCTCTACAAAAAAGGACAGTGCAGACTATTCTTCCTGAGGAGGCTCAGGTCCTTCAACGTGTGCAGCAAGCTACTGCAGATGTTTTATCAATCGGTGGTAGCCAGCGCACTGTTCTTCACTGCAGGGTGCTGGGGAGGCGGCATTAACTCCAGGGATTCCAACAGGCTTAACAAACTGGTTAAAAAAGCCAGCTCTGTTATTGGAGCCGATATGGACTGTCTGGAGGCAGTTGCGGAGAGGAATATGAGGAGGAAGATCAACTCCATCCTAGAAAACCCCTCTCATCCTCTCCACGATGAGCTGTGGCTACAGGGGAGTAACTTCAGCCGACGCCTCATCCTCCCCAGGTGCAGGACGGAGCGCTTCAGGCGTTCCTTTGTACCTACAGCCATCAGACTCCATAACACTTCCTGTGGGGATGACCTCAGTACTGGTCGGCTGTGAGCCCCCCCCCCTCCCTCATTCACCAACACCCCGAAGAGTCCCCCCTCTCTCTCTCTCCCGCCATCAACACCAACTGGAAGAACCCCCCCCCCCTCTCTCTCCCTCAATCACCACCACTGGAAGAGTCCCATCCCCCCCCCCTCCACACTCTGGACTGCTCATAGACCTAACCTTATACAGTACATCACATTCTACTCTATTTTTCAATTTGCTATTTATTAACTGTACTGTCGTTTCACTTAAATTGTTAAATTGTTTCTGCTGCTGTAACAGAAGTGTAATAAATAAAGTGTCATTCTATTCTATTCTATTCTATTCTATATTCCAAACTCAGTTACCCTGGCAACATATGCTGGGAAACTAACCTGGACCGGGGCAGGCTAACTGTCAGGTTAAGCTCAACCACTTGTGCTTGGAATGTTATAATATTGCATCAGACTCTCATGTAACCACTATCACTATCTGTCTGAATGTTATGATATTTCATCGGACCCTCATGTAACCACTATCACTATCTGTCTGAATGTTATGATATTACATCGGACCCTCATGTAACAACTATCACTATCTGTCTGAATGTTATGATATTACATCAGACTCTCATTTAACCACTATCACTATCTGTCTGAATGTTATGATATTACATCAGACTCTCATGTAACCACTATCACTATCTGTCTGAATGTTATGATATTACATCAGACTCTCATGTAACCACTATCTGTCTGAATGTTATGATATTACATCGGACCCTCAGGTGACCACTATCTGTCTGAATGTTATGATATTACATCAGACTCTCATGTAACCACTATCACTATCTGTCTGAATGTTATAATATTACATCAGACTCTCTTGTAACCACTATCACTATCTGTCTGAATGTTATGATATTACATCAGACTCTCATGTAACCACTATCTGTCTGAATGTTATGATATTACATCGGACCCTCATGTGACCACTATCACTATCTGTCTGAATGTTATAATATTACATCGGACTCTCATGTGACCACTATCACTATCTGTCTGAATGTTATGATATTACATCAGACTCTCATGTAACCACTATCTGTCTGAATGTTATGATATTACATCGGACTCTCATGTAACGACTATCACTATCTGTCTGAATGTTATAATATTACATCAGACTCTCATGTAACCACTATCACTATCTGTCTGAATGTTATGATATTACATCAGACCTCATGTGACCACTATCACTATCTATCTGAATGTTATGATATTACATCAGACCTTCATGTAACCACTATCTGTCTGAATGTTATGATATTACATCGGACTCTCATGTAACCACTATCACTATCTGTCTGAATGTTATGATATTACATCGGACTCTCATGTAACCACTATCACTATCTGTCTGAATGTTATGATATTACATCGGACTCTCATGTAACCACTATCACTATCTGTCTGAATGTTATGATATTACATCAGACTCTCATGTAACCACTATCACTATCTGTCTGAATGTTATGATATTACATCAGACCTTCATGTAACCACTATCACTATCTATCTGAATGTTATGAAATTACATCGGACCTCATGTGACCACTATCTGTCTGAATGTTATGATATTACATCGGACCCTCATGTGACCACTATCTATCAGAATGTTATGATATTACATCAGACTCTCATGTAACCACTATCACTATCTGTCTGAATGTTATGATATTACATCGGACTCTCATGTAACCACTATTACTATCTGTCTGAATGTTATGATATTACATCAGACTCTCATTTAACCACCATCACTATCTGTCTGAATGTTATGATATTACATCAGACTCTCATGTAACCACTATCACTATCTGTCTGAATGTTATGATATTACATCAGACTCTCATGTAACCACTATCTGTCTGAATGTTATGATATTACATCGGACCCTCAGGTGACCACTATCTGTCTGAATGTTATGATATTACATCAGACTCTCATGTAACCACTATCACTATCTGTCTGAATGTTATGATATTACATCGGACTCTCATGTGACCACTATCACTATCTGTCTGAATGTTATGATATTACATCAGACTCTCATGTAACCACTATCTGTCTGAATGTTATGATATTACATCAGACTCTCATGTAACCACTATCACTATCTGTCTGAATGTTATGATATTACATCAGACCCTCATGTGACCACTATCACTATCTATCTGAATGTTATGATATTACATCGGACCCTCATGTAACCACTATCTGTCTGAATGTTATGATATTACATCGGACTCTCATGTAACCACTATCACTATCTGTCTGAATGTTATGATATTACATCGGACTCTCATGTAACCACTATCACTATCTGTCTGAATGTTATGATATTACATCGGACTCTCATGTAACCACTATCACTATCTGTCTGAATGTTATGATATTACATCAGACTCTCATGTAACCACTATCACTATCTGTCTGAATGTTATGATATTACATCAGACCTTCATGTAACCACTATCACTATCTATCTGAATGTTATGAAATTACATCGGACCCTCATGTGACCACTATCTGTCTGAATGTTATGATATTACATCGGACCCTCATGTGACCACTATCTATCAGAATGTTATGATATTACATCAGACTCTCATGTAACCACTATCACTATCTGTCTGAATGTTATGATATTACATCGGACTCTCATGTAACCACTATTACTATCTGTCTGAATGTTATGATATTACATCAGACTCTCATTTAACCACCATCACTATCTGTCTGAATGTTATGATATTACATCAGACTCTCATGTAACCACTATCACTATCTGTCTGAATGTTATGATATTACATCAGACTCTCATGTAACCACTATCTGTCTGAATGTTATGATATTACATCGGACCCTCAGGTGACCACTATCTGTCTGAATGTTATGATATTACATCAGACTCTCATGTGACCACTATCACTATCTGTCTGAATGTTATGATATTACATCAGACTCTCATGTAACCACTATCTGTCTGAATGTTATGATATTACATCGGACTCTCATGTGACCACTATCACTATCTGTCTGAATGTTATGATATTACATCGGACTCTCATGTAACCACTATCACTATCTGTCTGAATGTTATGATATTACATCGGACTCTCATGTAACCACTATCACTATCTGTCTGAATGTTATGATATTACATCGGACTCTCATGTAACCACTATCACTATCTGTCTGAATGTTATGATATTACATCAGACTCTCATGTAACCACTATCACTATCTGTCTGAATGTTATGATATTACATCAGACCCTCATGTAACCACTATCACTATCTATCTGAATGTTATGATATTACATCGGACCCTCATGTAACCACTATCTGTCTGAATGTTATGATATTACATCGGACTCTCATGTAACCACTATCACTATCTGTCTGAATGTTATGATATTACATCGGACTCTCATGTGACCACTATCACTATCTGTCTGAATGTTATGATATTACATCGGACTCTCATGTAACCACTATCACTATCTGTCTGAATGTTATGATATTACATCGGACTCTCATGTAACCACTATCACTATCTGTCTGAATGTTATGATATTACATCGGACTCTCATGTAACCACTATCACTATCTGTCTGAATGTTATGATATTACATCAGACTCTCATGTAAACACTATCACTATCTGTCTGAATGTTATGATATTACATCAGACCCTCATGTAACCACTATCACTATCTATCTGAATGTTATGATATTACATCGGACTCTCATGTAACCACTATCACTATCTGTCTGAATGTTATAATATTACATCAGACTCTCATGTAACCACTATCACTATCTGTCTGAATGTTATGATATTACATCAGACTCTCATGTAACCACTATCACTATCTGTCTGAATGTTATAATATTACATCAGACCCTCATGTGACCACTATCACTATCTATCTGAATGTTATGATATTACATCGGACCCTCATGTAACCACTATCTGTCTGAATGTTATGATATTACATCGGACTCTCATGTAACCACTATCACTATCTGTCTGAATGTTATGATATTACATCGGACTCTCATGTAACCACTATCACTATCTGTCTGAATGTTATGATATTACATCGGACTCTCATGTAACCACTATCACTATCTGTCTGAATGTTATGATATTACATCAGACTCTCATGTAACCACTATCACTATCTGTCTGAATGTTATGATATTACATCAGACCTTCATGTAACCACTATCACTATCTATCTGAATGTTATGAAATTACATCGGACCCTCATGTGACCACTATCTGTCTGAATGTTATGATATTACATCGGACCCTCATGTGACCACTATCTATCAGAATGTTATGATATTACATCAGACTCTCATGTAACCACTATCACTATCTGTCTGAATGTTATGATATTACATCGGACTCTCATGTAACCACTATTACTATCTGTCTGAATGTTATGATATTACATCAGACTCTCATTTAACCACTATCACTATCTGTCTGAATGTTATGATATTACATCAGACTCTCATGTAACCACTATCACTATCTGTCTGAATGTTATGATATTACATCAGACCTTCATGTAACCACTATCACTATCTATCTGAATGTTATGAAATTACATCGGACCCTCATGTGACCACTATCTGTCTGAATGTTATGATATTACATCGGACCCTCATGTGACCACTATCTATCAGAATGTTTTGATATTACATCAGACTCTCATGTAACCACTATCACTATCTGTCTGAATGTTATGATATTACATCGGACTCTCATGTAACCACTATTACTATCTGTCTGAATGTTATGATATTACATCAGACTCTCATTTAACCACTATCACTATCTGTCTGAATGTTATGATATTACATCAGACTCTCATGTAACCACTATCACTATCTGTCTGAATGTTATGATATTACATCAGACTCTCATGTAACCACTATCTGTCTGAATGTTATGATATTACATCGGACCCTCAGGTGACCACTATCTGTCTGAATGTTATGATATTACATCAGACTCTCATGTAACCACTATCACTATCTGTCTGAATGTTATGATATTACATCGGACTCTCATGTGACCACTATCACTATCTGTCTGAATGTTATGATATTACATCAGACTCTCATGTAACCACTATCTGTCTGAATGTTATGATATTACATCGGACTCTCATGTAACCACTATCACTATCTGTCTGAATGTTATGATATTACATCGGACTCTCATGTGACCACTATCACTATCTGTCTGAATGTTATGATATTACATCGGACTCTCATGTAACCACTATCACTATCTGTCTGAATGTTATGATATTACATCGGACTCTCATGTAACCACTATCACTATATGTCTGAATGTTATGATATTACATCGGACTCTCATGTAACCACTATCACTATCTGTCTGAATGTTATGATATTACATCAGACTCTCATGTAACCACTATCACTATCTGTCTGAATGTTATGATATTACATCAGACCCTCATGTAACCACTATCACTATCTATCTGAATGTTATGATATTACATCGGACTCTCATGTAACCACTATCACTATCTGTCTGAATGTTATAATATTACATCAGACTCTCATGTAACCACTATCACTATCTGTCTGAATGTTATGATATTACATCAGACTCTCATTTAACCACTATCACTATCTGTCTGAATGTTATGATATTACATCAGACTCTCATGTAACCACTATCACTATCTGTCTGAATGTTATGATATTACATCGGACCCTCATGTAACCACTATCACTATCTGTCTGAATGTTATGATATTACATCGGACTCTCATGTGACCACTATCACTATCTGTCTGAATGTTATGATATTACATCAGACTCTCATGTAACCACTATCACTATCTGTCTGAATGTTATGATATTACATCAGACCCTCATGTGACCACTATCACTATCTGTCTGAATGTTATGATATTACATCGGACCCTCATGGACCCTAATTTGAACGTAAAAAACGAAAGATAGGAAAAAGAAAAGAAATTGAAACAAACGCAAACTGAAGTGACATTTGGTAAGTGTCAATGAGCCACATAAATGTCTATAAATTGGGAGCTCAACCAAATGTGTCAGACTCAAAATCCAGGCGTGTCCTTTCATTGATGACGTGGTGGATGAGGGAGCGAAAATTATACGCATTTCAAAGACAACGTACTTTTAGGGACAGACAGACGGCTTTTCCTGTCAACTACCTGCATGGGCGGTATAGATTCCCGAGGGAAGGAATAGAATATATATGTAGATTAATTAGCCCACATAACATTTTTGTACACAGTTGGAGATGCGGAGAATATCAGCAATCCACAGTTTGCCGCTCTGTACGAATTGTGTACCTAGGAAATCATTACACAGCATCAACCGATCAAACCATTCTGAAATGCCAGTCCAGAGTAGTGACCGACGATTTGATGATTTGTGATGCCGGTTGTATTATCACAAATGTGGAGGCAAAATGGCCTATATGTTTAAATTCCTCATAGGTCTCGAGTAGCAAACGCTGCTCAGTGTGAACATCGGTGCTCTTTCTTTCCCCTTATTTGCCATAGTGAATTGATGAATCCATGCTCCAGCACCCCGGGCTTTATGAGAAAAGCGTGCACACGCAATTATCTAGACTATTTGAACCTGGCTTGAATTAGTGAGATCACATGATCTTCAACTTAAGGTTATGGAACCGATTTAAGCGCGGCTGATTAGTTGGGTTCATTCAAGTCAGATTTTGGACTTTAATCCCCGCTTTTCTAAGCACCCTTTATTGAACACCCCCATGGTGTCCATCTCCTCATTAGTTGAGTATTTAGGTTCCCTTTGTTTGGTCTTGTCAGTGTTATGTAGATAAAAATAACGACAACTGCCAACTTTCAATGCATCAACTCACTTGTTTATTTTCCCGAACTCACACAGCCACAACGTACCTACGGTGGCGCACAGTGTCAGAATGCGCAACGTAAAATGGGCATCCTGAATTACAGAACTAGAACTGTATATATGTACTATATGCATTACGTGAACACAACATTTCCCCCCTCCGAATGTTCAAACGTGAAAGGTAGCAACAAAGTCTTCGAAGTGCCCAGGGCGCGTACGAACCCTGACAGGCCGGGGCTCAGAAACAAGGGGCCCCGGCAGCGGGGCTGAAGCAGGAGCAGTGTCCTGAGCGGCCGGAACAGCTTGGGCAAGAGGTGCCGCCATGGGATCCGGCACATGAGGGGCCGCTCAGTTGCTGGGTTGCTCTGCTCCACCCCTGCCAGGTGAGGGTGGTAAAAAGGGGAGGGCACTCTGCGCAGGCAGCTAGCGTGCCAACGGGAACCATCAGTCAGCTGAAATGAAGCTGGGCCGAGCTGCCGACTGACCTGGTAAGGAGCCGACCAGAATGATGACAGCTTGTTAGCTCTGTGGGGCCGGCGGGCTCTGACCCAGTCTGACACTCTGATAGCAGGCCACTTAGCCTTGTGCTTCTCATCAAACCTCCGCTTCATGGAACTCTGTTGTCTCTTGACGTGAGCCTTCACTGCTGCTGGGCATGGGCGTGGGCACGTGGCCATTGGTGGACGGAGTCTCGTCAGGGGAAGCACAAGCTCCCTTTTCAGCATGAGTGCGGCAGGGGAGACCCCAGTTGTAGAGTGGGCAGTTGCTCTGTAGTGGAGGAGGGTCTGTGACAATGCGGCCATCAGGGAATATCCCTCAGACATGTGGGCACGCAGTCCATTTTTCAGGGATTGGTTGAACCGTTCCACTCCTCCGTTGGCTTGGGGGTGGTAGACGGAGGTTCGGATATGGGTAACACCCTTGTTGGCGAGGAAGGTGGTGAACTCCAAGGACAGGAACTGAGGACCATTGTCCATGGTAATTGCACGAGGCAAGCCCCAGCGGGAAAACAGCTGGTCGAGAAAGTTGACCACAGCAGCAGAGGTAACCGTACCCATGGGAGCCACCTCAGGCCACTTGGAGTGCAGGTCGTAGACCACCACGAGGAACCTCTGATGGTGTGGCACATTGTAAAGCTCACCACAGATATCAAGCTGCAAGTGGTCCCATGGTGCTGACGGCCAGTCTACTGGCTGTAGTGGAGTTGAGGCGGGTGGCCCAGTCTTCCCACTGGTGAGGCACGCTGCACAGGAGCGGATAAGTCCCTCCAGGTCACGGTCCATGGCCGGCCACCACACAACCTCGCGGCACCGTTGTTTGGCTTTAACGATGCCGAGGTGTCCCTGATGTGCCATTTGCAAGACACACCCTCTGAGGGCCACTGGGATGACAGCACAGAGGCCACGAGCGATGCAGGCCTCACCCCAGCATGACAGTTCATGCTTCACTCGATGGTATGGCTCCAGTTCTGGTGGGACGCGGGCAGGCCAACCATGTCTGATATAGTCACGAAGCATGCTGAAGACTGGCTCGGCTGCTGAGGCGGACTCCAAGTCGCGGAGGGAGACTGTGTCTTTCAGTGGTGAGTGGACCAGGTGTACTACCTCCTCCTCATCCTCTGGAGAGACAGCAGAGCACTGGATGGCGGCAGGACGGGATAGAAAATCTGCTACAACATTAGTCTTGCCAGGCGTGAATTGTAACTGAAAGTCATACTGCTGCAGTCGGTCTGACCATCTGTAGAGGCGAAGGGGCCTGTGTCCTCCGCCCGAGGTGGACATCAGGGCTGTCAGGGCCTGGTGGTCCGTCCGTAGGGTAAAAGACCGTCCATACAGGTACAAATGCCACCTCTCGCACGCCCAAATGCAAGCGAGGGCCTCCCTCTCACCCACTGAGTATTTCTGCTCGGTGGGGCTGAGCGCCCGGGAGGCGAAGGCTACGGGCCTCTCCGCGCCGTCATGGAGCTGTGACAGAACGGCGCCCAGAGCCACAGCAGACGCATCACAGGTCACGAATGTGGGGCAGTCCAGCTGGAAGTGTGCCAGGATCGGAGACGTGGTGAGAAGATGCTTCAGTTCGTCAAACCCTGCCTGGCATTCAGAAGTCCAGGTCCAGGGAGCATCCTGCCTGAGCAGCATCCTCAGTGGGGCCGTGACAGAGGAGTACTGCGGCAGGAAACGCATGTAGTAGGCTGTCATCCCCAAGAAGGAAGCCAGCTGTCGTGGGGTTGGGGACTGCGCTGATGGCTGCCACATTCGACTGGAGAGGGGAGATACCATCTGCCGACACACGGAACCCAACAAAATCAATGGCCGGTATGGAGAACGTACACTTCTCAGTGTTCAAGGTGACATGGTGGCGGCTGAGGGACTCAAAGACTTGTTCCAGGCGGACGTTTTGTGTGTCAACATCTGGCCCGTGTACCACAATGTCGTCCAAATAGGCCACGGTACCGGGACAGCTGGCGAGGATTGTGGACATGATCTTCTGGAAACAGCTTGGCGCTGAACTGAGCCGAAAAGGCATCCTCGTATAGCGGTACAGGCCAGTATGGGTGATAAAAGCGGTCAGGTTCCGACTTTCCGGGTGCAGAGGAATTTGTAAGTAGCCCTGACGTAAGTCCAACTTAGAAAAGACCCGGGAGCCGTAGAAGTGGGTTGTCAGTTCTTCTGTCGTCGGAAGAGGGTACTTGTCAGGCACCACTGCCTTGTTGACCTGGCGAAGGTCAACGCAAACTCTCAGCCCACCTGACTTCTTCCTGGCGATGACAAGGTTGGACACCCACGGAGAGGCGTCAATGGGTTCTATGATGCCATCAGCCTGGAGGCGTTGGAGCTACTGCGTAACGCCGTCCCGCAGAGCCAGGGGAACACGCCGAAGGGGCTGGACCACAGGAGGCACGCTGTGGTCCAGGAGTGGTTTGTGTGTGAATGAGGTGAGACACCCAAGGCCATTGAACAGTTCAGGCCGGCTTTGTTGCCAATGGGAACCCACTTGTAGTATTCGTGCTCCGTTGTTGTCCTGTAGGGTAAAGCCAAGGCTGAGAAAGAGGTCAAGGCCCATGATGTTCTCACCATGGCGTGTAATGTGAAATGGGAAGCGGTCCACGGTTGTAGAGGTGTAACCAACTGGGAGATAAAGTAGGCACACAACGTCGATTTTGCTGCGGCCGTAGCCACAGAGAGCAGTGAATGGGGGCTGCATCTGTCTGTTTGGGAAGAGTAGGTTACAGGTGTCAACATTCAGCAGTGACACCTTGGCCCCAGTGTCGAGGAGAAGAGGGACACAGCGGCCATCCAGGTATACAGGGCACCTGGAGAAGGTCCCTGGGTGGGGGCCTATGGTGCGCACTGGCACCACCGGGTCATGTGACTGTTCAGAGTAGTCAGCTGGATCAGACCGGCACCATCTAGCGAAGTGGTTAAATTTCTGACAGCGTCTGCATGTTTGGCCCCTAGCAGGGCAGTCCTGTGCCCTTGTGGCATGACGGATGGATCCACAATTCCCACAGCGCCTCTGCTGGCGTGTTTGCTGGGGCCGCGCGACCTGTTTAGCAGCAGGGTCAGCCAGGTTGTCTGAACTTGATAACTGCTGCACTGGCTGTTCAATAACAGCAGTATGAGACTTGTTTTCTGCTATTTTAGCAGCACATTGAGTTGCCGCCTCCACTTGTAAGGCGAGTGTTAATGCATCCTCAAGTGACAGTGTTGCATCTTTGAGTAACAGCTCCTCCTGGACTCTGGGATTAGACGTTTTTTCAATGAGCTGGTCTCGAATAAGTTCATCTCTCATAACACCGAAATTACAACGCTGTGCTAATGCCTTTAAATCTGCTACAAACTGCCTAGCAGACTCACCAGGGCGCTGACATCTTTGTCTGAACTCCAGCCGCTGAAAAAGGATGTTCTGTGACTTCACAAAATGTCCAGTCAAAGCCGTAATTACAGCATTGTAAGTGTCCAGAGTACCATCGAGCGTGTTGAAAATCCTGTTCCCCTCCGCACCCAGCAAGTGCAGCAGGATAGCGCGCTTCCTCGCGCTAGTAGCATTATCCAATCCGATGGCTAAAAGGTACAGTTCAAAAGACGTTCTCCACTGATTTCACGGAACGACAGGTTCGCCGGGGAGGGGCAGAAAATAGTCCGGAGGTGGCAGAGAAAAAACCGGTACATCAGCCATTCTCGTCGCCAAATGTTATGTAGATAAAAATAACGACAACTGCCAACTTTCAATGCATCAACTCACTCGTTTATTTTCCCGAACTCACACAGCCACAACGTACCTACGGTGGCGCACAGTGTCAGAATGCGCAACGTAAAATGGGCATCCTGAATAACAGAACTAGAACTGTATATATGTATACTATATGCATTACGTGAACACAACAGTTAGTGATCAACCTGATTGATCGAGTAATCTCGTCTTTGTTGCCCTTTGTCTCTGACAGAAACACAACATCCTTCTGTGGTTTGCACTGGATCAGAACAACATAGAAGTCATAAATACAACAGCTTAAATCTGTATTTAGTGTTGTTTGAAGGTTCAACAGTCAGTGCCATTGTCACATACCAATAGGAGGAGAGGAAGGAGGAATCCAGACGAGAGAGGACTTCGTTAATATGCTTTCCAATATGGAAAGAAATAAAGAGAGCGATGCAGTGCTAAATGATCAGTCCCTTGAGGGGAATACTGATTCAAATGGTAATTCAGTCAAACCATCAATATACAAGGTACACTTAACATGCAACCACACCTCACAAAGACCGGGCCAAACACGGGGAACGTATATACGAGACTAACGAGGGATAATGGGTACCAGGTGTGTGAGAATGACGAGATAGACAATGTGATGAGAAAAGGGGCGGTGGCACTAGTAAGCCGGTGACGACGAGCGCTGAAGCCTGCTCGTTGATGGCTGTAGAATGGCTTCGGGAGGAGCTGTAACCGGATTCGCAACAGCCATGAATTAACAGTCAAAGGGATGTTGTTAATGAAAGTAGTAAAAGTGCGGCAACACTTTAGATTAAGGGTACAGTAATAACCATTAACTAATACATTAATTGACATGAATTCATGACTTAATCATGGGCATAGGTTTAGGTTCAAATTGTCCCCACCAACATTTTAACATGACCAAATTGTCCCCACCAATATTTGAACATGACCAAATTGTCCCCACCAATATTTGAACATGACCAAATTGTCCCCACCAACATTTTAACATGACCAAATTTACCCCACCAACATTTTAACATGACCAAATTGTCCCCACCAATATTTTAACATGACCAAATTGTCCCCACCAATATTTGAACATGACCAAATTGTCCCCACCAACATTTTAACATGACCAAATTGTCCCCAGCAATATTTGAACATGACCAAATTGTCCCCACCAATATTTGAACATGACAAAATTGTCCCCAGCAATATTGTATCGAACTATGAGTTTGTTTTGCAATTTGGATCAATTCCGACCGCAAGCGCCAGGAATTTGATTGGCTAATAACCCTAGGGGGGAGGAGTTATCTGAATCCACAGGAGAGTCACGCAGGTGTGTGCTAGCGAGCGACTGTGTCGAATACAACGGTAAAGTTACCAGTGCTTTCTGTTGATACATGCCCCATAAAACAGTGAAACTTTTTGACATTCCCTTTGCCCTTCAGCATATACATGTTTGCCCCTTTTCGTGCTTGGTAGGTCAGCTATGCCACCCAAAAAAGGGGACATACGGATCTTTTTCTCGAAGCACAGTGTACGTCAGGCCAAATAACTAGCCACACAATCAAACTAGCAGTGGTAGTGACCAGTTAAATGAAGGACTGTCATTGCATTGCTAGGCACATGTGCTAGAAAAAACGTGTTAGAAATGTGAATAATTTGACAATGTTGGTTAGTCAAATATAATAAATCATTATATGATTAATAATAATAATACATTTCTATACTCAGTAACATAAATATTACACTATTTAATCTGGGCCAAAATTAGATACTGAAGCATCCGGTGGGGGGAATCAAACCTGCGCCCTACGACTCCGCAGCAGAGCACACTATCCACTGCTCCGTATAGTGACATCTAGTATAAGTGGAGGGGCGAGTAGTGGCACCACCAGGGTCGCTACAATATATTATATCTGAATATGACAAACAGCATTGCCATCACACATTAACTAATGATTTATTAACTGTCAAAACACACATCAATACATGTTAATTAAGACATTAAACATTGAGTAAACTACAAGTTATCTAATGAACCTACGAACCATGAACTGTGTGTGGTTGTTTTAACCCTCTCGTCGTCCTCGCGTTGGGTCCTGCGGGTCAGAGTGTCCCCGTAAGCGCAGCACATTGCAGGTGTAGTAGTTACACCCACGCACATCCTTTTTCGGAGCCGTTAGAGTTTTGTGAAACAAGGAGGCTGCAACAAAGGCCAAAAGACAATAACGTGCGCGTGTTTCAATGTTATCAATGTATTATTATAATTTATTTTTGGGGGTGGAGGTGGGGTTGGGGTGTTTGGGGGCATACAGTACATTTCAAGAAATGGCGACATACGCGTTTCACACACACACACACACACACCAGAGATGGGGACTCGAGTCTGAGACTCGGACTCGAGTGCGACTTAAGTCGCACACACAGTGACTTCAGACTCGATTTGAGACTCGTCCTCGAAAGACTTCAGACTTAACTCGGACTCGAGCTGCGGGACTCGTGAACAATGTTTATTTTTATGAATCATCTGATGAGCTCGCTGTTATTTCCCTCCATAGACCGTAAAAAAAATACGGTTCGCTGTTGTTCCCCTCCCTCCGTTACCTATAACCTTCCAACGACGTAACACGTGACGTACTACGTATCTGCTGCGTGCGTGGCCACACATTAGAAGACAGCAAACAAATATGTCGACTGCACCGGCCGCTGCTGTGCCATTCATCGTAAGCTTTGGGTTTAAAAACTTTCAAAACGACGGCCCAAACAAAAGCCTAACAGGTTACCGAAGGACACCTAGAAGCCAAAAAATGTTTTGTGGCCCATACCTGTTACATGCCGTAAGTTGGTCAGTTGCTTCACTCACTCACTCAGAGTTTTAATGTGTTATCCACTATCCAGCCACTAAGTTAATAACAAATAATTGAGAATTCTGTATCATAAGGAAGTTTAGTGAGTAATTTTTTTTGGATAGTATATTTCACATCGTTTGGTTCAATGCAATAGTGTTTTGCATGTAGCTACCCAGCAAACACACGACGTCAGATAGACGTTCAAATGATGTCTGTATAAGGTCCGTCAGTTCAGACCCACTTTTGTACGTCTGTGGACGTGCGGAACTGGTTCAATATCTGAACGTCCAACTAGGGACGTCTGTGGACGTGTGGAACTGGTTCACTATCTGAACGTCCAACTAGGGACGTCTGTGGACGTGTGGAACTGGTTCACTATCTGAACGTCCAACTAGGGACTTCTTTGGACGTCTGTGGACGTGCGGAACTGGTTCAATATCTGAACGTCCAACTAGGGACGTCTGTGGATGTGCGGAACTGGTTAAATATGTGAACGTCCAGCTAGGGACCTTTTTGGACATCTGTGGACGCGCAAAACCGGTTAAATTTCTGAACGTCCAACTAGGGACCTCTTTGGACGTCTGTGGACGTGCGGAACTGGTTCAATATCTGAACGTCCAACTAGGGACCTCTTTGGACGTCTGTGGACGTGCAAAACCGGTTACATTTCTGAACGTCCAACTAGGGACCTCTTTGGACGTCTGTGGACGTGCGGAACTGGTTCAATATCTGAACGTCCAACTAGGGACCTCTTTGGACGTCTGTGGACGTGCGGAACTGGTTCAATATCTGACATAATTAGCAGATGTATCATATTCCATTTAAAATATTTAATCTGACTCTTCCAACCAGCGTATCATTTGTCTGAACATCTTAAGTAGGCCTACTCAAGATTCTGCACTTCAGCTTGAGGTGGGTGAAATGCCTCAGAATACTTGAAATGATGCTGTCATATGTGGTGCATGTTCAGGGTCATAGAGATGATTACCCAGCTAAAAGAGGGGAACAAGCAAAAAGTAAAAGATATTTTGGTTGATATTGGTATAGCAATTAGGGGTCTATTCACCTCATCCTCCTTGGATGTTACCAGCCCCAGTGATATACACTTTGTAAAAATAAAGTAACAAGGGAGCTAGTGGGCCGATGTGTGTGGATATCTTGGATATTTTTACATTTTGACAGATGCAGCCAGATACCATAAAATAGCCATCTAGCTTTTGTAATACCACGACTTGAGATAAAATATGCAACAAACAGATCTTTCAGTATAGCACCTTTATAATGGCAGTGAAGTCAAGCCATTGAACATGTACATATTGCCATCAGCTTTAAAAACAACTTGCAAACAGGTAACTTAAGTGAGAAACATGACCTTATGTGACATAATATGCTTTACAAATTAATAATGTTGGAACCATCCCAGCAAACATGCGTATGTGGGCCCCATATGGGTTATGCTTGGGCTACATGGGTACCAAGTGGGTATGAGCTCCAAATGGGCATCTTAGCTTGGTCCCACTTGTGTCAACTAAGTAGGTCCCACATGGACAAACCCAAGTGGGCTCCCTGGGTGTTCCCTAACTGGGTCACTAATGGGAATGAGGGCATTGGCTTAGAATGGGCAACACAAATGGGGCCCATTTGGGTTTATCAAATGGTTTAGACATGGGCAAACACAATCAATCCTATATAGGCTGCCTACATGGGTCCTAGGTTATACACACATAGGCCACATGGGTTCAGAAAGGGCAAATACATATAGAGCCCATTTGGGTTTATCAAACACGTCAGTTAACATTAGTTACTGTATAGTTAACACTGGAAAGTCAACACTAGACAATTTGTTGTATACTTGGCCAAACTGAGGTAAGATGGGCAAACATTATTTATTTATTTTCTTTAGCCAGAATTTTCCCCCTCACCTACAGTTGCATCAGGTGTGTTTTGAGACAACACCTATTTTGGGCTGTTGTGAGGGATTCTATTGATGAGGCTGAACCATTTTGAGACTGGAGAAGTTGCATTTTCAGTAGGATTTGGCAAACCACTTAACCACTTTCACTTTTTGTTTGATTTGTTCATTGCAAACAATCTGATCATTTTGATAATTAACCTGATTTGGGGGTTGATTAATATTGATTGCAAATAACTAATTGATTTCATATTGTTCTATGGACCTTTTTTCATATCTTTAATATTCTATTTATTTAGCTAAAAACAATAAAAAAGTATGAATCAATTAATATTATGTATGAATGAATTAATTAATATAATAAAAACTGAAACGGTCTATAATTCTGCTGTCATATTTAATGCTCCATATTTTCTGTTTGACACATGTACATATTAAATATGTATTAACCAGGGAAACATGCAGTAGCCATGAATGTGGGTCAGTATTGGTCATGTAACATTTCTGACATGCGCATTGCGACACCGAGACACTTGGCGCTCTTTTCCTCCTTTCCTCACTTCACGGACAGCGCGCGTTTTGGCAGCAGCGAGCAAACTTATATAACCGAGGTGAGTATCTGCATTTTGATTTTCTATCACGAAAATTACTTTTAATAAACCGTCCGGCGCATATAATATCGAAGTATTGCTTTAGTGATAAAGAAGCTAAGACACTGGGGAGTTACGGTAGACAAGTTGCTCATTTGAACTCGACTAGCTAGCTAATGATGTCTTAAAGTGATAGTACACATCAAACTAGCCGACTTAATAGTAGCTTCACTGGTTATCAAACTCCCAAAATTAAAGGCAGAATTATTAGTTAATTATTCAGATCCCAAACGTCTGTGAATCTTAAGAATATTGCTTTATTTTTGTGTTCTCCCAGTAAACTTTTACATTGAAGTGACGTCATCTTTTTGGCGCCATTTCCCCCCAGTTCTTTTATGATGTCTCGTTATATTGTACAAAACGAGCTGTTTAATTATTGACATGGGATTCTGTTGTAATCAAACATTAGCTGCATATTTTGGAGTAATATAGCTATGTTTCGGTGTCTACACCGGGTTCTGTAGCTAACATCATATGAAGACTTAACAAAATATTATTTTTTATTTCTTTTAGGTTGAAGGTTGAATAAAGATAAAAAGGTAAGTTTCGGTGAAAGCAAAAAACGTATGTTATGTTGTATCTCAAACTTAATTTAATGTAGAGGCTCTGTATTACAGATGGCTTATTTAAAAGCATGGCGCAAAAGGAAGGCAGAAATGGATCAGTTTCTGCAATCTGACAGTGATGATGACAATGAGAGTCCGAGATCATTGACCCATAGAACAACCTGTGGCTTACACACCCAGGCTGACTGTACGAGCAGTTTTGAATGTATTCATTCAGCTGACAGTTCAACAACAGATGAATCAGACTTCAACACTGATGCGGAGTATGTGTCTTCTGAGTCAGAGAAAGAAGTTTTAAATGATGATGCTGAATTGGATGTTCCCGATTTAGAAGAGAACTTAAGACAATGGTCTACAAAGAACAAAACCACACAAAAATCCTTAAACGAATTATTGGCAATATTAAGAAAGCAAGTACACCTTCTACCAAAGGATGCAAGAACACTCCTTGATACACCACGAGCCGTAGGATCTGAGACAAAATGTGGTGGGCAATACATTTATTATGGGTTAGAAAAGGGGATTTGTCGTTTACTAAGTCAGACAATATCTTTCAGACATGATCATGACTCAATAAACCTCAGCATCAATATTGATGGTGTCCCACTCTTCAAAAGCAGCAGAGTCCAGTTCTGGCCAATACTGGCAAAGTTTCACAGCCTTGAGCCATTTGTGGTAGCTCTCTTTTGTGGGGACAAGAAACCGTATCCTCTTGAAGAATATCTTAATGACTTTTTGATGGAATGTAGACATCTTACAGACAATGGGATGATTCATGAAGAGAAGTCCTACACTGTTCATATTCAAGCATTGATCTGTGACGCACCAGCAAGAGCATATCTGAAGCGGATTAAGAATCATAATGCCTATCACAGTTGTGAGAGGTGCATCACCAAAGGTGCTTACGTCCAAAGAAGAGTGGTTTTCAATGAACAGGGATGCACCTTGCGAACAGATGAAGATTTCAGTGCAGTAGAGTACAAGAACCATCAAACTGGTGCCAGCCCATTCATTGCTGCGGGAATGTCCTTGTTTAGCTCATTTGTCTTAGACTATATGCATATGGTCAATTTGGGAGTAGTTCGACGAATGCTAATATTCTTGACTCGGGGCCCAACACTTTGCCGCTTATCTGTAAGGCAAAGGGAAGAAATATCGCAAAAGCTAAACGGACTAAGAGGAAAAGTGCCTAGTGAATTTGCCCGACAGCCACGCGGTCTAGAAGAGCTGGACAGGTGGAAGGCCACAGAATTTCGGCAGTTTTTGTTGTATACAGGACCAGTTGTACTGAAGAATGTCTTATCTCCTGACAGATACTACCATTTCCTCATATCAAACTTTGTCACCCGCTGTGCTGACCTGTATGGAAAGTACTTTTCAGTGTACAATGTACATGGACTGATTCACCTTCATGAGGATATCCGCCACTTTAATTGCTCTTTAAATTATATTTCCAGTTTTCCTTTTGAAAACCATCTCCAACAAATTAAAAAACATGTACAGAGTGGCAAAAATCCCCTAGCACAGGTGACCAGGTGATTATCAGAGTTGAATTTGCAAACGCCAACAAGGGCAAAACACAGCCGAAAGCACGACCCCAAATGTTTGTCTCTACAGAGGAAAAGGACAGTTGTTTTCTCTTGCGAGATGAAAGATTTGCTTTTATCAGAGAAAGAAGAGGAGACGGGATTGTGTTATGCGATGTCCTGCACCAGCGTTACACATCAGCGTTGTTTGAAAAACCATGCAGCTCAAAACTGCTAAATATAGTGTACACACAAAATCAACGAGGCAGGATGAAGAGACAACAACTGCTTGAAACTGATCTGTTCCGCAAGGTGGCCTGCCTTCCTCATGAAAATGGTGGTTCCGTCCTCATACCTCTACTTCATGGTATAGAACACAGAATTTGAAGGTTGGCACCCTTAATTAACCTCGATGTAGATGAATCACTCACTATATTGTCATAACTGACTCACAGTTGATGCGGTGTGGCAGGCTGGCGCGAGGGGTGTTGGTTTGAATGCTCAGCTCAGTTAAATTTGATTGTTTATAGAATAATTATCTTTTGTGAGTAATTTCTTAGCCATATTTGATGTTGGATTCATTTTTGGTGCCATTTGTTTGTAGCGGTTTCATGGATAAGTAGTGTGGAAACATGCTAACACTTTATGATTGGGCTTTTACTTACCTTACCAGATCATGTATGCCAGGGCTGTGTGGGTGGAGCACGGCAAGGAAGTGGAGGGAACTGCCCCAGATAACTGGATTGATGTCGACAAGAAAACTATTAGATGGCCCAAAAAAGGGGTAAAGGCAGCTTTCCTCTAAGGATGACTGGATGACATTCACCTTGGTGAAGCGCAAAAATTACCTCTGGTAAGTTTTTGTAAATTATCTAATAATGTGCCGATTGCTGGAAGCTGTATCGGATAAGCACACTTAGTCAAAAAATTGTCATTGTTATTGAATTGAAGTGTCTGTTTCTTTAACCTTACAGTAGACTTGACAACCCATGTCGAGGAGGAAGAGGAGGAAAATGAGGAAGTAGAAGGAAGGAGGAAGAAGACCAAACGCAAGTTTAATGACTATGTTCTCGGTATGCTTTTATGATATTGGTTGAATCTGTCTTGAGAATCAAAGTTTATACACTAAATTTATACTAGGTCACCTTTTTAAAACTATTAATTTTAAGATGTTAATTTGTACAATTACAGAATCTGACGATATGGAGGAAGAAGAGGATGTGGCTGGTGGTGGTTTCCCAAGCTGTTAACACTGAACACCTATCTAGTTCTTATAGAATTGCAATGCTCATTATTGTTATGACTGGTACTTCAATTCATTTTAATATTGCATCTGTGTAGGTGTCATTATCAAGGCGCCCTCCTTTCCTATTCCACCAACAAAAGTGACAAAGTCCATCCGGATAGAGTCTGCTGGATCTAGCAAAAATTTCACAGGTATCCATGAATCAACAATTTTTTTTATATTAAGTCTTGCATAATTACAACATGAAGGTGGTTACAAAATCATTGTTAATGATTTACAAGTTCAAATTTTCAGACACTGGACATTCAAATTCAGCCATGTCTCACCATGTGCAAAGTGCTCTGTCCAAGTACAGATCTACAGGCAGTAAGTATACTCATCACATTTACCCGTCACCTTGAATACCAAATCATTTTATCAAGCACAAACAATCATGTGTAAATTCGAGGGTAGAGCAGATTTCTTCTGTGTGTCTTCTGTATTTACATGAACCTGCATTTAACTGTAAATTAACGCAATGTTTTTTTTCAGACCCTGGACATTCAAATGTAAACCCGGGCAGCCAGCCAAGGGGTGCTGGGCCCAGTCACCAGCCCAGCCACAGGTCCAGGCACAGCAACGAGTCCGGGTCCAGCCACGGGTCCAGGCACAGCGATGGGTCCAGGAACAGCGACGGGTCCAGGCACAGCGGCGGGTCCAGGCACAGCGGCGGGTCAAGGCACAGCGACGGGTCCAGGCACAGCGACGGGTCCAGGCACAGCGGCGGGTCCAGGCAAAGGGGCAAGTCCAGGCACAGTGGCGGGTCCAGGCACAGCGACGGGTCCAGGCACAGCGACGGGTCCAGGCACAGCGACGGGTCCAGGCACAGCGACGGGTCCAGGCACAGCGGCGGGTCCAGGCACAGCGGCGGGTCCAGGCAAAGGGGCGGGTCCAGGCACAGTGGCGGGTCCAGGCACAGCGGCGTCCAGGCACAGCGGCGGGTCAAGGCACAGCCGCGGGTCCAGGCACAGCGGGGGGTCCAGGCACAGCGGGGGGTCCAGGCACAGCGGGCCAGGCACAGCGGCGTCCAGGCACAGCGGCGGGTCCAGGCACAGCGGCGTCCAGGCACAGCGGCGGGTCAAGGCACAGCGGGTCCAGGCACAGCGGCGTCCAGGCACAGCGGCGGGTCCAGGCACAGCGGCGTCCAGGCACAGCGGCGGGTCAAGGCACAGCCGCGGGTCCAGGCACAGCGGCGGGTCCAAGCACAGCGGCGGGTCCAAGCACAGCGGCTTCCAGGCACAGCTTCATGGTTGACCACTTAATGTATTCTCTATCAAGTATCATCATGGTCACGAGTAGATAGATCTCTGTGCACTGACGGCTGAACTTGATGAATCGTATGAGCACATAACTTGTTTCAAGAGCTATCCACTACAAACAACAAAGTAATATTTGACAAATGTTGTCTCTCAGATTATGAAAGGTCCCTCGCACATGAATCCTGTCTAACGCCTTGTAGGGAAACAGATGTAAGATTTCCAATGGCCATGGCAAGTAAGTACTAGTACTGGAGCTGGTATAAAAAACACTACAAATGAATTGAACAGGACATTGTTTAGGGATAACAGTAGTATAATCTTCCTATTGGCTCCTTGCCAGCAGATTAAACTGACTGAGAGATTTGCATATGTGGTCCTTTTTGCTGTCAGAATTTCAGAAAAAAGTCCTAACAAAGTTGATGGACATCCACATGGAAGTCAGAAGGCTGGGAAGATGCGAGCCTCCTCTGTCATCGGCCCATTTAGAGCAACAACAGACAATGGAGGAGTTTGAGAGAGAGGAGGAACGGCTTAAGGACATGCAAGCCTTTGAGTCCCTGGTATGATTTGCAAGACACAATCTGGAAATGATGTTATTTTATGCTCTTGTTTTATTAATATCATTTTGTGGTATATCAGTGAAACATGTTTTAGGCTATTGTTTTTATGACAGCAATATTTCCCTCTCTCTTTAAAGGTGTTGCAACTTTCCAGAATTGGAGGGAAAGATGTCAGGGATTGTGGACACAAAATTCTTGACAGGTATTTAACAGGATTCCCACATGTTACATGCAAAACACAAACACTCAACATGTCCAGACAGAGGATGTGACATATCTATACGCCTACTTGCTCTATACACTTTGGAATGGAAGTGGTAAATGGACTGCATTTATATAGCGCATTTCACAGACCCAGGGGCCCCCAAAGCGCTTTACATATCGCCTCACAATTCACCCATTCACTCACACATTCATACACAGACGGCATCAACCATGCAAGGCGCCATCCAGCTCGTCGGGAGCAGTGGGTTTAGGTGTCTTGCTCATGGACACCTCGACACTTGGTCAGGTGGAACCGGGGATTGAACCACCAACCTTCCGGTTTGTAGACAACCCACTGAGCCACTGCCACCCCTTTATTCACCAGGCCCATGTCTAAAACAAGTGAGCTGTGGAAGAACAGGAAGAGCTCCAGAACTTAATTGACTGCCATTTCTATATTTCATAAAAGGGCAAATTGATAGAAAATATAAAATCCAAGCTTTCACACAATGTCCCAAAACCACATCGATTTAGTCCACTCTTGGCACTCTTACCCTACAGTTCCTACAGATTTCACACGCATGTAAATTCTAAATGGTGAATTTGTTTCTTCAGGCTCTTTACCAACCGGCTGATGGCAAAGTTCAATATGAAGGGGAAGGGGAAGAAGCAGAAACTGCCTCTGGAGGCAACAAAAACCTTTGAAGCAATAAAAGGTAAACAGTATTTCCACCCCATGTCATTAAAGCACACAAAGCCTTAAGTATAAGTTGCTTGTCGAGTTACGGTCGCTTTCGTGTGCACACACCTAAGACACCTTGACGTTGGAAAAATCCTCTCTTGCACCGATTATTGTGCCTTAATATCAAACGCGTCACCGCAATTTAGCATTAATGGAGACTGCAACTCTCTTCTGCATTGGAAATATAAAAAATGCATCATAGACAGATGATGTAATATTGTCTCATATGGAAACGACTGGCAGAGATAAAATTAGCAAGATAACATCTATATATCATTAATAAATAGTAAGTGCATTTTCTTAATTTCTCCAGTACCGACAGTAGAACCAATAGCGTTGGAGCTGGATACCTCACCTTTCTAAACTAATCTACAAATCTGGTATTTACTAAAAGTTATAGTATATAAAAGAATTAGATTTGGCCTGTATCTGAGACATTTTATTATATGCAGTCTCTAAATGTATTATTATAACTTAAACATCCTGTCATTCAAGGCCATTGTCTATTGCAGTCTTACACCTTCCTTAATCCATTTCAGTCACGTATATGGTGCCATATACCACACCAGTCACCATGGGTCACGTATATGGTGCCATATACCACACCAGTCACCATGGGTCACGTATATGGTGCCATATACCACACCAGTCACCATGGGTCACGTATATGGTGCCATATACCACACCAGTCACCATGGGTCACGTATATGGTGCCATATACCACACCAGTCACCATGGGTCACGTATATGGTGCCATATACCACACCAGTCACCATGGGTCACGTATATGGTGCCATATACCACACCAGTCACCATGGGTCACGTATATGGTGCCATATACCACACCAGTCACCATGGGTCACGTATATGGTGCCATATACCACACCAGTCACCATGGGTCACGTATATGGTGTTATATACCTCACCAGTCACCATGGGTCACGTATATGGTGCCATATACCACACCAGTCACCATGGGTCACGTATATGGTGTTATATACCTCACCAGTCACCGTGGGTCACGTATATGGTGCCATATACCACACCAGTCACCATGGGTCACGTATATGGTGCCATATACCACACCAGTCACCATGGGTCACGTCTCATCTCATCTCATCATCTCATCTTCAACCGCTTATCCGGGGTCGGGTCGCGGGGGTAGCAGCTCTAGCAGGGGACCCCAAACTTCCCTTTCCCGGGCAACATTAGCCAGCTCTGACTGGGGAATCCCGAGGCGTTCCCAGGCCAGTGTGGAGATATAATCTCTCCACCTAGTCCTGGGTCTTCCCCGAGGTCTCCTCCCAGCTGGACGTGCCTGGAACACCTCTCTAGGGAGGCGCCCAGGTGGCATTCTTACAAGATGCCCGAACCACCTCAACTGGCTCCTTTCTATGCAAAGGAGCAGCGGCTCTACTCCGAGTTCCTCTCGGATGACTGAGCTTCTCACCCTATCCCTAAGGGAGAGGCCAGCCACCTTTCTGAGAAAACCCATTTCGGCCGCTTGTACCCGCGATCTCGTTCTTTCGGTCATGACCCAGCTTTCATGACCATAGGTGAGGGTAGGAACAAAGATTGACCGGTAGATCGAGAGCTTTGCCTTTCGGCTCAGCTCTCTTTTCGTCACAACGGTGCGGTGAAGCGAATGCAACACCGCCCCCGCTGCTCCGATCCTCCGACCAAACTCCCGCTCCATTGTTCCCTCACTCGCGAACAGGACCCAGAGGTACTTGAACTCCTT